>CM062586.1:807500-907500 GCA_031468815.1 Morus bassanus
ATCTTCGGGCTGCTGCACCTGAAACACCGGGAGCAGATGAGTGTCCCCAACTCCAGGTGCCCGGCACCGCTGCACTCGGAGCAGCCCGCGCTGCCGGAGCACCACAGCTGCACGCCTGCACCCTCGTGCCAGCCCACGAGCAGCCATGTCCAGCGCGGGAGGGAGTGCTAACGAGCTAACAAATGTCTCACAGGTTTTGATAATGAGCAGCGCACTGGAGCCAAAGCCCTGCTCCCCCTGCCCACACCTCTCTCTGACTCCAGCCCGTGCGGACGCCGTGGCACAGCCCCTGCCTGCGTGGCAGGATGGGGCGCATCCGGGCATAGCATGCTCTGAAAGCTCTCCCATCCTCTCAGACTGGGAAAAGCTTTTGGCCTCAGCTGCTAAGCAGTGTGTTGTGCATAGCAGGAGCCTGGGAGGACGACGGCTGCGGATGTTGCTCGACGGCAAGGCTGGCTCTCCCCCCGGCTGGCACGCAGCAGCGGCAGCACAGATGTGCGAGTGCAGATAGAGCCGGAGAGCAGAGGTGCCAGGAGGCTGGCGGCCGTGCCAGGGCTCATTGTGCTGCTGCAGAGACAGCCCGGGATGTGTCGCTGGTAATCAGCTGCAGCCTGCTTGGGGCAGCAGCGCTTGCTCTCTGCAGCGCAGTCCCAGCGGCTGTATGCGGCTCGGGCGGCTTTGTGTTTTTAATCTGCTTGTCGCCACGTTCCTCTGTTTGGTCCTTCCCAGCTTCTGCTTCCCTGGCACGTGTGCACAAGCTCATCAGGACTCATGATGGAGCACCAGGTATTTTCATCCATTCCTGCGATAGCCGGAGCCTTTATGTTCCAGGCACCCTGACTTCGCACGTACAGTGGCTCTCCCCAATCAGCAGAAGCAGAAGGGGAGAGAGCTGGGGCTCCCCGAAGGATTCTTCTCATGTCTGGAGCCCTCCTTGATATTTAGACACTCACCAGCAGATGCACAGGCAGTGCCCCAGAAGTCCTGGGCAGGGAACAGCATTTGCTGCACAGCAGAAAGGAGGCGGAATACATTTTGCCATTGCCCACGCTTACTTGGTCTGCAGAAATCAAGAGATTCATGTTTAAACTCCTGAGTCTGTCAAGGATGAACAAATACAGCTCCACCAGCCTGGGGAGGTCCCCAGGCCAAGAGGTGCTTCGGGATTGTGGGGATGGACACTTTCCTGCGGTACGTGCCGCGGTTCCCCCCGCACAGCCCCGACGGCCGCAGGGGCTTGGGCAGTGAGGGGGGCAGCCCGGCGGGGGGAGGCTCTGCCCCAGCTGTGGCCACTGCTGGGCCCCGTTGCTTGCAAAGGCCGCGAGCACGGACCCCCCCAGACTGGGCTGCTCAGCGGGAATGGCGGCTTTTTTTAAGGTGATGCTTTGAGCTAGGAGAGGTGTCACACGGGGAGCGGGGCTGGTACCAACCTCCAGGACAGGTTGGCTCCTGCAGCTCCTTCGTGAGCGGAGCACAGACTGTATGAACGTGTTAATTCCATTTCTAAAAGTGTGAGAAAAAAAATACCATCAGTACAGCTTCCAGTTCTGCTCTTTAAGTATCATATAATTTAGATTAACAGATATTTTGCAGATGCCACCATACTTGACAAGATATAATTATTTTTAACAAGCAAAAGTTGTTTTTTTCGACTTCTCTCTGAATGCAGGGCTGTTCCCAAACAGTGATCGTGCCACGCATTGTGCCGGAGAGAACAACTCTTGCAGCAGAGCTGTAGACGCTCCTTTTCTATTTGCATGTAGTATTTATGCTAATATTTGTGACTCCCAAAGATGTCCTTGAAAAGACTGCGCAATTCATTTCAGGGGCAAAATCTCCGAGTGTTTCAAACCGGCGCTTTTCTCTTCGTTCTCAGTCTGCCACAGATGGGATTTGCAGAACGGTCACAATGAAACGCTGGCAGCAGCCCAAGTGATGGCTGGGCAGAGCCTTCAGCTCCCTGGAAGAGATGACCCACTAATTAATCTCGACTGAAGAAAGAACAGAAAGAAAAGAACAGAGAGGAAAAGGAGAGGAGGAGGGAAGGAAAAGCAGATGATGTAAAAAGGAGGAAAATAAGGAACTGCCGCCTGCAGCACGTCCGTGTGCGCTGTCCCACGTGCGGCGTGTCCCGGGTGCCCCCCGGGCGCTGTGCTGCCGGCGATGCGTGCCCCGTGGCCCACGTGTCCCCTCGTCCCCCGGTGGCCCCCCGTGCCCCCCTCGGCCCCCGTGTCCCCCCCCGTGCCACGCGGCCCTCCGTGCCCCGCAGTCCCCTGTGCCCTGTGTCATCCCGCGCCCCCCGCGCCCCGCAGCCCCCCCCGCGTCCCCCCGCGCCCCCCGCGCCCCGCAGCCCCCCGCAGCCCCCCGCGCCCTGCGTCCCCCCGCAGCCCCCCGCAGGCCCCCCGCGCCCCGCAGCCCCCCGCGCCCCGCAGCCCCCCGCAGCCCCCCGCAGGCCCCCCGCGCCCCGAAGCCCCCCGCAGGCGCCCCGCAGCCCCCCGCAGCCCCCCGCGCCCCGCGTCCCCCCGCGCCCCGCAGCCCCCCGCGTCCCCCCGCGCCCCGCAGCCCCCCGCGCCGCGCGTGCCGGGCAGCGCCCACCAGGTGGTGCTGTCGGCGGTCGCGCCGTGTCCGGTGCTGCGGGGCCGCCGCCCGCGGACCCCCCCCCGCGCCGGGCGCTGCCCCCCCCCGGGCCCGCCGGGACCCCCGGGCCAGGGAGCGGCGGAGCCCACCCCGCGCGAGGGGCCCGGCCCGGAGCCCCCCGCGATCGTGGCGTTCGCGGGGCCGAAACATCGACGTGGGGCTGCCGTGAGAGCCCGTCGGTACCGTGTGCTGCCAGCCGCCGCCTCGCGCCACGGCCCCCGGCCCCCCCGGCCCCCCCCGGCCCCCCCACGCCGGCCCCCGGCCCCCCCACCCCCCCGCCGTCCCCGCCCCCCCCGGCCCATCCCTGCGCGCTCGGGAGAGCCTCCCCCGGCCGGGCAGGGCCCCCCCCGCTCTGCGCGGAAATCTCCGCTCAAAGTTTGGGGGCCATAAATGGACAATGAAAATGTCCCAGCTGAAAACATCGAGATCTCCTTTAACACAGAGATGAATAAAAAGTACCCCCAGAGAAATGCGACAAAAGGGATATCTTGTTGGACAAGATAAAGTGCATTTAAAAATCGTGACCAGTCCTAATGCAAATCCACCTCGTAATTTGCTTGTAATTTTACGAAGACACGGGGGAAGCCGTAAAGTTGCCCCCTCTGTGCCAGCACAGTTTCCAGGTAGGTGGGTGTTCTTTTGAGCAAACGGGGTGTTTCTTCATGAGGACCACCAGAAAAGCACGAGCAGTAACACATCCTACAGCACTGCAGATCTTTAACCTGACACTACAGAAACAGCCAACTTTGAGGATTTTCCATTCTCCAGAGCTCATCTGCATGATTACTTAAAATACCTTGCGTTTACAGCTTTCTCTGTAACAAGCCAGATGAGAGTAGATGAGAGGCAAAGGCAAAACCAGCCCTTTTGAGGGGAGAGACAAAGCAAACCCTGGGATGATTCACTGCGGGGAGGGAGGGAAACGGGGCCATTCCCGCGCCCGGGAAAGTTGCAATCAGCAGCAAATAGAAACGGTGAAATATGACCGTGCACTTATGGCTAATACCTGCGCAGCGAAAACGTCCTTTATCACCAGTGTTTGAGCCCCATCCCAGTCGGTAATGACACCAAAATGATATTTATGTTTATCATGTGAACGATTAAATCTAAAAGCAGCAAAGGAGGAAGAGGCAGGAGCGTGCACACATTCCTGCTGCCAGCACCGGGACAGGGCCAAGCGGCTGTGGGGACGCCCTGGCCCTGGGTCCCCCCGGCTCCGCACCGGCCACGTGGAGCCTCCCGAGCCGTCCCGTACCCCCGAGTTCTGCCTGCCCACATTCTCTGTCCCTGCAAAGCCCTGCAGGAAAAAAATATTCTGCCCTCAGCGCAAATAACGGCTCAGAAGTTCTGATTAAATATCACTACGCCGGCCAGATCCTCGGCTGAATCACCCAGGCCCTCCCCGGAGAGGAGCAGAGCCCCCCACCCCGCCTTCACCCGGCTGAGCAGTCAGGCAGCAGCGCAGAGGGCAGCAACACTTTTTATTCTCTTTTTCATTTTTTTTTTTTTTTTTTAAGGAGAGCAGTTTTCCATCAAGGAAAGCATTTTCATTGAAATGGAAATACTCGTGGGGATGTCAGTTTTGATGACACCTGTGATGGGAGGAAGATGAAACAATTTTTTTCCTTTTTATATTTGGTTGAAATTTTTTATTTGATAAAGTCAAATGTTAAAAATAAATACATTCACTGTTCTTACTTAAATTACTTCTGCTTAAAATTGCATATAATATGAAATATTTAGCATTATAATATATAGCGTGTTGTATTTGGTAATATATTTGTATACATAATGAAACAATTTGATATTATCAAGAAGGCAGCTCAGATGCTTCTGAATTAAGGTTTGGGAGTTGGTTTTTTTTTTCCTATTCTGTGGTGAATATTTAAGTTTTGTTCCAGTTCAAGAGGGAAATGCATTCTGAAGTGCCAGTATGCTCCATAGACCGGAAACACTGTTCTCTGACCATTTCAAATCCCAGGTTTTACTTTGGTTTTAGGGCTGATGCAGCTCCTGAGGCCGCACGGGCCCCAGCCCCATGGGCAGTGGCACGTTCCCCCACGCCGGGGCTTGCTCTGCCTCCTCCCACCCCCCCTCGCTCCCCCTTGTTTTAGCACACGCCAGACTAAGGAGTAATGTTATGCAGAATGATCTCAAACCATTGCTTATTAATAATCGTGTATTATGTGAGATGCGTGGTATTGATTTAAACCCACGGGGCAGCTTTGGGAAGAGAAGGTTTAATTTATAGAAACACTGATGTCTGATAGCAATAAATAATTAGGGCGATTGCAAAAAAAGGGTTCATAGGGCACTGCCCTCCAACTCCAGCTGGCTGCTCTTGTCCTGCTAATAAATTGGTTAATAAAAGGAGAGAGAGAAAGCCTGGATTCTGGGGTTATAAAAACAAATGACATTTTTATGTTTAGTGGACAGGAAAGAAACGGGAAGGCAGAGAAGTCAACCGGGTGCACCAGGAATCACTTTGTGGTTCACAGTCTGAATTCCTTAATGACATTCTCATTAAAAGTTCTTGCTGCCAAATGCTGTTTGCTTTCGCCTTCAGAACTGTCTGCATTAATAATGAGTAACTCCGCTTGGAAGTTATTTACATAAAGTATTGTTCTCATGTCACTGCGCCGACAGCCGTGCCAGGCTAGGGGAGGGGGACAACACCCGGGGAGCCCGGCACTCGCAGCCAGCGCGGCGGCAACCGCAGCCGTGCAAAAAGCGGCACTTAATGCTTCAAACATGCGATTCCTCTCCTGCTGGAGCCAGCAACGACCTGCGGACCAGGTGGCTGTGCTGGAGAAGGACGAGCACGAGGGGGCACCAAGCAGTGCAGTGGACTGACCCCACCTGAGCCCGAGCCCCCAGCTCCCCGCTCACACCTGGCTCCCCAGGCAGGGGCTCTGGGCAGTGTCTGCCTCTCGCCCCGCACCAAGATATGGGTGTGAAACCTCGCAGAAGACCAGGAGAGGCGACTCCTACACCCTTGGGGATCCCAGCCAGGGAAGGAACTTGTTATTGTCTAGAACAAAATTATAAGACCTTTTTCACGTGCAAACTGCTGGTATTCCGGCAGCCCCTGCACTGAGACTGCAAGCTGAGCTGTGGGGGTCCCATCACTGCCCAGGGCTCACTCCGGCTCCGTCTCTCCTTCCTGCCTTGCTCCCCAAGGCACTGCTTACCTCCCGCCCACCGGCCTTCCCTGGCCAGAGTGCCCACCCGCGACATGCTGTCCCCAGCCGCTGTGGTGGCCCCCACGTCAGCCCGAGCCCCGGGGTCCCCACTCCATGTCCGGGCAGCACCTGGGGCAGTGGTGCTCCAAACCCAAGCCAGGCAGAGAGCAGCCACCAGACTTCGCCCTCCTCGGCTGCCGAGCCTTTTCTCCTTCAGTCTCGGCTGCCGCTCTCCCGCTCGCTGGTAGCGAGCTCCCTGTGCCCTGGCCGCAGCTCCCCTGTGAATCAGACACCACGTGGTGCCATAGTTGTGCGCCGCTTTGGAACAGAACCCAAGCGCTTGGCACCTTGGCCGGCGGCCCCGTGGGCTTTTGGAGAGTGGGCAGCCAGATGCTGCGGTTTGTTCACGCGCCGGAGTAGCTGTGTTTGTCTGCTCCGTGTGTTTGCTGTAGCTTTTGACTTGGGAGAGGATCTCTGTGTCAGGGGCGTTTGAGCAACGTCCTCGGGCTCCTTCGGCTTGTCGACCTGAATGATGCTGGTCTGCCCCAACAGGAGCGGTTTTTGGTGAATGTGGGACCACGGCACTTGGTGGGACAAGGAGGCGCTGAGCTGGCCGGGCACGGTGGTCCGCAGTCCAGCTGCAGCACAGCAGCACTGACAGCATTAATGGTTTTCATCCTGGGAACATCAAAATCAGCTCGGTCTGCTAAGTATAGAAACTTTTTAGATTTAATGGAGAGTTTTGAAGGTTTTGTAATGGATAGAGATTTTTAATTGGAATGGTCGTGAGCAGCACAGAGAGCCTGGAGCAGTGATGACTGTGGGTACGCCGCACACTCTGCTTCAGGAGACAGACGTGGTGGGTGCAGACAATTACCCCCAGTAATGCACCCTCTCTGGAGTCACAGCACTGGAATAAGTCACCAGCATCAGCATACAGCACCTAATAAAGTGATTTCAGGTATTATCAGATAACAGCACTGCCTGTCACTGAAGAAACTGTGCCTTTGAACCGCCCAAACCGCACACACACGCGGATGTGATACGGCACCCCAGCCGTGGGTTCTCCCCTCACACAGCTTTCTGTGCGCGGTGATGGCTCACGATCTAGGGTGGCTGCATATGTATGCCGTGCTGCACTGCTGCTTCACACGGCTGAGCCGGGAAGGCAGAGCAGTTAACGTGTCCATTTCTAGGGAAAGCATCCTATACCCTGCAATTATAGCAGGGGGACGGTAGTAAACAAATCTCATTTTAAAAGGTTATGCAAATGGCTATCGGAACTGCGGTATCATCACTCTGACAAGCTGCAGACAGCTGAGGCTGAAGCGCTGTCCAGGTCTGCATCCATCTCTTCTGGAGGCTCCTACCTGTTTTACGGTCACGAGTGCAATTCTAACTGGGGCTCATACGTCCCTCGATAATATTATCACGTGTTATTATAAATTTTGTTACTTACATTATAGTAAAAATAGCAAGCCCCGTGGGAAAGAGGAGACCCTTTCACCACGCAATAAACCAGCGCAAAACAGAAAGCCAGACCTCGCCATCTGAGAGAGCAGTTAGAGCTGGGCTGGAAGAAGAGCCGGTTCCTGAACGGGAGGAGGTGAGACCATTCCGGAATCTTCCATGAAACAAAATGGTGTGAAAAGTCTAATTTCAGGTCAACAGAAATTACTTGCTTCAGGAAAATTTAAACAATTACTTCCAAATTTTTATTTTGTTTACATTTTTAGTACAAAATTGAAATGAAACATCAGGCTGAAGTGGAAAATTGAAATGTTCTGCTCTGAAAAGGTTGAGGCTGAATGTTTTGACCTTATCAGGCAAACGTCCCCCCACATCCCCAATTTTTCTTTCGAAACAAATTTTTGTCAAAGGCAACACGTTCCTGTGAAACATCTTGCTTCTGACCAGCTGGCATTTCCCGACAGAGCAGCTCGGCCGGCCGGCTGAGCGGCGGGAGCCACCCTGGCCCCTCGCTCAGCAGGAGCCCAGCGGGGCCGAGGCTGCCCGTCCCGCAGAGCCAGCGCTGCACGGGGGGCTGCACCCGCGCTGCCTGCAGAGTGCCCCCCCACCAGGCAGCGGGACAGAAATGCCCCCGAGGTGCCACCCCGGGCCTCCTCATGCCCGACTGCGGCGGCCCCGCGAGATGGGATGTGCCGAAGCATCACCAGGCGCCTGCAGAGAGAATCAGGCCGGTCTGTGCCTGCTCTGAAGCATCGCCTGCGCACCCCAAAGCTGTGACAATTTTTCCAAATATATTCACTTGGCTTAACAGCACATTTTACCTTTCCCTGCAAACCTGGCCTTGCCATAGAGACATAAACAGATGGAAGCCAGCACCCCGTTGGTGCTGGGGTTTGTGAAGCCTTTGAGCGCTGCGCCCGGCAGGGTCCAGCCATGACCGGCACAGGACCTGCCGCCGAGCCCCAGACCCAGCTCACCCACAGCCATGCCCGGCTCCTCCGCCGCAGGCTCCCCCGGTGCCAGTCACCTGCCAAACTGCCCCCTGCTCCAGCAGATGTTTGGGATGTTAATTCCCAGCAAATTTTGATGCATTATGTTTACTCCCGGTTTGACTGGCAGAGCCGTGCCCATCCCTGCGGGCGCACTCGTGCATCACCTCCCGAGCAAACACCGTGGCTGCCGCCGCCTCGGCCGCAGCTGAGCGCTGTCGGCTGCCTCCCCAGCTGCCTCGCAGAGCCAAGAAATCACCTTCTGAGTTCTGCAGGTGTTCTCACTCCCGCTCCTGGCATGCTGTGCCCGACTGCCTGAGTTGCTGCACGCTTCCCCGCGATTCCCCTGACATGGTGACAGCCCCACGGCGCTGCCGCCGTACGCACGCGGACCAGGGGGCTCTTTGGAACTCATGGCCTGGAGATTTGCCATTTCAGCTTACTCAGTGATGCCGTCAGCTTATCCACGGCATCGTAGTCCTTGCCAAGCCGACAGTGCTGTGCAAACATAGCGCGGGGCTTCACAGATCAGCAATCAATAACCCTCAGTTCTGTGCAGAAAGGCAAGTCAGAGACCGCGTGCCACCCAAAGGCAGGTGAACGCTGTCGTGCACTTGCACGCTGTGAGCAGCTGGCCCACACGCGTGGGCCGGGGCACTGACAGCGGTCGGTGGGTGCCGGTGCAGAGGCAGCCGCAGCGGCAGCAGCCAGGTCTGCAGCAGGTCCAGGCAAACACACGCAGCGGGAGCGAGGGCGCACGCCTGCACGCGTGCAGGGACCTGTGCATGCATGCAGGCAGGCAACCCGGGCATGCACCACGATGCACACGCATGCACACGCGTGCACAGACTGTGTTGGCAGCCGTGCAGACAGCCTGGCTTTCCCAGAGGTGTTAGCAGACCGCTCGCCTGCCTGTTAGTCATCCCGGCTCTGCCCGGATCCCTGAGCCTTATCGGCGGCACTGCTCTCCCTCTCCTGAAGGAAAGCTGTGCACAAAGGGCTGTAAGAAATCGTCCAGATGCAGTGAAAGATTTTCATGGCAAGAAATCAAATAAAATGTTCATAGTGATGAAGTGAAAAATAAAACATGCTTTCAGAAAATGGTCCTTTTCTTCTTTGTGCCTGGGTGGGGGGGCAGAGGGGGAACACAGACAAAGGTGCTGAAGGTCTCAATCATCTCACCGCTTAATTATTCCATCTCTCAGAAGGCATCTCCAGGCAATTAGAATAATCATTCATGCCTGTGCTTTACCGGGGACTCTTGCATTCTTCCTATGAAGCATCAGAGCTGGATTGTAATTTTTTTTTAACTTTAGCAGTGACCTGCAACTAAAGGAAAAATAAAAGTTTTTTTGAAATATTAGTTTAATAAGACATGAGAATAATATTAAGGATATGAGCCTCCCTTATTTATTATTTATATGTATAGTGTGATTTAGAGATGCACTTGAACCAAACAAGTCAGTACCAAAGAGTGGATCTATCTCTCTCTATATATATTAAAAAAACCTACAATATTCGCCTGGAGATTCTGTCCACATATTCGGAGATTGTGATTTAACATACACAGTTTATCAAGGCTGGTGTGCTGCACAGAGAGACTGGAGTTTTATGTAAGGGTATAAATAATCAATGCACATAGCAACTTTAAATTACTGCTAATGTGTTTTACTTATGTTCCCACTAGAACGATATGTGAAATAACAGGGAGTTGCTAGGCACACACTTGACAAATAATATCCATGAGTTTCCATTTTTATTATTTTTATACATTTCTTATTAAACCAAGCGGTATAGTTCAAGCCCATGCAGCCAGCCCTTACTGGTGGATTACAGTAAGCACGTGAAATGGGGGGTTAATGCTGCATGGCAAAGTTGCTGCCGCCGGGTGCCTCACTGCAGGGCTGGGCTGCGACACGGAGGGGCTGCGCGTCCCCCTCGCCACCCGCCTGCCCCTCGCAGGGCTTGCTGCTGGCACGTGGCCTGCAAGTCCTTCCTCCAAGAACCAGCAACTGACCCCCCTGCTCTGCTCCAGGTGACGGCACTTGCTCGGAGGCAGCGCTGCAGCTCCTGCTCTCCTTCGCTTGTGGAGGCTTTTACTGTTTGCTGCTTCCGCGTGTTTGGGCTGCAGCGCCCATGCAATTTCAGCCAGGGTCTGGCCCATGGGGATGCTGCTGCTGGCTGCAAGCAGCCCTGATAATGTTTACATTGGGCTCATGGCTAAAAGACTTCCTTTCTTTTAATTTCATTTCCAAAAACTGTTTCTTTTCCACCTTTTGTCCCAGGATGCTGGGGCAGGCAAAGCCGGGGTGAGCCCCTGGTTTTGAGCGGTTCTGTGGAGAAGTCGCTGCAACTGTGTGATCCATCAGTTCAGTAAGGAGGATGTTTGGATGCTCTGATGCAAAACATCCCCTGACATCTCTGGGCTAAAGCTGAGGGTGCTCTGGCCCTGGGTGGGTGCGTGCAGAGCAGGCAGTCTGTGCAGTCATAGGGACAGTATTCAGGGGAGCGGTGAAGAATAGTCCCACAAGCTTCATGGTCCTTAGGGGCAGCCCAGGCTGCCGTTCACTTGTCACTGGAACCAGTAGAGATTTCCTTACGTGCAGTTTCTTGTTGACATTTTCATCCCCATTAGGGTTTTGGCACGAGAGGAATGGTGCATGGACCCAGTCTGCCTGCTTTGCCTCCATTAGCTGCTACAACTCAAACCATAATTCACCTTTTCTGCCATTTACTTTATACGGTGTCTGTAAACATCTTTGCTGGACCAAAACCGGACACAAAGGGCTGGATTCTGTAACGGTCCAAAACCGCAGCAATTATCTAGGGTAGTATGCTGCGGCACCGTGCCGGTGTGTGGGCTGACACCAGGAGCAGGCAGCCCGGCACCAGGCAGACCCGTGCCAGCAGCCGTGCAGAGGCTGGGGGGGGCAGAAGGGACGGGTCCGCCTGCCCCGCCGGGCACAGCCGGCAGCAGCTCAGGCTGGGGGCGCCCCCCACCCCCGGCCCTGGGAACCAGGGGCACATCCCCTGCTTTATTTTGTCCCCAAATGGGGCAACAGGCACCAGCCAGCCCGCGGCCCTACTGAAGGCCAGTAGCTGCCAAAACTGACGGGCTGCGTGGCTGGTGTCTGCGGCAGGAGCCAGGCCATGCACAGCTCGCAGAGGCTGGAGCTCAGGGCTTCTCCTGGAGATGATCTAGGCCTTACCCTGCTGGGAAGGGATCATTTAAAGCAGCATCTGTTGCGGGAGCCGACATGCATACATGTCGCCTGTAGAAGCACAGCCTCACCAGGCAAGCTTGAAAGATGCCATCCACAGATTTTTCAAATATTAAGCATGGCATTGATAGGAAAGACACTTGAATAGACGAGAGGAAAGATTTGCTTTAAAGCGTGCAATCACCTGATATTTGGGCACTGGAGCTGTTACAAAAACCTTTTCTGTGCGTAAGTAATTGGTACATGTGAAGCAAAGAGCGTGCTGCTTCAGGACTGCCCACCCTGCATCCATAGCGGTCCTGTACTAAACCCCAGCAGGGAGTTTTGCTGTTTTCCATTAAAACTATTTAGCAAACAATAGCTATTTCTTTGTAAACAAGTCCTTAAGTATTTATTACTATGCTGCCATCAAAAACATATAGCTTTGTACTGTGTTTAATGGAAGAAAACTAACAGTGTTTTAAAACCCGCTCCACTAAGAAATGCTAAAATGGCAAACGGATTTCCCAAGGGCTGGAGGCTGGGGTTGCCCCTGGCTCGCTGGGAGCAGACAGGTGCCTCTGCTGACATTGCCATGACCCACTTCAGCGATACAAACACCCCCTTGCCATGCAGATAAGCAATAAAGAACCAGCAGCCTTTGCACAACATGCTTACTCACAAACCAAATGTCATTCTTTGCAAGGAGAACAGAGCTCAGTCCCACACTATTAATGTTAATTGAAAAACTTGCATTAACCTCAGTGAGAGTGCGTGCAGACTCATAAATACAAGACCTACATTAAATGATTGTCGTATAAGACCAGTAGCTTACAGGTCCTTTTTGTCGTGGGTGAACAAACAGCTGTCAATAAAGGGTGTAGCTGGGTTATGGAGCTGGGAGGAAGAATATTAATTTGGTCAATATGACTGCCAAGATCATCCTTAAAATGCATTTCCAAAGAGTGAGCAACTGTGACTGTCCACAACTGCAAAGCGTCGCCCTCACCGGCGAGCGGCAGGGGGGAATAGGGCTGCTCAGGGCTGAGCCAAGCCAGCGCCACCAGCTAATGCAAATGTCCCCGTCAGGCTGCAGAGGCACAGACGCCCTGGGCAGACGGAGGCGGCGGCAGCTATTACATGGTGCACATGCACTCGTGCACACACGGAGTGGAGGGAAGTTATCCTTCAGCACCGAATTTGGTATGGGGGGGAAAAAACCCTATTCAAGTGAAAAGCAGCTTTGGATCTTTAATTAAAAAACAGGGTTCACAGCACCAGGGCATTGACTTCCACTAGTTAATCTCCATCACTTCATTTCACCACCAACTTCCATACTCTACAAAACTGCTGGAGACAATTTTTATTGATTGCTCTTCAAGCCGTCAAAAGCGTCCCTGGCTGATCATATGTTACCCCCAGACACCTTGTGCATTTCAGATAATAACTTGGTGCTCTAGAGAAGAAATGAATTGGATGTGCAGTCAGTAACTGTCCAAGTGAATCATGTTACTATATGTCAGCGGCCCAGGCTCTGACTATCATTTTAACAGAGAGAAATCCGCTATTTTCATGGCTGTTTGAAATTATTTTCCAGATGAATAAGATATAACAACAACTACTTACAGTAGAGAATAATATGGGGAATCTATTTGCTACTTGGAAACAAATCTTTCATGTGTAATACTGTTTAATGTTATTTAATCTGTAACTACAAACATGAAATTTTGAAACTAGCTTTCATGTAGTACAAAAATCTTGTCATGTGAGAGAATGGGAAGCTGAAGTTGGTGTGGGTGCTGGGTGGTATTCTGCATCTCATAATTGCAAATATAATAATTCATACGTAAAATGGGAAATTACTAAAATACTGTCAACAAAGATGTATACTAATGCCAAATATTGGCAGTGACAGTTTATTTTGCATAAACAATTACCACGTATCAAGATTATTCCCTTTTTTCAGGTGTGTTTGTCAGTGTATGTTTCATTCGGAGTTGCTGTAAATAACTGCAAATGGATTTTGTGAGGTTAAAAAGAAGCAAATAATTTAGAAGCTCTTATCAAACTGGTAACTCTTTAACTAAATAAGCCTTACATTTTTTCTACAGCTGTATTAGCACTGTTTGCTTGGGTTTCACGCTATACTCGTGACTTCCCTTTGTGCTCTGCTCGCAGGCACCGCTCAGCGCAGCTTCTAAAGGATGTTGAAAACGAACCGTTATCATTTTCAAGGATGCCATTTTGAAAGCGGCCAGACGTCTTGCAAGGACGAGCCCGTGTGCGTGCATTGCCCTTGGGTAGCCATGTATTGGTGGTGTAAGCATCGACCCTCGCTTGGTGGTGCCTCTTTAAAAGCACTTTTAAGAAAGACGTTCACGTATCCCAGAGTGGAAACACCGCATAAAATACCTACATTAAAAAATGCAACCTGTGACCTCTGCTCCCTCTTGCCCGGCGGTGGCAGGGGCGGCTTGTGGGCTCGGCGAGGCTCGCTGGGCACTGCTGGGCACTGGCACGGGGCTGCCTGTCAGGGAGCGACTCTCCGGCTCGTGGGCGGCTGAGCTGCTGGATGTCGTGTGCTCGAGAGCAGGAGCCAGAGCAGGCGCTGCCCGCGGGGGCCGGACTCCAAGCACCTGCTGGGCACCCAGCACCCAGGCCTCTCCCGGGGGCGGGCACGGCTCCCTGGACCCGGGGACTCTGGGTGCCCGGTGTCCTGGGGCGGAGGGGGCGAGTGGCGGGATGCCGGCACCACCCTGGGCTCTCGCCGCTTGTTGGGGCTCCCGGGGCAGCTTCCCGCGGCACGGGCAGGGCGACGGAGCGCTGCTGCCCACGGGGCCGTACCTGCGCCTGCTGCGGGAACGCCGCCCGTGGGAAAGTCCTCTGGCACTGACAAATCTGCTGCAGGAAACCCCCACCCACCGCACAGCCAAAGGCGCAGCTGTCCCTTTCACTGCCTTATCTCCTGCTTTACAGAAGACTAATGAGGAGGATTATTTGACTGATACCAGCCTGCTTTCCCTGTCCATCACATGCGGTTTCCCCTCCAAGGGCTGCAGACGCCATGAATGACTTTACAGACTCCTTTCGGGGAGCTGCCTGCAGGCTCCTGACTGCCCCATCCCACCCTGACTTTTTGCGGGGAAGGGCCCAAAAAGGACGTTCCCTCAGGACACAACTCTCCAGCCGCTTCTGCAGAGCCCTGCTCAGGGGCTGAGCCCACGGGCAGGACTGGGACCCCCGATGCCCAGCCCCACAGTGCCCCATAACCCCTCTCAGCCCTGGAGAAAGCCCTCAGACCGTCCCTGAATGAGTGCAGCACGTCCCGGGACACAGCGGCCGGTTGAGCCTGGGAAATTCTTCACATACAGATGTTTTCAGAGATGTGTCATATCTGTGTATTAAAGCAAAAAAAGTGACATAAAAAAAGAAAAGGTTGGTTGGTGACTTGGAGGAGGTGCAGCGATGACTGCAGCTCTGTTATCAGCAGGGACAGAGGTCATGGCCACTTTTAATTACTGTTGTGTATTAGCTCACCATCTATTACTGTTGAGTTATTATAGTGAAATGGTTAAATAAGTCATGAGACATAACTGTTGAAAAAGAGCAATTTACTCCTTTGGTGGATGAAAAAAGTTGAGGCAAACCATATTTATTCTGATGAGTTCTGGGTTTTTTATGAGTCCAGAGACCAGGATTTATTTGCATACAGATTTGCATCCATTACATGAAAGCAGTCATCCCAAGTTGGTACCAGGAGCTGTTTGCCATCCCTTACCACAATGGTCCAAGACCAGTTCAAAAGCCTGTACCTGGACCGGTGATGCTCCTCCTGAGCACAGCCATGTCACCGCAGGACATCGCCAAGGAGATGGGCCTTTCTCCGTAAGTCTTCTTTTTTCTGCAGTGCCCATCCCAGCAACGCTCCTGGGGGAGGGAGGGGATGGGGCAGGCCAGGCACATGCCAGAAGTGTTTCAGATTTGGCACAATGGAGCGCCGCCACTTTCCCCCCCTCCCTCAATCTGTTCCCCGGCTTCTCGGATTCCTGTGCCGGTCCCTGATGTTCTGTCACAGGCTCCCCGTGGGAGCTGGAAGCAGAAAATGCTCCTGCCACTTGCGACGGCTAAGCCTGCTCGTGTTCCAGCTGGTAAGTCATAAAGAAATGGTAAAACACAACCCCCTCAGGGCTGCTGGGAGCTGGATCGAGTTTTTCCATCTCTCCCCAGAGACGGCTCTTTATTCTCACACTGACAAAACTAATGGCCTCGCTGGGTCCGACAGTGACAAAGCAGCCGATGGTGTTGGCCCCACCAGTGCGGAGTCACGCGTGACAGGGCTGAACCCCTGTCCCAGTCTGGGAACAGCTCTCTGCCCGAGTCCCCCTTGTGCTGGCGCAGGCTTAGGCTTCTCGCAGCTAGAGATCATGTGTCCAGCTAAATATTTAATTTTTAAGAATGAAACCCTAATTACTACACCGGGTTTCAGAGTGAGACTGTAATGCATGTGCCCTCCCATGCTTGGGCAGGCACAGGAGGTTGGCATCCCTGCACACGCCCGGCCCCGCCGTGGCATCACCCCGCCAGCAGCCCCACGCCGCTCGCCATGGTGTGGTTGGGGTCTGCACTGTGGCGGTCCAAGAAGGGCCGAGTGGGCGCCTGCCGCTACCGGGGGAGGCACCGCCACCGCCTGCATGTCGCCTCTCGAGGTCTCCTGCACCAGGTGGGTTCATGCCAGTGCCACTCGGCGAGGCCAGGCAGGTGGATGCCTGCAAACGGCGTGCTCCTCCATCATTTAATCTGGAGTGATGCATATAGAAATTTAGATCAGGCAGCTTGACATTCCTGACTGCTGAGACTGTGAATCGATGGCCTCTCTACTCCCTGCTGGGGAGATCGATTCCCCAAGCACAATGGATTGGTTTCATCACTTTGGTTTCACCTTGTCAAAGTCATGTCTGATTTACTTTAGTCTGCAGGGCAGATTTTAAGCATTTCATTGCATTTTGTAATCTTGCTGCGTGTCTTGCTAATCGCTGTGCCCTCCGTGTGGCAGGAGTGCACCTGGCACCTGCGTTGGACAGCAAACACCCCACAAATGATGCTCGCCTTTTCCCTGGGCAGTGAGAATTTAGCGGGTTTGCCAGCGCAGGCTTTCCCTGCGCCGCCGTGCTGTTCCCACCTCAGGTGCTTGGCGAGGCCGGTGCTGCAGCCATGGGACCTGACCCTGCGGGGGCTCGGGCCAATGCAGGAGGGTGCCCCACGGCTGCCCCAGTGCACAGACCCCACCGCTCGGGGGGTGAGGGCAGCGTTTGGCCCATGCGTGGGCTCCATTTGTGCTCTGCTGCAGACCGGTGGGCTTGGTCTTGGTGTGTGCTTCCCACGTGGATGAGGAGAGAGGAACAAACGGCTTGGTCCGGGCAGGGCCAGGTCAGAGCATCCCTGGGAGTCAGAAGCAAAACATTGCCAAGACTCAGAAGCAGCTGGAAAACGTCCCTGGGATTGGTGTGTCCCTCTGGGGAGTCCTGGGGCTGTCCCAAGTGGGAGGAGGCTCAGCCCAGCCGGAATGTTCAGTCTGGTCAGAAAATCAACATTTTGCATCCTTCACCAAAAGGAATTAAAATAAAAAATGTTACTGCAGTTAGTGTGGCTGTAAACTCACCCTGGGATAGATGGCGGCCAGTCCTGTGGGCTTCCTAATGGCTTGTTGTTAGCAAAATTATTTTCCTGGTGCTCAGTTTGGCCCAAATTCTGCGTTGTCCAATTATACTCCTGGGTGAGTTTCCTGAATGTAAGTATTGATCACTCTTCAGACAGGTTTTCTGTCTGTTCTGTACATTACCTCTGCTCTTCTTCAGGTAATCAATTATATTTTTATAGCTATGGGTATTAATCAATATACAGTAGCTATCTTAATTGATTTGTCTAAGGCCCTCAATCTGCAGCCCATCAATTATCCGGGAGGGTTGGGGCCGTGTGTGCGGCACAGGAGCGGGTGCGAGGTGTCCCCACGAGATGACGTGAAGTGGGGTGCCAGGAGACCGCCGGCTCCGGGCCCTTTCCAAATGCCTCCATCAGGTTCTGTCCACGGTCCCCGGCCGGCCATGGCCGCTCTGACTCCCCCCTCACTGCTCATTATCATTATTTATCTGTTACGGCTGCATCTGGAGGCCACAGGAAGGGTCAGGGAACATTCGTATGGAGAATTAGCAGTAATATTTCAGGGGGAAATATATATCTCCTGTTTTAAATGGAGCTAGGAGGGGTAAGTGGGCTGGGAGCCAAGCCTGAGCTCCCCACTCGTCCCTCCACCTGGTCCATCTGTCACCCCAACAGCTCCCCCAGCACCGCGCTACACGGGGAGACACACATTTCACACCACCGGCGCTTTCATTGATGCCAGTTAAATGGATGACTTAAAGTTTTGATACTCGCATGGACAACGTGATTGGAAAGGACCCTCGAGATGCTCCTGCTCTCCTGGGGTGGTGGGAGAATGCATGTTCCGTTAGTGCAGAAGTCCCGTCGCTCTGCCCCCCAGGGAGCCCAGCACAGCCCCACTGCGAGCCTCTGCTGGGGGCAGGAGCCGGCCGGCGGCACTTGGCTGGGCGAGCACCAGGCTGGAGCCAAGCGGGCACGCGAGGGTTAATTTGGGAAGATCTGTGTTGATAATAAAGCTGCTTTTTTCCTGGCGATGATATGATCGGAGCGGGGTTGCTATGGCAACGGTGGCTCTAGAAACCCCCGACCGCTGGCGGCTGCCGGGTGCTCCCAGGCCAGGATGTGCCCACCAACCCATCCCCTGCCCACCAACCCATCCCCTGCCCGCACCACCATCCCCTGCCCACACCACCATCCCCTGCCACCGACCCATCCCCTGCCACCGACCCATCCCCTGCCCGCACCACCATCCCCTGCCCACACCACCATCCCCTGCCACCGACCCATCCCCTGCCACCGACCCATCCCCTGCCCACCGACCCATCCCCTGCCCGCACCACCATCCCCTGCCCACACCACCATCCCCTGCCACCGACCCATCCCCTGCCCACCAACCCATCCCCTGCCCGCACCACCATCCCCTGCCTGCACCACCATCCCCTGCCCACCAACCCATCCCCTGCCACCGACCCATCCCCTGCCCACCAACCCATCCCCTGCCCGCACCACCATCCCCTGCCCACACCACCATCCCCTGCCACCGACCCATCCCCTGCCACCGACCCATCCCCTGCCCACCAACCCATCCCCTGCCCGCACCACCATCCCCTGCCCACACCACCATCCCCTGCCACCGACCCATCCCCTGCCCACCAACCCATCCCCTGCCCACACCACCATCCCCTGCCCACCGACCCATCCCTTCCCCGCACCACCATCCCCTGCCACCGACCCATCCCCTGCCCACCAACCCATCCCCTGCCCGCACCACCATCCCCTGCCCACACCACCATCCCCTGCCACCGACCCATCCCCTGCCCACCAACCCATCCCCTGCCTGCACCATCATCCCCTGCCCACACCACCATCCCCTGCCACCGACCCATCCCCTGCCCACCAACCCATCCCCTGCCCGCACCATCATCCCCTGCCCGCACCACCATCCCCTGCCACCGACCCATCCCCTGCCCACCAACCAATCCCCTGCCTGCACCATCATCCCCTGCCCGCACCACCATCCCCTGCCACCGACCCATCCCCTGCCCACCAACCCATCCCCTGCCTGCACCACCATCCCCTGCCCGCACCACCATCCCCTGCCCACCAACCCATCCCCTGCCCACCAACCCATCCCCTGCCCACCAACCCATCCCCTGCCCGCACCACCATCCCCTGCCACCAACCCATCCCCTGCCCACCAACCCATCCCCTGCCCGCACCATCATCCCCTGCCCGCATCACTATCCCCTGTCACCGACCCATCCCCTGCCACCGACCCATCCCCTGCCCACCAACCCATCCCCTGCCCGCACCACCATCCCCTGCCACCGACCCATCCCCTGCCACCAACCCATCCCCTGCCCACCAACCCATCCCCTGCCCGCACCACCATCCCCTGCCCGCACCACCATCCCCTGCCACCGACCCATCCCCTGCCCACCAACCCATCCCCTGCCCACCAACCCATCCCCTGCCCACACCACCATCCCCTGCCACCAACCCATCCCCTGCCCGCACCGTCATCCCCTGCCCGCACCACCATCCCCTGCCCACCAACCCATCCCCTGCCCACCGACCCATCCCCTGCCACCGACCCATCCCCTGCCTGCACCACCATCCCCTGCCTGCACCATCATCTCCTGCCCGCTGCACCATCCTGTGCCCACCACCCCATGCTGCTCCACCGACCCATCCTGTGCTCACAGCCCATCCTACACCCGCCACACCATCCTGTGCCTACCAACCCGCACTGCACCACTGCCCCATCCCCTGCCCACCACCCAGGCCCCACTCACCCCCCCAGGGATGCCGGGAGTACCACCACGGGATGGGCTGTGGCACAGAATCCCGGGCTGCTGCCAGGCTGCGCTGGGACAGACAGCCCTGGGCTGCCCCTTTCCCACCCGCCCTGCCATGCCCCATCGGAGCTGTCGTCAGGGCATGTCTATGCCTGGGTCCCCCTTTCCCATTCCCAGAGGGCCCAGGCTTTGCTGTGCCACCCGCTCCACAGACGCCGCTGGCAGGGTGTCACAGGGCCCTGCGGTGCCCATGGCAGCCCTGGTGGCCCTTGGCCTTGGCAGGTGGGAGCTGGCCGGGACCCCCAGTCCCACCACGGCACGACGCTCCTGCACGTGCCGAGCCCGCAGGAGGCCGTGGGCCGGGCTGCTCCGGTGGGGTCTGCGCCCCACTCCCGCGGGGGGCTCAGCATCGCCCCGCGCCCCTCGTGGACGCCTCAGGGCTGCGCTCGCCCCTGGGTTGGGCTGTTGCTGGTGCTGACATGGCACGTGACGTGCCGCTCACTAAATCACACACCTCCTCCCTCCCTCCCTTGCCCATTAATGAAATGAAATAAATTTTCCATTTTTAAACATGAAGTTTTAAAAAAAAGCTGCAGTTCTGCGCACAAGCAATTCCCACCGGGAGGGGAGAGTGAGGAGCGCGGGCCCGTGTGCTAAATACAGAACAAAGCCTTCTGTCTGAAAATACCTATGAGGAGCTAACAAATGCTAATGACAAAATAATGTATGGGGGGTTTAATGCTGGATGCTTTTTATCAGCAAATTAGCACAGTTATTATGCTGTAAATGCATTTAACAATAATTTGTTTCAATAACTGTAGAACTGGTATTTTAAAAAATATACACCATATTTAGAGCACTTCATCCATGAAGGACCATTATTGTTTTTTTCCTCCCAAGAGAGTTATAAAGGTCTCTCTTACAAGTGAAAGAAATACAATCATCACCCTTCACAGTTCAGTTATTCTCTTTTATTTTATTCAGAGCCACTTAAAGTTTGTGTTTTTAAAGGGAAAAGAGAGAGTGCCTTTAAAGGGTCAGGGCTGGAGAGGGCTTGGGGACCTCTGCGCTGTGCTTGGGTTTAAATGGGATTGCCGGGGCTGGCGGACAGGGTGAGCTGGCAGCACGGCATGAGCGGGATGCTGGCACGAGGCCTGGGGCAGCCGATGCTCGCCAGTGCCTCGGGTGCTCTCGGGCAGGGGCTCTGCCTCCGCCGCTTCTCACCCGGCACCGCTCCCCCACCATGGCAGCTCCGCGGGAGCCCCGCATGCTGGCGGCCATCCCTGCCAGAGCCGGGTCACCAGGGCCTGGGAGCAGGGCAGGAGCAGGCAGCGGTTTCTGGGCAGGACAGATGGGTGCAAGCTCCTGCCCACGCTTTGGTGCGCTGGGGCTCGCTGGCTGTGGGGGTCAAGGCAGGGCTCTAGCAGGACGCGTGGCCGGGGCCCCTGGTGTGTGCCTGAGGTCACCTCCCGCAGCGCCCAAAACCAGGCAGGAGGTACATCCCCTGGAAGGAGCAGAGCAGCTCGCCTGCAGACATGAATTTTTATGAACGGTTTGCTATAAAGAATATTAAATTGTAACATCAGCCCATGGATCCCTTATTCCAGGGGCTGTGCGGTTGGACGAGCCACCAGGATGACGAAGGCGGGATACTGGGGTGTCCCCTCTGCCAGCAGGAGAGCGGGATGTCCCAGCTCCTGCAGCCCCTTACAGACCGCCAAGGATGAAGAAGAAATGCTCTTCACTGTTGAGATGGTGCCAATGTCCCAAGAGCCGCCATCTCTGCCAGTGTGCCCCGACGCCAGCCTTCTCCCAGCGTGGCTGCACCCGATGTCCGGCAGCTGGCCCCAGCCCTGATGCCCGCTCAGCCCGCAGGGTGGTCTCGGCCGCGGCGCAGGCACCGCTGCTCCGCGCGGGAGCTGCTTGTTTACAGCCCGGCTCTTCAGTCACAAACCGTTAAGGAAGAGAAACAGCTACATAGACACTCACCAGAAATGGATTCATGTGTAAATCAGCTGCTTTTAAAATTTCACTGAGCATGAAAGTTCACCTTTAAAAATCTACATAAACCACAGCTGTTCCCAGGGCATCTGAGGAGTAATCCGGTGCAGGAGAGGAAACATTTACATGTTTAACACAAGTACAGGACTGTCAGAAAGCCGAGCCTGCATCCACACCTTTAAACCCCTTCTTGCACCAGGGAGGTCAGGAGCCAGCACTGGCCACGGCGCCCAGCACCCAGCACCAGGCAGCCGTGCGCCGTGGCCTCCGGAGCCACCGCTCCGCTGTGCCGGTGCCGGCCAGGAGAGCAGGCCAGCCGGCCACGTGCCACATGAGCACACGGGGAGACTGCACCGTGATCTGGAAGCCGGTCAGAAAAGGCTGCACAGTTTGGCTTTCTGGGAGACACGAACAGGATCCTTGTCTCCACCGGGCTGCTGGCACCGCTGGCAGGACACAGCCCAGCCATGTGCGAGCGCTCCTCTCTTCAGTGAGGCTGTGCTGGGAATTCCCAAGAAACACGACCCTGGAAATGCATGGCACTTTCTCAGGCCTCAGGATAAGTTTTGGCTCTGTTTCGGCTGGAGAGCCAGCTCTTTTCTTAGCTCACCCTAGCAAGCACTACTGATTTATAAAATCAAACAATAACTTTCAGGACAGTCTACTCACACCATAAACATCTGAAAGAAAATCCATCTCTTCCCCATGCAAAACCACTGATGAGTTCATGAACTGTACTGCACAATAAATCAGTTTTGCTTGTGCAGGAGAGCTGAGGTTTTTTAGGTTCCTAATAGGCACTCTGACAACGTGATTGCTCCATATTTCTTTGTAGCTGTCACCTTTGCAGGCCTGTCAATGCTCCTAATCTTTTTTCATTGCGATGTCAAGTTTTGGTAAGTGAAGAGGTGGGAGGTGGGATGGGATGGCAGTGATACTGGGACCAGTTCCCCAAGTCACTCCTGAAGCCCTGTCCCTCCCAGCGGGAGCCCACCCAAGGGCTGCTGCCCTGCGGAGGGGGCTTGGGGCGGCTGCAGCACCAGGGCCAAGCAGCATCGCTGTGCGCGGGTCCGGCACCAGAGTGTCAGGACGGCTGCCTGCCCCAAGCTTCCCTCCCTGCTCCCCGTCGTCCTTCCCCTCTCCCTGCCCTGCCCTCACAAAAACTGTCCTCCACCTTCCCCGCCTCCCACCGAACCTGCAGATGCAGAAGTGCTGTTCCCGTGACAAGACAGCCAGCTCTGAACTACTAATGCATACAAGAAAACATACTTTTAATATTCAGCATCTGGATAGACAATAAAAACTGGGACAAATAATCTAGTTGAGGCAATTACCTTAGCATAAATGTATATATTATTTATAAATGGCTTTGAATATATAAATAATATTGATAAAATTTGCATGAGTAAAAAGAGAAATAATTACCAAATGATGCCTCAGAGCAGTGGATCCTGCTGGCTGCTTGCTGCCCTGATTCTTGTCCTGGGGGACCCTGCCCCAGCCCTCTTTTTGTGCTAAAAATACACCATACGCATTAAACTGAGCTAAAAAACAGAGCCCAAAACAAGTAAACAAGTTTAGAAAAGTCAGCGCTGCCCACATGGCCTGCCTGAGCGGGTTTGGCTGGGTTTTGGGTGGGATTTTACAATTCGGTGTTTCCTGGATGGGCATCGCAGCTCCGCAGAGGCGAAACCCCCTTGTCCGGCAGCCCAGGGGCGCGGGGCTGCAGCCCCCAGGAATGCCGGGGCATCCCTGCCCGGCTGCCAGCACTCGCCACCGTCCCTCGGCGCCGCTCGTGCCCTGGCCTGCGGCTGCCGGCGGGCAGGCTTTGCCAAGCCCGGCCTGACCGAGCCCCTCAGGGGTTGTGCTGGAGCAGTTGCCTCTGTCCTGCCTCCGCAGTGATTTCCTGCCCGGGCATGGCCGGGGAGACCACGACGGCTGCGCCTACCTGTCTCGCCAGCCACCGCTTGCTCGCTGCAGCCCTCATTACTCCCAGCCAGCCCCTACCTGCTCTCCCCCTTCTCTTCATGAAAGGGCCAGGAAACGCTACAGGCTTTTACCACTTTCCAGCCTTCACCGACACCCACGAGGAGCTTTTTGTAAAGTTAAATTCACCAGCAAAGTGAAAACATGAACGAGAAGAAAATGAGCCAAGCCCTTGCCTGGTGTCTGAGCCGCCGCTAGATGAAGTTGTCTGAGCCTGGCGCGTCCCACACACCACACGCGGCTCTTTAATAAAATTGGCTGAGATTTGTTGATAAGCCTGAAGCAAAGTCAATGTGAAGTGTCAATCCCGCCGTTCGCGGGAGCCTTCGGGGGTCAAGCTGCTTCCTCGGTATGATCGTCGTATCAAAGATATGTCAGCCGCGTGTTAACTGTTTTCTTATGAATCGCGCTCGAGATCAGACACAAGACGCAGATAAACCAAAGTGAAGGGGCTGGAGCTGAGTTTGTGCTTTGCCAGCCGAGGCTGCGGTTGGTCCATGGGGCCTCTATAATCTCCGACCTGCGGCCGCACCAGCCAGGCCAGGGTGGCAAAGGCCAGCCGGCGGCACCGGGGCATCCGGGGGCGACAAGCTGGGGGGGCCACGGGCACCAAATCCCATTTAGCCCCGTGGGTGCCACCGCATGTGCCACGCTGTTCTTTGTGGGATGAGCATCTAATGGTTGTACAGTCCGCACTAAGTGAAGCTGAAAGAGAAGAAATCAAAAGAAGTGGGGTTTAATTAAGTATCAACCAAGATTTATGCAACTTTCTCTCCCCATCATAAATATTAATAAGGAGCAAGCAGTGGCTCCGTGCAGCAGGCACTGTCGAGCCATGAAGGGATGTTAATTCCAGGCTCTTTGAGATGGACTAAGCGTGACACAGAGCCTCTTTGATTTGGAATATTCCTTGGATTTAAAAGTTAAATAACATGAAGGGGGATTTAGTGGGTAGTAAACCATTAGCGAGTCCGGGATTTAAACTCCAGTACGCATGTAGTGTATTTCACGATTGCCAAACTGATTAATGGAAGCATTGCCGGAGGAGCTCCTTCGCCAATGCTGGGCGCGTGCCACCGGCAGGGTTTGCGTGGCCGGGCCGGCAGCGGCGGGACGTGGGGCCGCTGGGGCACAGGTGCTGTGGGGGCAGTGGAGGGGATCTCCTGGGACGGGGGGCAGGAGCTGGGGCACCCAGGGTCACCCCCCGTCCTGCACACCCCACAGGCAGTTATTAAAGGTGACACAGCCAGCCTAAGTAAGGACTCGCAGAGCCCACTAAATCTCTAGCCATCCCTTAAATAAAACTTTATGCTGGCTAATAAATTTTAATGCCACTTGTCAGTGCTTGATAACTGCAATCATTTAACAGAGGAGGAGAAACCCCAGTCCTGGAGCACGGCTGCTGTGCCGTGCACAGTGCCCGCGGTGCCCGTGGTGCTGCCCCTCTGCGTGGCTGCTCACCGTGTCCACCCGGGGAACAAGCAAATCCTGCCAGTTCCCTCCCTCCCAGCAGCAAATCGGGCCTTCCCACTGTGCGTTGAGGAGCAGACATCTTCTAGGGCTGGAAAACAACCGCAGCCCGAGGAGAGGAGCAAAGGGCTCTGCAGGTGACGTTCACACTGAAGCTTAATGACAGCAACACCAGTGTGACACAGCTCACTGTTTCACATACACCACGTCTGCTCAGTTGATGTCTTGATTTTCTCATCCTCAGGCTGCGCTGCCTGGCGCAGTTATGAAGTCTGCTGGCAGCCCTGGCCATTACACAGCACAAACCCACAATTTCAATGCTGCATTTGTGTCCAGTTGAGGGTAAGAAGTGTGTCTGTGAGGGTGACGTCTGTCCCCTGGCATAACGTGCACAGTGGGGCTCTGGCCCTTGGCTGCAGCTGCTCAGCCACACTGCAATAATCAATAATGATAATAATTATTACAGGAGCAGCATGAATTTCCTATCAAATTAAATCACACAATGAATAATTTTCATGTTTTATTAACCAAAAGCCTCTCTCGGAAGAGGTTTGATGGTGCCACAGTGTCTTTGGTTTGCCACAGCATGGCTTCATGATAGACCCGAGCACAAGCCTGCTCTGGAGGGACGGGGGCATCGATGTCCTCTGCTTCCCGCTCTGCTTTCACATGCCCATGCTGTGCTCATGGTTTGCACAGACCCGCGGGCAAGCACAAGGATGCTGCTGGACCCCTCTGGGCGGAGGTGAGCAGACCCTCCCCTTCTGCACTCCTCCGAGCCTCTGCAGGGCAGTATGGAAAGCTCAGGAGGGAAGAGAGGGTTGTCCCTGCTCCGCCGGCCGGAGTCATCACCTCCAGCTGAGCCCGAAAAAGCTCCTTCCACAGCCAGGGCAGGAGACTTGCTTAGCCATGCCTGTGAAATCCAGGTCTCATTAGCATTGCTTTAAGCTGGTCTGAATTAGCATGGCTTTAACCCACTCATCCTCTGGTCATCTATTTTTAGGAAATATATAAAACTAGGAAAAAAATATCCCTACATGTCTTCCAAGCTGAGCCACCAACATGTGAGTGCCGTGCCCTCTCTGTGAAGGTCTCGCAGTGCTTCAGAAGCCCTGCGGGCTGCAGGGCAGGGGGACAGACCTCATGGCTGGGTCCTGCACGTTGCCAGCCTGGTGCTTGAACCCAGCCACCAACTTGGGCAAATATTGGGTTCTTTTAATTTGCTGGTCGAACAGGGAGCAAGGAGGAGAGTAAAAAGCAATTTATGCCATCTCAAACCAGTCATTTTCAGTGTGTTTGGGGATAGAAAATAAAAGCATTTGCTTTTGGAAGAATGAAATGTTGTGTTCGGGATTTGGGGGGGGGAACTGTAAAGAAAAATCAAAAAAGTTTTCAGTGTTCAGAAAACTGCTTTTGAGGCCAACAAATTTGTTGGATTTCACAAAAAAATTCAATAGCCCAGGAACCGTGTTTTTCAAAACAATTTCCCAGCTTTAGTCAGGACCCTGAGCCTGGGTAATACCAGAGTTTATCCAACTGCAGCATCTCTCAGCCTCCTCCCACGGATGCAAGAGGCTGCTGGGACCTGGCTGCTTGGGCAAGGTAGTGAGTGCTGCTGCAGCCACTCTCACCACAGCCCCAGTCACAACCCTGCGGGTGGACGGTCTCGCTCATGGGCTATTTAATTTTTTTTTGTCTGCGCTGTACAGCGCAGTAATGGTTACGGCTGCAGGGCCTGCCCAGCAAAACTGAGTGAGAGGAATCACCTTTGAAGGTGGTGCGTGGGAACAGATTAAATTTAACTTGCTGGACAGGGAAGCATCATGCAGGCAGGAGATATGTGTGGAAAGGATCAGCTCGCTTTGCATAATAGCATTTCCTTCCTCCGCTCGCCTCACATGCCGCCTTGCAGCACGGCTGCACATTGAGATTTCATGTAATTTTGTTTTAGTGCAGAATTTAATGTTAAGTTTAAATATGTAATTATCTTTAATTGAAATTACATCCATGCTTTTCATTAACAAGATGCAAAGAGTGAGCAGTATAATGCAGAGAGATGTTGAGATCCAGGCTGCACGGTGCACCAGACCAGGTTGCAGGTTTGCTGCGGCTCTGTCCTGGGCGAAGTCCTGTTAACTCTCGTAGTGAGTTTCACAGGCGGGTTTGCGAGGATGCCCAGGACCGGCGGGGTGGTGGAGCCCCTCTGCCTGGCAGAGCTGGGCCAGGAGGTGCCCAGCCCGGCCCGCCTCGGCGTCTCCTTTTGCTCTGCCGGAGGATGAAGCACAAGGACAGAAACCACCGCCGAGCCCAAAGGGAAATAACTGGGAATGTTATTCAAAATGAATCTATTTGTCATCGCAATGAAAAGTCCAAGCACATGCTAACAGGCGTCGCTCGCCAAGTGCTCCCGCCTTTCCAGAGGTCCCCGTGTCCCCGGCGCGGTGCCGCTGCCCGCCCGCCCCTGGCCGCGCCGCAGCGCGGAGCAGCGCGGAGGAGCGCGGAGCAGCGCGGAGCAGCGCGGAGCGGCGCTGAGCATCGCGGAGCATCGCTGAGCAGCGCGGAGCAGCGCTGAGCAGCGCGGAGGAGCGCGGAGCATCGCGGAGCATCGCGGAGCGGCGCTGAGCATCGCGGAGCAGCGCGGAGCAGCGCGGCGCGGCCGTTCTGGTCACCAGGGGGTAGCATTGGTTCGGCGCTGCCGCTCCTGCCGCTGCTGCGGCACACAATGGCTTCAAAATCATTGAGGTCTAACCCCTTTCAAGAGAACATATATTGGTTTCTTTTTTAAAGTAGCCAAGGAACAATGCATTTCCATAAGTGAACGTAAAATTGCATTTGGAAGCGACCACAGCCCCTCTGTCACGTTGCATGGAAAAAATCATCTGTTTCTACATTTAGTCCTTTTCAGACCTTAAGGTCAGTGATTCAAGTGGACATTAAACTAATACAGGAAGACAACGTTGTTACAATTGTCTGGTGGCTCTTCTGAAAACCTATTGGTCCTTTCAAATTCTCGTACTTCATTTGGAGCCGCTCTTCAGCCGGCTTAGTTCCCTCGGGGAACTCTGGAGGTTCACCGGCACACATAAATATGCATCTTTTAAAAAAAACAGGCTGGTCCATGATGTATTCTGCATCTTTACAGTGCCGATGGGATAATCTGGTCCCTCACCCTGGCACTGGTTGAAGGGGTATGCAGGTGAACCAGCCCCTGTCCCGGCGGAGGGGTTCCCGGTGCTGGCTGTTATTACTTCGGAGCCCTGGTCGCTGTGAAGAAAAGGCTTGTCAGAGCCATATCTCAGCAGCCAGCATTTGCCACAGACCTTGGTTCAGGCTGGGAAAAGCATTCTACATTTTTGATGTAATGTTTCCTAATGTTTCACCCAACAACCCATAAATTTCACAAGAACAAGCCTATAAAGGGTTTGTTTGAGGAGAAAAGGACAGATTGCTACAGGCTGTAACTCTGCAGAGTGAGAGGCCTTTAAAGAAGCTCTTGACAAACAGCAAAAGAAGTACTATACATGCACAGGACCATTCGTCAGGGGACGGAGCTCGCCCACCAGACGCACGGGCCAGATCCTGCCCACCCCGCTCGAGGCCGGAGGGGAAGGCAGAGCAGCATCCTGGCTGCTTTTCCAAACCTGCCTCCTCCCGCAGGCACGGGGACGGATCCTCGGTCTGCACCAGTCCCCCCATGGTGGGGCTGCGGGCAGCCGCTGCCCGCTCTGGCAGCACTCGCATAATGCACCTCCTGGGGACAAATGGGACAGTGCAAAAATGGCACAAATGCTTCAAAAGAGCCTTCCAAGTAGGGAGCAGAGCCCAGCACGTGCTGGGGCAATCAAGCTGAGGCCACTTCTTACCCTACCTAATCAGCTAAATTTAAATTTCTCTAAACAATTATTTTAAAAGCAAGGAGAAAGACCTTTCTCTGTGTGAATGATTACATTGCTCACTGACCGTGCTCCGTGAACTCAGGGCTTTGTTGCCACCAAAGCAGTTTCTGTACCTTTTGCATGCACAGTTCCTACGGATTTATACTAAATGCTCTTCAGACTTGTTAGTAACAGTCAGCGAGACAATCAGCACATGCTAAAGTCCTGCTCTGACAGTGCAATCAATTAAATATCAATTAATCAGTTAATCAGTATGGAGGATACACAGAACAACGCCAGCAATGGCTAGTTTCTAACCCTGGATGTTTCTTGCCAGTTCCACATATGTAGCTTGACAGGTATGCTATTTTTTTACAAGGGAGCTTCAGACAGTGGGATTTCCAATCCACGGGGCAGAGCTGGATCAGCGCTGCAAATGCTTTCCCACAGGTACTCATTAGAACAGCTAAATAACTCCCTTCCTCCACATCACTTGTGTTTGCATCTTCTGCTGTGGTCATTTTCAGCCAACATCCTTGCAAGTGAAATTCAGTAATGCTCCTGAAAAGTGCTTTTTAAACTCAAATGCTCAAATATCCTCAAATAACTGCATAACAGATCATCAGTGTGAAGTTGACACTCAGATGCATAATTATAATGCTGTGTCCTTGTTGTTACCTATGTGAGGTAGGAGGAATGAGAAATGAACCTGTCCTCCATAACTCACTGCTCCGGCAGGAATTCCCACTGCTGACCTCAGGCTCTGCTTTGTCAATGCAGAAAATCACTGAGAACTTGGAGGAAAAAAAGGTTCAAAAATTTAGGAATTTGCTTCTAAATAGGAAAAGACTAAATTTGCCATGGAAGCTGTCACAAATGCCTCTTCCAGCTGTGGAGATAGGAAAGGTGCCAAGACACTGGCGTACCAAACCTTAGCACTCTCCAGGACTCTGGCTGATACGTCTTTCTCACATGCTCTGCACAGCTGGAAGGATCCAGCAACCTCCATCACCAGCACCCCGCTGCCCTTTTCCTCTTGGGGACCCACTCTGGCCCTGGGAGAATCTGCCCCATGGGCCGGCGCTGGGTCTCCTCCGCCTCTTGTGCCGGAGACGTCTCCTCCTGCCCTGGGGACCCTGGTGTCAGTGGTTGTGTGAAACGGTTCCTCAGCACTGGCATATGTGGCACCGGTGCTTTGGTCCTGGGGGAGTTGCTTGAACGGTTCTATTTCTAGAAGACTCCTTCTTGCTCTTCCTTCCCTTCTCCTCTGCTCTGTGACCGTTCACGCTAGAAAGTCTCCCCATCTGTGTCCTTTCGCCCTGTGAACCCCCAAACGCTTCTCACGGTAAAGCCAGCACAGGTGGCCCTGGAGACCTTTTCACCTTGGGCACGTCCTGCCTGTGCCTTAACCTGATTTGGATGTGTCTGTGATGTGAGTGATACACCTACCCAGAGCCTGAGACCTCCAGAAGCCACTGCTCGTTTCCATAGACCCCCATAAATGGATAACTGGCTCTTTTAATCTTGTTACTAAATTGTAATGGAATTATCCCTCTAATCCTTTGGAGCAAGAGCAGAACTCAGCCACCAATATAAATTTAAAAAAAAAAACCCTACAGTAATCATAGATTTTAAAAGTATTTATTTTGTGCTGCTTTCAGATAGGCTGTACATAAAATTTTATTTCAGAGGAATAATGCCGCATAGGGCACTTTGTGGCTGCACTGTGATTAAGTCCTTTTTAATCTGCTGTGTATGTTGAGGTGCAGCGCTTTCCCAGCACAGCTCCCTCCATGCCAGACTCTCTATTAATGGGGTTACCGGCTTATCGGAAAGAGGCAGAATTACCCAGCTACAGGAGGTTTTTGCTCTGATCTGCTTAGAAACCCGGGCCATTTCAGGGCAGAGAGGGCTCAGGGATGGTAAGCCTGTTTCTTCCTCAGGACCATGTGCCCCTCACTGCTCTATTTTCTTGCAAGGAACTTTCTAGCTGGTAAATCTGTTTAGAGAGATTGGTTCCTGCTGCTGCTCTGTCTGTCTGTCTGTGTCTGCCTCACCACAGGCAGTAACTGGCTGCTGCCAGGATGGGCAGCTAACACTGCTGACTGTGGGATGGGGAAGCAAAGATGGAGCCAGCAGACGGGTCAGCAAGTGCCCGGTAGCTGAGGCTGCCTGGACACAGTCGTAGTGAGCACAGCAAAAGCATGTTTGATGGAAGAAATCGTTGGCAATAAGGTGGGGAAGTGCAGTTGGCTTCGGAGCCCAGGGTACCTGGTGCCATCAGGAAAAGGCAGCTGGTGCTGCCACGGTGCAGTGCACGGAGCCATCCTGCTTGTAACCCCGCTGCAACGTCCTCCTCCTCGCCAGCATTTTGCAGTAACAGGTCCTGTTCATTCCTTTTCAACCACAGCTCCCAAATTTTAACTCTGAGAGGTGGTCGTGAAATGGGGATGGGGACTAGGGCAGCAGAGGCTGTGGTCAGGACAAGCAGAGCGTGGCGAGAAGGGTTTCTTCATGCAGCACAACCCCATGTCGTGGGGGCATGAGGAAAATCATTTGGCTGATGCAAAAGCATTCTCTGGAAACAGATGGGGTTACAGACAGAAACACGTCCCCGCCTGCACGGGCATGGGGTCTCGTAGCGCATTTCTGCAACGTGAAGGACGAAACGGCGGCGTGAGGGACCTCCGGTCCCGGTTTGCTCTGTGCCGGGCACGTGGGGCGAGGTAGGGAGTGAGAAAGGAGTGGGTTAGGGATGTGCTAGCGTCTTGTCACAAAGCATTTGCTGACCTTTCTGTAAATATTTCTCAGAAAAGGCTAAATGCCCGGGTCAGTTCAGAGGGTGCTGTGCTGTGATCAGCACTTTGCCTGGGGCCACGGCCACGGCTGCCTTTGACAAATAGCAGTTGACCCGAGCCACCGCGGGCGCAGGCAGCCACGCGGCGCGGGGGCAAGCCCGGCCCGGCAGCATGCTGCCGGCTTAAACGCCATTGTGTGCGCCTGCTGCCTGCTGCCTTCGGAGCGTTTAGTTCTGACAGCCGTAACTTTGTGTAGCGGGCAGATGATGTTTTAGGGAAACTAATGCAATTTAATCCTTGATAAAGTGAATGCAGCAGAACACAAGACGTTTATGAAATGCTGCTTCTCACCTGATGACTTTGCCTGGATTTTCTAACCCCAAATTAAAGGGGCCTTATCCATTCACATTGCAAACAGCAGATACGCAGTGGAAAGAATAACTTCATGGAAGGTTATATCGCCTGACTGAAAACAACATTACACGAGGGCAAAAAAAAGGGATGATTTTATATGCCAAGTGTATTCCTTCTTTTTTTGTCATTTGATGGCAGAAACTACTGCATGGAAATTAAAGCTTGGAGATTCGTACAGTGAAGTCTCGTAGACCAGACTCCGGCAAATACTATGCTGCCAAATACAAATAGCTGGAGAAACACCCCACAAACACCGTCTGTCGGAAGGACGTACTGCGGCTGGCACGGCATTTTGTCAGTTCTACCAGTCCACAAAAGATCTGCCCCGGTTTCTTACATCAGTTTAGCTCTGGATCGCATTGGACCAGCTTGCATTGGTGAAAATGAAGCTGATGTGATGGAACCTGGTAACAAATCTTCACGAGAGCCTTTGAGCACGGGAGGCTGCACTAGACAAGTTGGGCTGGAGCAGAGCGCCTGCGCAGAGCCGCCCTGGGTCCTGCGCACGCTGCCCTGGCCACGTCTGCGAGCGAGCGGTCCAGGGGGAGGGAGGCGAGGGAAAGACTTGCTGCACAGCGAGCCTTCAACATGCTTTCCTTTTCATGCCAAGTACCTGGCATGCCAGTGCTTTCCTGAGCTATTTTCTGTTCCCACTCTGACCCAAATGCTGTCTGCATCTGTGCATGACTGCTCCCTGCTCACGCTCACCTTTGGCACAATTACTGCCTGCTAACATCCCCCTCCTGCTTCCCAGAGACACAGACACAGAGAGGGAATTTGCTAAAGGTGGTGTCAGAAGTTCAACACCCCCATGGCATCCAAAATGCTTGAGAAATGCTCCGGAGGTTGACACGAGTGTCAAGGATTCAGCGTGCCTCCCTGCTCCGACACAGATGGCTCCGCGAGTGAGTTTGCACGGCGGTTGTTCCATTACGCGTGTGCGCAGGAATGTGTGTGCATGTGTGCGTGGGAATGCCTTAGGCCCCCAGCCTGCAGAGATTTATGTACGTGCTTAACTCTTAGCAGATGAGAAATCCCATTGAGACTATGCATGTGCTACAGGTTAAAGACAGGCATAAAGCTTTGAAGAGTCTAAATCTTAGATTATAAAGATTATAAATTTTAGGAGGACAAGGACAGCCTCTGTCTGTACAGCAGCAGCGTCCTGCAGACGAGGGATGGTTTCTGCCTGCAGTTGCACCACCTCACCTTCATCCCCCCGTTGGTACCGGCACGGCAGGACTGCGCTGGCATGCAGCCCCTGTGGGTGCCAAGCTCGGCTGGGGGAGGGTCTGGGCAGGCTGGTGGTCACGGTGTGGCCATCAGGGGAATGCATTTCTCAATGCACTAGCTTCAACAACTCAAAGGAAGGGAATGCAATGAGAAACAGATGATACCTCCATTCCTCTTTTGGCACTGGAGCTCCTACACTCATAAACGGGACCGTGGAGTGAGTTGCAGGCTGCTGGTGACACTTGCCCAGGAGAGCCTGCCAGGTCCAGGGGCTCCTCGCAGGCATCAGCCCCTCTCCTGCTGCCTTAGCAAGACCGCGGGGAGCTGAGACGGCAAGAACTGAACACAAAAAATGGGGATGTGTCTGAGCTTTGCCAGAGCAGCCGTGCTCAGGTGGGGATGGTGCCAGGTGGCAGAGCCGGCGGTGCAGGTCTGGGGGTCCAGGTGTCCCTGGTGGCCATCGGCGTCCCAGCCCCATCACAGGGAACGCCGTGGCACGCCGGTGGCACCAGCCATCCAGTCTTGCTTGGTATAATTTCAGAAAGACAGTGCAAGAGGAAACTATTTCCTGCTACTCTGTATTTTTAATTCATATTTTCACAGCTCTGCCTGTCCTAAATCCCAAGCAGATGGTGCAACTCGGCCCGTCTCCTCCAGCAAGGATGATCCCCGGGGCCTCCCTGCAGAGAGTGTACATTTCAAAGGATAATTCCATGAGCACTTCTTACCCTGATCCAGAGCCTTCTGAGCATCCGTATACTTCATCACTCTTCACACAGACCTGCCCCTGCCTTGCACCAGCTCCCACCGGGGTTTCCTTTTCTCTTTTAAAAGGTAAGCAGAGTCACAAGCTCTCAGATGCGGCCTTGGAAGCAAAGGTAGCTGTGAAACACAAGAAGCAAAAGTAAAAATACAAAAAGGAAGACAAAAAGATAAAAGAAGGAAAATTCCCGTATGATTTCCCTGATTTATGCTACAAAAATAGGAACCGTCCCCCCACCTTCCAAGCGTGGAGGTAACCCCAAGCTTGGTTGAAGCAGGGGCGAGGGAAGCCCTTTACAAAGCGGCCCCTTTCCCGCACCCACAGCACCTTTTTGTGCTCATGAAGCATTTCTGCACTAACAAATCCTGTTTAATAATTGTGTTGCAAAAGCCTCACTCTGAATATTTAATAGAATTATTGCTAGTTATCAGCACAAGTAGGTGATAAATCACAAGCCGCCTTTACCCAACACCAGGCAGAGCCATTAGGGGGTTTCAATCACGTTTCCCACCCTGCCCCCATGTCAGAATGACCATGAATTAAAAAGAAAAACAAACGAGCAACCTGCCCCCACCTCCCCGGGTTTCATTCCTTTAAAAAATAGAAAGATAAAGAAACACTTATAGGCTCTGGCCTGGCCCCAGCTGTCCCCGAGTGCCACAAGCCCAACTTTTTGGTGCCCTCGACTCCCTCTGGCGCCGCCTCCCCGGCAGAGCCTTCTGGCTCTGCCCCCCCTCCTCCGTGTTTGAATGAGGTGATCTTTTAGCTGCCCTTTGTCTTGGAAAAAAATTAATTCTCATTTGCATTACCTCGACTAAATGTCACCCACCGATATTTTGTTAGACATTAGCAATGCTGGCAGAGAGGGGCACGGGATAATTGCGTTCTGCCTAGCGGTGGGATTTACATAATTTCAGACAGCAATTAAAGAATCCCTGGGAATTTTTTTTTTCTCTTCCAACCTCTCCTACAAAGAAAGTGTTCGTTTACATTAAGCGCTCAGCTCCTCGCTGTTCATTTGCATAAAATTAAAGGTTTTTGTGTTCTGGAACAGCAGGGTAACATTTAAAATTCTGTTTCAAAAAGCTCACCTTAGAATAATAAAATGTTAATATCATTTCACGGGCTGGAGAAGGTTGCCAGCTGCCTTTCACTTCAAACTTTTATCCAATACTAACTGTTTGGGTGGGTGATATTATTATTTTTTTGTTGTTGTTAAGATATAAACTTTCTTGAAAAAGTGTAGGGATGTAAATGTGCCTACCGATGGGTCTCTGCAGGGCTACTCCAGAGCAGAATGTTTGTTTACTCCATAGTTTTTTAATTAAAAAATCATGCAAAAGAGCAGCAGTGGAATATTACAAGCTTTAATGTGCCATCATACTCCAGACTATGAGAGGAAATGCAATTTGGATCAAAACCCTTTCATTTGCTTTCATGAAGATGGAAGCAGCACTCCAGCGCGAGTCTGTAACACACGATAACTTCCACTCTGAGACTGCATTTCCATGCCCAGAGCAGGGCCCGGTGCCTGCGCAGGCAGGGAGGCAGGAGGTCCAGGCAGCAAAGGTGGCGTTGTGGCGAGACAGCTGAGACCCAGCCCCTCGCTCCCAAGGCTGGGGGGGTCCCCCCCAGGCCCCCTCCCTCCTGCAGGCTCACCCGGAGCCCAGGGGAGGTGGAAGGGCTGGCGAGGAGCAGCTCTCGCACGGCTCCCGGCAGTCGGTCGCCCACCCAGCCGCACGCTCCCGGGCCCCCTCAGCACAGGCACCACCAGCAGGGACCACACAGCCCCTCACTAACAGCCAATGCTCCTGCTGGGAAGGGAGCGGGCAGCAGGTTTGGAGCAACTAAGGAGGCGGATGGCAGCTCAGAGGGGCTGTGTCACGTGCAGGAAAGAGCTGGGAGCAGAGGCTGAGGGCTGTCCAAGCTGAAGCTCTCCCAGCCATCAGCTGCCTTTATTCTGAGTGCTCTGTCAGCACTGAATGATAAAAAAATGACATTTCCATTTGACGATGACGCTGTCGAGGTCCCTGAATGACCTTTCTCTTGTCACCAGGGTCTCTCATGCCTGGGAAGAGTTGTCAGCAGCCCATCCCCATGCACTAAGGACAGAGCCCCCAGCAAGGCACATCGTGGCAGAGGAGGGCAGGCTCTGCAGGGCTCTCCCACCATTGCCACCGCAGCCAAGCGGGGAACATCCCACGGGGCTCCCAATCCAAAGCAGAGCCAGCCCCACTGCAAGCGGGGGGACCACGGCCGTGGGGGTGCGGGTGAGGCATCCTGCGTGGCAGCGGGCTGGCACAGGCTCTGCGGGAGGATCAGTGTCGGCAGGGTGGTGGGGAGGTGGGACACGGGCGGAGGCGGCTCTCATCGGAGGTGCGGATTCACCCCCCGAGCAGCAGCATGCTGTCACCTACATAGTCCCATGGTGGCTTCAGCAGAGGAGCGATAGCAGCAGAGAGGAGCCTCAGTAAATCACATGGATGATGCACCTCCTGCGGCAACTGCACCGCTTGCAAGGCAGGAACAGCACTGCTGGGATGTGAGGACAAGGGGCCAATGCTGCAGCGTGACTTTCACTGCAAGGTGAGGTGGCAAATGTCCCCCAGCGAGGATGGGACTTGGTCACAGCGGATCAGGAACACCTGGGGGACTCCGAGTGCCCCGGGAGGGAGGCTTTGGGCAGCAGGTCCCACGCTGGCTGGAAATTCAGGTCAGGAGGAGACTCGGGCCTGGGTCCAGCCCCTCTGCTGGCTTCATTGTCCAGGGATGGCAAAGCACAGGCACCATGCTTAGCTGGCATCGCCACGGGGACCTGCAGGCTGGAGGCCCCTGGGAAAGGGGCTCCAGAGACGTACATCCGAGTGGCTCCCCCGCGCCAGGCGACGGGGGTTCGGCAGCAGTGCCCCGGGGAGCCGCAGGGCCGGGCGGGAGGCCGAGGCACCAGTCCCTGGCATCCAGCTGCCACGAAGACGCGCGATGTGCTGGAGCGCGCGGTGCAGCTGGCGGTGCCGCAGCCTGTGCCGTGCCAGGAGCGTGCCGCGAGGCTGGCCGGAGCGAAGCGCGCCCGGCGCCCGAGCGAGCCAGCGCAGGCTCGAGCACGACCACGCCGCGGGCCCGGCGGCCGTGCCTGTCTGCCATGTGGTGCAGAAGTGGCTGGTGGGCTACAGGGCCGACCCTCCCTGCCCTGGAGGAGGCACCCTCTCAGCCTCTGCCCCGACCCCGCAGGTGCCAGCCTGGCAGCAGGCAGAGGGTGAAAGGCGTGGGGCTGCCCTGCCCTGTCCGCCAGCACTCCTGGGGTCAGGGGGTCCCCACTGCACCCACACTCACCCTTCCTCCCTTTGCCAACCTCATCCTCACGCCGCTCGCCAGCACCGACACCGCTCCGCTGCGGCCGCCGCTGGCCGCCAGCCGTCGTCCCCTCCCCGCCGCCGCCGCACCTCACGGCCATCGCTGGGGGCTTCCCTTACGGGGGAGTTCACGAAGCAGCTGAGGCAGGAGAAGATCTTCCACCTGGCAGTCCTCTTATCTGCCACCATTTGGGGCTGCTGTAGGATTGTTGCAAAAAGTATTTCATTAAAAATGAATCTGAATCCCAGCCGTTGCGTTATGTGACTGGTTCACAGGCGGGAAAACATCAAGCACGGTCTATGGTCCCTGGTGCCCATGTTTGTTTCCTGCTTTAGTCTCCAGGCCACTGAAACTCCTACCTGCCTGCCAGCAAGTGTCATTTTTTTCTTAATGATTTGCACAGGGAATCTACACCTTTGCAGCAACATCGGTCACGAGCACAGGACAGACTCAGGCTTGTAATCATCCAGCTCGCCAGCGACCTGTTACAAATGTTTTCCAAACTGTTTTGTGTCTCTGGGAAGTGAGAATTATCGTTGTATCCCTGTAAAAATGAACACAAATTAGGATCAGCATGCTATATACTTCACATGAGAAGCTCACAAGTAAAACATGTGCCAGTCCGGTGTCAGCCAGCATCTTCATCACCCGCATCACCTCGTCTGCCAGGACACGTCCCCGTTCTCCAGGGTTTTCTGTGCTCTCCCCACATTCCTCCTGAGAAGTTTTAAAAGCCAACACAAAACCTGACTATTGCAGGTGAGTAAAGCAACAAGCAGGCAGCAGATCAGAGGATGAAGAATAAAATTCTTTACTTGGGGAAAAAGCGGAAAAGCCCACCTCCTCCGCAAATGCCTGGAGCAGGTGGCAGCCGAGCTGGGAGGCACCAGGCAGAGGCCCCCAAAGAGCAGGGTACTGCGCCCCTAGAATAGACAGGGACCATGCGCCCGCTTCTCCTCTAATGCCCCAGCCCCTGCGACTGAAAGGACGAGATGCTTTAATTTATACAGCAAAAAATTTGTATTTTCTTTCATTGTGCTTTTAACACACTGTGAATATTTTTCACATCTATTGTGTCGGGACTAGCAGGACTGACATTTTCCTGCTCAAAATGACCTGCTGGAGCTGCTGTCCTGCAACACGGAGGTGTTAGCACACATCACCCGGCCCTCCCGCTCGCGGGAGCCCAGAGCATCGCACGTGAACACTGTGCACGTGTGGAAGCGCGGATGTGCCACTGCGTGCCCTGCTCGTGGATGCCGAGATGCGCGCGTGGACGACGAGCAGGCTTGACGCTGAGGAGCAAGCTGTGGGTTCGTGAGCTGATCAAAACCCGAGGCTCCATCCTCGCGGGAAACATTAACTCTTCAGAAGCCATTCGCCTTCCGGGTGAAAATGAAACAAACTTTTTTTTAAATGGAAATGAGAAAGATTTGCTTGGGAATTTCTCTTAGGAAAAGTCATTAATTAATTTTAAAATTTTTCATTTCAAAATTTGTTTTCATTACTTTTACATTATTTTATGACATCAGTAGTAGCGCATAATGTGACCTGTCATATCATGTCAAGTCATGTCATAATACGCATAATAGTAGTAGAAGTGCATAATATTACATGTCATATTGACATAATCAGAATATTCTATTTTTATTGACTTTGTCAAACTAATTACAACACAGACAGGATATACTTTGCTCTAGAAAATAAGATTAAAAAGGTGCAACCTATAAACAAATTAGTTCTTTCCCTTTACAACCACATTTTTAGGTATTTTCAATATACTTCTATAAAAATACTTAGACTGGTATATGACATCATGTTATGCACTGCTACATATAATTCCAAGAAGTAGGGGAATAAGAAAAATTAAACAGTCCAAGTAAAATTTTCTGTTTGAAACTACTTCAATTTTTCAGGATAAACAGTCCTCAAAACAAAAATTAGCAAACCCTTCTATATATGAAACCTAAAAGTTCCCCTTATGAAACACCTACACCAAAACAAATATGTGAACGGAACAATCTTTTAGAGGAAATTCCCCGACAGCTCCGCGGTGTTTGTGGAGGAGCAGCGCCGGCGGTGCCGCCCTGCAGGGCTTGAAGCACCGCATCGCGCTCATCTGTGCGACAGCCGTGCACCAACGTGCTCGCACCCGCTTGCGTACGCGCGCGCACGGACGTGCCCGCTTCGTCAGAGCTGCCTCCCTCCACACTTGGGCTCACACTGAGCCCACTGGGATTTCTAATTGACTTGACATGTTATAAATTGCCTAACTTGGTTGTGATTGCTGTGAAGAATGGTACTTTAAAGGACTCAATATCTGTATATCTCCCTTTGATAAACATTGGCTTGCTGAGCTTAGATCTTATTTATTTACCCTTGGAGCAGGTTCATTACTATGTATTAGGTAGATATGACATATTTATGGAAATATGGGGACTCTTTATGGAATATATTAAGATTAAATAAATCATTGACTATGTGGTCAAGAACTGCAGCAATCCTGATGAATGATTCCATGATTTTTTTTTGATCCTTGTATAATTTTACGAGCCATCCCCTTTGTCTTCCTGGACTCCCTCAGAATTTCCTGCACCACCCCTAACGCACTGGGAAATGCAAGATGTGCACCTTTGCTTGGGGAGAAAGCTCCAGGTCCCACATGGCCTACGCCCTGCGTGAAGGGCTGGGGGAAAGGCGCGTGGGAGACCCGCAGCGTGTCCAGATACTGAAACCCAGCCCCCGGGAACCTGCTTAGCAAGCTGAGAAATGGTTCCGATTTCATTATCCCACGTCATCCCATTCACTGTAATCTGCTGCATGCATCCATTAACCAATGAATTTACATATCTAATGGTGCATTTTCGCAAATTAGTGGTAATTACATTTAAAACAGCTATTTTGATACAAATCAATGAGAGCCATGGCTAATGACATAAACGCTATTTCACATGTCCCTTGGCCTCATTACAAACGTTGGAGGAGATACGCAGAGCACAAACCGCAGAGTACCAGTGCAATGCCGCCGACAGACTCAAAGCAAAAGGTTTTTCTGGTGGGCATAAACCGGCCAGGTTTAGACAGAACAGAGTTGCCACGAAGGCTTCACGGCTGCCCTCTAGCCTATGGTATTGGAGTTCTTCTCTCCCCTTTCTTCCCAATCCTGCTCGCATTTTAATAGCTGGTGTTTGGTAACCGCAATACCAGCTGCAGTATAAAAATGGCATCAGCGCATCCGACTACGTGACCCGAAGGGCCCCGGGTCCCGTCCCCGTGCAGGCAGGGCACCGCGCCGGCCCCGGCAGAGGCTGAGCTCCGATGCGAACACCTGCCCCATTGGCACCCGTGCCATGCATGCGGGGCCAGAGCTCCAGGGAGCTCACTGGGGCTGGTCCCTCCGCAGGGACTGCTGCACCCATGCATGGGAGCACTTCGGGCTCTTCCTCCTGCATCAGGTACATTTGTTTTCCAGCGTCTTTGCTCCCATTAAATATCTGCTCCCCATGCTGCCCTGTCAGGCTGCCAGCGGCCCCGCGGGGGTACCAGGCAGCAGCCGCGGGGCTGAACGTGGCAGCGGCCAGAGTACCTCTGCAGGCCATGCGCCATGTTTTCCTTTTGGCTCAGGACAACTAATAAAAACCTGTAAATACTGGAGGATTCTTAAGGATAGTTAAGTAGCAAACTATCTGTTGATAATAAAATTTGCTTGCTTCTCACAGATATCCAATTTGCCTACTATCCAAAGAAAGGAATTGGGTGTCTGCTTCCTAAATTGTTTTAATCTCTGGCAAAGAGTGCTTCTGGCAGAGTCCCTCAGCTGGAAAATAGGAAATGAGTTAGAAACAATAGACAAACGTGAATAATACAGAGCTTAAGATGTCTGATCTCGATCTTGAGAAGTGAAGTTTAAATAGATTCCTCAATTCATCTGCATGTGACCGCCCTGGGAAGGAGAGAGCCCCTCCTGGGGAGGACCAGGGATGCTGTGTCAGGCCTGGCTGCCACGTGCGCTCCCACCTGGCTGCCCAGTGCGGGGACGTGTCTCCCCCAGGGAGAGGGGACACGGTGCAGCCTTGTCAGGCACAGGTGGATGCTCGTGCCACTGGGGACTGATGTGGTACCATGAGATTTAGCAGCTTGCTCAGGCTTTAACACAAGTCATCTTTTTTCTTAATCTTTCTTTCTGCGGCATTTATGCACACCCCACTACTCTGACACCACCACCCCCCAGATACTGGCCACACGCGGCGCTGCCAGCGAGGGTCGGTGCGTGCTGCGCTACCTCCGATACACCCACCTGGGTGCTGGGCGCCCGCACGCCTCACCTGCCCTCTGCACGCTCCTCCCCGCCTGTGCTCCTGCCTCCTGCACGCCTCTGCTGTCAGACTGCATCTTTGCTTTGTCTTTACAAATATTTTCAACAGATTTCAAGCATTTTTCCACAATAGTCTTAAAGAATTTCGAGAAATCTTAAAATCCTGGGGAAAAAATACCCTTCTGCTTACCTCCCGGCACAGAGGCTCTTTCTTTTGTAACCATGTTAATAATAACATTCACGTCGCTGTGACACTAATTGAACTTTTCTATGCGAAGGGGCCCCTGGACAAAGAGTTGCCCCCCTGCACACCAGGATAACTCCTGCGGCCAGAGCCGGTCCTGCGCCCCCGGCTCTGGTCCATACGGAGACCGCACCAGCACCCACGAAGCTCGCCTCTGAAGAACTGCCCTGTGCCTTCCCCTGTCGCAGGGCAGAGGGATCCTCCGGAGCCAGCATGCGATTTTTGGAACAGATGCCGTATTTCTTCTTCTTATAATCACAATCTTTTCAGTGAGGACGGTGCTCTCGGTGTCGCGCACGAGCGCTGCAAGTGCTGACCTGAACGCTAAAGGAAATGCTCTTTTCCATTGCACTAAGTGAAACAATTCAAACCGGGAAAATCTTGATAAAAGTTTAATTAGGAAAACGGACTCCATCTGTAACGTATCCCCATTCTCCCCATGTATTAACCCTTTTGCCATAAATCTGCCACCCTTGAAGAAACCTGCCTTCCTCACAAAACCTACTCAGGGTTCACATTATTTTAATCAGTTAGAGGGGTTTAATACATTATTGATTTTTAGGAGAATTGAAAAAGCTCCCGTATTAAGTCCAGGTTGCTTATTCTTTCTGTATATGACATTCAGGTACTTGTGAAAAATTATACCAATTATGAAATCAGCCATTTACTGCTTCAAAGTGCAATCAGTTGTCACACTGGAAAGCACTTGCTCCTGAATATTATTAGTTGGGCTATGTGCACAGGAAAGTGCTGAGAGGAAAGACTTTAACCAAAGGGCAATTGCATGAAATTTACTTAGAAATAGCTATTTATCACCCTTGGATTTCCTACTGTTCAAATCCACTGCAGACACTTTATGGAATGAAACAGCCATCTCACCAACGTAACTCAGCCAACTGAGGGGGTTTTTTCCTCACTGACATTAAATGAAAAATTTAGAAGTCATTGTAACAGCTTAAAGATGCATTATCCTTTTTGATGTGCAATTTTAGCTTCATATCAAAAGCCATATAAAATAACCCCCGCACAAACACAAAAAAGGAACTTTTAAAAGTTTTATGACATGTAGTTCATCTTACCTTTTATGCATCTAACAGGCACCACTTCTCCTGCTGTTCTCAGAGACCATTGCATGATTACCACTATGGGGGAGAAAATATTGCCATAGCAGCAGCAAAACCAGCCGAAGGAAGGATTAGTCTCTGGAGCCTGGGAAATGGAGGGGGAGAAGCTGAGCACCACAATGCCAGCAAATTCCTCCGAAGCCAGAGCGTGGTGGAATTGCAGGAGAGCTGCCCATTAGAGAAGCCTTCAGTTGTGTCACAAACTGCCACCATTAATGGGTTTTGCTGCAGGCAATGAAGTGAGAGGGAACATAAATTAAAGAGGGTACATTCAAGAGAAATTTCTAGCTCAGTAAAGATGTCTTGTCCGCTTGTTTTCCAGAGCGGACAAGAATTTTAGAAGGCAAGGTCAACTTCTCTAGGTAGGAATGGAGCTGGTCAGCCTGGGAGTGCTGGCACAGCACCATTAATGTGCAGGACTAACATGTATTTGATTAATGATAGATGTGACCACCACTCTTGTTTATCTCCCCAGGCTGCAGTGCACAGCACGGGGTGAGAGCAGCCGCCTCACACACCTTGTTCACAAGGCACAGCTTTTTCCTCTTCTAATCTCTCAAGGTAAAATACACAGTAGGAATGGAACAACTGGGCAATTTCCGTCTTGGAAGCGTGGTCAGGTGGACAGTAGTGAGTCTGGACAGAGAGCCAGTCACCGTGGGAATACAGATAGAGTTCCCATAGGAAAATGGGAAAGCAGCTCCTGACCCACCAGGTCTTGAAGACCTAAACCAGGAGCAGAGCAAAGCCCCCATGCATTTGATTATGGTTGGCTTGTACACAGCAATAATGCCCAAATCAGCCCAAGGGTTAGGAGATGTTGCAAGGTGCTTCCCGCCTACAGGTCCCTCCCAGCTCCTCTCTGGAGAGGGTCAAATCCAGGGATGAAGGAATACTGAACCAGAACCCACCTCATCCTCCTCTACAGAGCAATCACAACTCCTGCCAGGTGGGTTAGGGACTTGCTGGTCCCACCAGTGAGGGCCGGGCATCCACCGTTTGTTATCTGAGCTGTGCTGGACGAGCCAAGGGACCACAGGGGTCACTTCTGCTGCCTGGGTCAGCACACACATCGCCTTGCTGCAGCTCACCAAGACAGATCCCAACGGGCTTCCTGCGAGCTCCTGGCTGGGGAAGCCTCCCTCCGTGCATTTTAAAAGCAGCTGAACCTGGTCCCCAAAGCATTCATCCCTGCTTCCTATGCGGCCTGGGCACATGCCACCTTCACTTAAGCAGCCAAACATACAATCACAGACAAAGTTTGTGTTATTTGCCACAGTCAAACCCCATGCTCCAGAAAACAGGCAAGTTCAAAATTATTCTATTCTAGAATTTTAGGTCCAAATCAAGAAAGGAGAGAGGAGGTGCTAAAATGAGATGCCTTTTCAATATCCTTCATCGAGGCATAGGTGCCTCAGATGTCCAAGACACAGCATGTTACAAAATGCACCAACAATAGTCTTAACAGGTGATGGCAACCAAGATCTAATAGCCTGCTTTATAGCACAGAAATAACACAAAAACAGAACACTTACTATATTTTATTATATACTATATTTTAACTTAGCAAAAGGATTGTTATAATACCATTTAATTTAATAAATAATAAAGTATTTATAAATGAACCATTTCATAAAGTGTTACCAATTTCTCCATACACAATAATATGATTTGCACAAACGTTTGTCCTTGAGGCAATAGAAATTTTCTTTGCAAATCAATCCTTACAAGGATTGTAATTAGTATCCGTTAAGGCAGCCAGCAGTACCTGTAGCTGTATTTCTCCCATAAAAGCCCTGATTGCTGCAAGCTTTCACACAAAGCTAACGACACAGAAGGAAAATGCACACGTCGTCTAGACTATTCATTTTAATCAGGCAAGAGTGATTTTTTGTGGCCCATTTGATATGACTTTTACACAAGATACAACCTCGCTCCACAGGGGCTGGCGGAAAAGGTCAACACTGCTGTATAAAAATACATTTAAAGAAGGAGTTTAGAAAAGCAAAAGCTACAGATAAGGACCAGCATTGTTCAGGCAGAGGTGCAGGTATTGCATCTATCCAGTGATTTCAGAGAAATTTATAAATCTAATAGTTTTAAATGCTCAAAAATTAAAAAGCATGGGGCTTATTTTCTGTTAGCTCCTTTCCTTAGTGATGGGATGCAGAGAACTGTGTGACAGTACACATCTGAGTTAAGGCGGGTTTTAGCAGACACTGTTCCTTCAGAAAAGGTTTTACACCCAAAAGTGAGTCCAGCACAAACTCCTGCACCCGGCCTGGCTGGGAGGGCAGAGACCCCACAGCCCTGGCGAGAGGCATTCGAGGCTGCTGGCTCCCAGCGCCGGTGCGGATGCTAGTGCCCAGTCAGGCGACCGAGCCGCCCGCAGAGCCCCGGGGCCAGGCGGCTGCTGGCCGAGGAACGCCGTCCCCGCAGGGGACACCCACCTCCTGAGGAATGATCAGGTCTCCAGCTATGTCTGGCCAGCGCTGGCGAGCCAGGGTGCCTGCCAGGAACCCGCAGGAGCACTTTGCCAGGTACCTTGTGTTGAAGCACAACCACGTTTGTGAACAGCTTGAGGTGCCCAGAGGATCTGGATTATGACAGGGAGCAGGACACGGGGCTCACCGCGCTCAGGGATGCGGGTGTCCTGGCAGCACGGCTGCGGGCAGGAAAGCACAACCCGTGCCCAGCCCGATGCTGGCCCGCTCGCATGCTCTCGCTGGAGCAGCACACAGCCATGCCAGCTCCCTCATGCTTAAATCAATGTTTTCCAGACTCTGTCATTATTACACGCTGTTCCAAAGCAGTGTTTTGCTGGATGCAGTTTAGCTAATACTGCTCTTGATGATTAGTGCTAGTGCAAAATAAAATTACCGACCCTCCCGTGGCCGGCAGGAACAACACAAGCCATCCCCATGGAGCCGGAGCTGCTCTGAACAGCAGCGCATGACACCTGCACAAAGGCAGCCCTGCACTGTATGCTGCCTCCTGCTTTCCCTGGTAATTAAACTCCCATGTCAGGGCTCTGCGAGCTGGCTGGCAAGGGCAGCCTGCCCAGGACTCCCTCATGCCCAGGACCTAGAGAGAGAAAAGCCACTGTCCGGCAGTCACTGCTCTGGGGCATCCCACCCACGGGTGCCCCACACCTCTCGCCGTGGCTTTCACAGGATGCTGGCACTCCTCAGCCTCCCCAGGGGGCAGCTCTGAACCGAGCCGGACATGGGAACGGGAGCCCTTCGGTCCCTTGAACACAGATGTGAGTCAGGGGCGTCCATCGTCAGGGCTCACCTGGAGCACCCCAACGCTTTTGGCAGCACTGTAAGTGCCACCAAATAGGGCAGCAGGAGCCGGATTATTCCATGAATAGGGTCTAAAATTCCAGCTTTAGGTCCAAGTTTCAGCATTAATCGTGCCATTCATCATCATTACCCGCAGTCACTCCACTCGCTGCCCCAAAGGCAGCAGCAGGGGCTGACACACTTTGTTCCTTTCTCCCTCCAAAGGAGGGGAGGCCAGGCATCAGTAAGATCATTGATCTGGAGCATTCACCTGTCCTCCTGAGCAAGGAGAAGGTTAATTTATCACAGGATGGATAAAACCCAATCTTTGAATTCCCTGCTTGCTCTTAATTAAACAAAAACCTACTACGTTTGCTAAGCCTTCCTCTGAAGAACCATCTGAAGTGGCTCTGTAGCTGAGTACAGACAGCCTGTCTTCCAGGCAAAGACCCATCTACATTGGACCAAACTGAGCCCCCCTTCACTACCAGCTATAAAAATACCCGGGAGAAGAGCTGCCAGGTCTGCCTGGGTGCATGTTCTGACCTCACAACAGATCATCTTCTGGAACCTCACGCTCTCCAAAATGCATTAGTCTACATAGAAAATTATAGGTACAGGGGGATGGTACTTTAGAAATAACATCTTTTCTGTCCAGAGAGAAAATACCACCCCAATCCCAGCACTCACCAGGGTCTTCTGCCTCCTGAGTGACAAAGCAATGGGCACCCTACATGGGATGGGCACCAGCAGCCACACAGAGCGCCAGGACATTAACACTGCCGCCAGCTTAACTGCAGTCTTTAAAGTAGGTGCCTCCTGCTTGCGTGTCCCTGCGAGCGCTGGACAGGAAGGTGCTACAGCCTATGCTGGGTGCTAAAAGAACAAGGCAGGCCCATGCCATGGAGTTGTGCTACAGAAGAACAAAGCCGAGTGTGGAGAGATTTTGGGTGCAAACTGGAGCCCCGACACCGCACAACTGCTTGAAACGCTTCTGCCAGAGAGCCCAGCCCTGGCTGGCTGGCCATCGTTCAAGGCTGCTCCGAGGGCACAGCAACGTCTCTGGCAAAGAGAGCGATGCTGAAGATGCAACTGGCAAACCAAACCATCACTTGGGCATCCTCATGCAGTCCCTCTGGGGGCTGAGGGAACATCTGGGGCCCGACACCCACCACAAGGTGGGGAACAGGGCACAGGCCAGCCCCTGCACCCATCTTCTGCCAGCAACCCACAGCCACAGGTGCTGCTGTGCCAGGCACTCCAGAGAGCGAGAACAGCCAAGTCCATCACAAACCTGGCTGCACGGCTGCCTGGAGATCTCCTTGGCATGCTCCAAGAGGTGTGAGTGGAAGATTAATCTTAATAATTACTGTCCTCAGCTTGCCTGGCCCCGTCCAAGCTCAGGCCTCCCTTGGACATGGAACGTGCACAGAGCTCCCCGCACACCCCAGCCTCCTCCCTGTGCAGGGCTGCGCTGGGGAGGCTGCGCCCAGCCTGCAGAGAAAACCCACATCCCGACTGCCAGGCTTAGCAGTGCCTTGAGGCTTTTCCCCTCCTGTCCACAAAATAAATGAAGTGGGGAGAATAATACAGTGCGCTCTCGCCGAGACCGACAAGCCTGCGCCTCTCCTGGAGCCGCTGTGCTGGTATTAAACAGACAAGACAAGCTTGCAGTCAGTTATCGGCCAAAAAAATAATGAAGGAACAAGTCGGCAGAGCAAAGCCGAGTCACCCGGACCAGCCAAGTGGAGAATTTAATTTCTCACAGGTTCCCCAGCAGCGAAGCATCTCCGTGCTGTGGCCCCGCACACGCCGACAGCTCTGACCCGGCGGCCGCAGCCGCTCCATCGCCCATGGGGCCAGGGGAGCTGGCAGGGAAGGTGCTGCCCTGTTTTCATTTTCTAGAGCAGGGCTCGGTCATCATAGGAGATGGCTCTGCCTGACACAGGGTTTGGAGGGTGACATTTACCCATCACTGCACAGATAGCAGTCTGGGCTAAGCACACAAAGCAGCATGCAGGAGACCAGGGCTCTAGGAGCACTTTCAGCCCAACAGCCGAGGCCAGCAAGGTCCCAGCAGATGCCTGGCCCTGCAACCACAGCGATGTAGAGGGGCTCCAGCACCATAGGTCCCACCAGAGCAGCCATGCAGCAAATGGGGTGCATCAGCATTTCTTCAGTTTGCAAGAGGGTGAGACTTGGCAGGAAATTAAACTGTAAAGAGATCGTGATGCCAACAGAGCTGGCTGGGCCAATTTTGGGCTCCTTCCATTTGAGTCCTTTTCCATCCCTTTGCTTTCAAAAAACACTTCTGGGAACTCATCCCTGGTGTCTGCTGACACTGAGTGCAGAGCACTGACAAGTCTGGAAAAACAGTCAGTGGTCTGGGACAGCCCCAGCAATAAAACACATGCAGAAGTAGAGGGAATAAATCAGCTACCAGAGAGGGTAAACATGCTGTCCCCTGGCGAGTATTAGTGCAAAGGTACCCATCTCCTTAGTTACTCGTCCTAGGGGCAGAAATATGGGGCTGAGCTGTAAACCAGCTCGGAATTGGCTTCAGTCTCTCCCCCTGTTCCAGCATGTGGTAGAAAATTTATTTTCTGGGTTTTTTCTTCATTTTATTACCAGTACAGTCTTGATGAGAAGAAAACCTACAAAACTACTTACGCCCATGACCATCAGGGTACCGCAGCTGGGCCAAATACATATCTCTCTGGGCAGACGCACAAGGTTCAGACCCATTTCTGGAAGTATTTTTAACTTCACTTTTTTAGAAGAGGCAAGATGCTCCAGGCAGAGGTTGTTCAGCCTGGAGAGGAGAAGGCTCCAGGGAGACCTTATAGCAGCCTTCTAGTACCTGAAGGGGGCCTACAAGAAAGTAGGAGAGGGACTTTTTACCAGGGCATGTAGTGATAGGACAAAGAGTAATGGCTTTAAACGGAAAGAGCGTAGAACTAGACCAGATATAAGGAAGAAATTCTTCACTCTGGGAGTGGCGAGGCACTGGCACAGGTTGCCCGTAGAAGCTGTGGATGCCCCATCCCTGGCAGTGTTCAGGGCCAGGCTGGATGGGGCTTTGAGCAACCTGGTCTGGTGGAAGGCGTCCCTGCCCATGGCAGGGGGGCTGGAACTAGGTGATCTTCAAGGTCCCTTCCAACCCAAACCATTCTATGATTCTATAATAGATTCTTTTTAAAATGTAGCTGAGGAATGTTAAAGTGAAGCTTGTAACAATTCAGCTAACAAAGGCCAAGGCTTGCACAGCCAGCAGGTCACCAGGCTCTCCCCAGCCATCACTGCTGTTCACCCTGGGGGGCTTTTGCAGACCTGTGCCCCAGCGTTGTGAGCTGCTGCACAGGGTTTTGGAGCAGCATGGTTTCCCAGACGTCATCCTTCCTGCTTCTGCCAAGCTGGGGCAGAGCACTCCTGCCACCAGCACCACCAAACCACCTGCAGCCACAGCAGCAGCTCAAGAGATGCAGACAACCAGGGTGACTTTCTCCTTACAGACCACAGAGCAAGCCCCAGCCGCATCCAGGCATCCCCACAGCCCGGCCGCCAGTGGGCAGGGGGCTCACAGGGGTGCTGACACCAGGACAGTGCTCCCCATGCCATGGAGGAGCTTTGCTGTTTGCAGCACTGCCAACAGCACCTGGGCAAAGTGACATGGTAACAAATGGGCTGAACCAGCCGGTTTCTGCCTGGGAGAAATCATGCAACAATTTTCAGCTCCACACAAACATTTACAGCCAAGTTATAAACTCCTGTAAAATGCTGACAGACCCTTCGCTACAGCAGCACTAGCAGGTGCCCCATAATGAATGTGTTGAATGACCTACCAAGCAAAGTTATTGAGGCAAAAAGCACCGCGGTCATTCAACAAACAATTAGAGAGTGTCCTGGTGGGGACAGCATACTAACAAGGGAAGGAGCCCGGAAGAGCTGAGTAAGCATCCTGCCTTCCCCCCAAATTCCTCCTCTTTCCAGCCTGGGCTCTGATCTATAGCATGACTCACTGGAGCTCCAATAAAGCTTCCGAGATTGTTATGCTAAATGAGAAAAAAAGTAATTGCCTTTCCCACATCTAGAACTCCAGATATATAACTTGGAGAAATATAATTAGCTGCTAACTTCAAAGATGCATTGGAATTTTTGTAATGGGCATTGAGACCCTGTATTAAAAAAGCTAAAAGAAAAATGATACACTCCTTCTTGTAAATGGAATAAGACTTAAAGGTTTTAATTAGGATTCGCTGTGCATCTGCAGCTAGGAAAACAGGAAAAATATGCTTGTAGTATCTTACTGATTGAAAAACACATATCAGGTAAGAAGCTTTCTGCAAAAATAATTGAGTGACACATTTTTGTCTTACGAACAATAATCCTCTATTATTAAAAATAAACTGTTCTTTTTATTCTGTTTAAAATTAAGTTATTTCAAACAAAAGGAGATCTTTGCAACAAGGACCTGGGCACTCACCTATTTGGAGTAGGAATGGGGCACCAGTTACACAGCATGTTAGGAAGAAAACATGAAACACATTCTGCACAAACAGACAATGCACCTGCCGGTAGTGCTCCTTCATGTGCCCTCCTTGACTGCAAGGTGGGCACCTAGGGGTTTCTCAGAGCCTCTTGCTCAGCCACTGGGACTCCTACATGCCTCCCCACATGAAGAGTCTTTTTTCTAGAAAGTTACCGGTGTGTCATAAAGCCAGTTACCTACTGGCAGAGGAAGAGCTACAGAAAGAGGTTATCTCAGCCAGCTGGGAAAGGAGGTCAGAGACCCCCTGATTCCAGGAAACCAGAAGCCACATAAAGGGCTCCCCAGATCTCTCTCAGGGCATGGCTTAGCTGCTCAGGGGTCAGAGGGGAGCCACAGGCTGAAGGGAACATGCTTCCCTCGGCATGGTACACCAGGTGCCCCCTATTGCTCACATTACCCACACCCTACAAGCTCCTCAAGGCCATAGCTAGGAGGAAACTTGATGTCTTCTAGACTACACTGCCACAGGGCAAGGTGAAAACCGTGGTAGATAGTTGCTAGGCACTAAAAGCAATATTGTTTGCTATTTAAACATCTCTTCATCAGAAAGCATCCTATACCTGCTATCAGAGTGGTACCTCCATACACAGAAAGCTTTAGAATTATGAAGAGGGACTTACAGCAGGAACAAAAAGCATTATAAAAATCAAATCTCCTGCTTCTTCCAATACTGCAAACACTGAGCAGGAGCTGGCAGGACCCCAAAGCAAACAGCCCAACTCTCAATAGCACCAAGCCCACACCCAGTGCCCCACCTGAAGGTGGGAGATGCTCACTAACAGCCCCAGCTGAGTGTGTCCTGGGGCCTCTTATTTCAGAGGCCCCACCCCAGCATGGGGGCGGTGGGGACCAGGCTGCCTATAAATGTGGGGCTCAGAGGGTCCCCCCATTTACTGGGTGTGGCTGGGGCCAGGCTGTGCCAGAGGCTGCTTTACACTGGTATGTCAATATCTTTTGGGTCTGTGTTCTTATCTTGCTTCTGAGGGGTTATGGTAGCTATATGGTGTTTAGCATAGGGCCTTTTTTTGCTGTTGCTCTTTCTACTGTGTGGAAAAAACCTCAATCTACTGAAGAAATAACAAAGTTTGGTCTAATCTAGATTTTGGCTCTTATGTTATCTTGAACTAGACTGTAGAAAAAAGTTAAAGGGTGAATGTAGTCAGTGTTTTTTGAGATCTGTGTTTGAGGTAGCTTTCACAAGAAATAAAAAACCACCTGTGTTTAGGGAAGAAAAAGACTTAGTTTTCTTGCATGTGTTTGTAGGGGAAGTGTTCAGTCTCTGAACTCCTCTGTTGTTGCAGTTCTGCTCCTCCTTGCAGCGTGTGGAGACCAAACTATAGAACAGAACTTGTTTCCTCCTGCTGCTTGATTTTTAATAAATCCTTTCCCTTTTAGACTCTGTGTAGGCCAATTCTTGATTTATTGCCTAGACTTTAGTAGCTGGAGCGTATCAGTCATCTGAGCACTAGCTTGCTTGACTCAAGGAGCAGAGAAGCACTGATATTCTTCCTGACTTGGGGATGAAGCTCTGAACCACTCACTTGCAGATATTGTCTGTGTCCACATCAGGAGAAGCAGAAGATGCTTCTGTTACTTGGCTTATTCATGAACAAGCTGGGATAGTTGGAGAGTGCCAAAGTGTTATGTGGGGTCTCTATTCCTGGCAGTAACTTCAGACCTGGCAAAGGGACTCAGTCTTGGGGGAGTAGCTAAGTTCATTAGCTGGTGAGGGAAGGGACACTTGTGAGAGTTCACCTGTGTGCATTCAAGAGGAAACAGAACAGCAATTTCCTCTCAGCTAATTATAAAGCTGCCAGCTCAATAACAAATTGGTACTGGGAAGCCAAGCCATGGGAGTTGAAGCCTTCAAAGTTCAAACTGTTCTTAATGTGGGGAGCTTGCGAGAGATGGGCATGCTCTCCCTGCATCCTCCTGCCCTGGGACAGTCCCAGCACACATGTGGAAGAGGCTGAGCAGGAAAGGGTCTCTTTGGGGAGGGAGCTCTGCTGTGCTCCCTTGTCCCTGGCAGGGCCACAGGGGTTCTTGTGCTAACGGATGGCTTATTCTGTGATGCCATGGATTATAATTTATCTTGTGTTTGGCCACTTGTTGGACCAGGCCTTGATGAATTGTTGATAAACTGTGATACAGGCTGTTGCCTTTAATGAATTTTTGTGGTGCAGGCTGACCATTTGGGCTCCTGCAGGCAGGGATGAGGCTGTGCTGGGAGAAAGGGGGGCTGGGAATATTCATGGGGAAGAGAGGGATTGCTGGTTTTTAGCAAGCCTGAGCTGCTTTTTCATTTTTAAGGAGAATTCCAGGTACGCATTTTCTACTATGAAATAATGAATTCCTGGTTGATGTGTTCCTTGTGTAACACTAACTGCGAGCTCATCTCTAATCTGAGCTACACAGGAGCTCATCACCACATAGCTTGAGAAACCCTTTATTGTATATGCATGGGCAAGCACATTATAAATACAGAACTTGGCAATAACTCCCTGCCTGCCTGACAGCCCGCAGAGGGGCCGGGCGCTGCACTGCGTGAAGGCAGCTCTTGCCTCTGGGGCAGCCCCTTGCCGTGGGGCGCAGTTGTGGGAGCTGAGGGGGGAGCTCCTGGTGGCTCTCCCCATCCTAGTGTAGTGCAGCACAGACCACTTTCTGCACAAACCTGTTTTGGTTCAGAGTTCTGCCCTTGCCTGTTAAAGAGCAAAAGGAAGAAGGTTTATTTTATAAGAAATCCTTGTGCTAGCTCTTAAACATTGTTATACTGCTTGCTCGCATGCATCTCAAACTTGAGGCTTCTCTGGTCTGGCTCTTTGGCCTTAGCTCCCCTCATGGCTGTGGATCCACAGAGCGGTGCTGTTCGGAACTCCTGTATCTCTGTTTCTTGCCCACATGCTGCAGCGGCCTGTCTTTGCCCTTTCTGCACCGCTGACCCTTGGGGAGCAAGGTAGTGTCACAACACAGCGCTGCTCGGGAAGCCCTTCAGACACCCTGACACCCCCCTCTGGTTTCCACCATTTCTAGCAGAGCTGTTGGGAGCCGCTTGGCACTGCTAAGGAAGCTGCTGGAAGCACAGGAGCTGACTGCTGGGTGCCCGTAGGCTCAAGCTTAATTGCAAGCCTGAATGCATCCGTTAGGTTTGGTCTGACACCACTGCCACCACCATGCCTGTGCAAGGTGTCAAACTTGTGTTAGCTACTGGGGATGCAGCAGGGTCGGGGAGCCATGCAGGGCCTGGGACAGACGGCGTGACAGCATCCAGGCTATCAGAAGTGCCCTGTACATCTGTTTTTCCTCTACTAACCAGGGCATGACAACACAAGCAGATGCTGAAGTGTGAGGGGGTGGTTAAGAAGGACAGGCTGGCACAAGGGCTCTGCTACCCAAGGCCAGCTGAGCTTCCCAGGCCAGCCTCTGGTTTTAACACTTATATGGCTCTGTTTGGTATTAAGTGGTTTTGTTTATATTGGTCCTAATTGCACTTTATTAACACTATTACCTCTTTTCTTATGATTCCTGATCTCATTACCAGTGTGGAGGGCCCTGGAGGTGGGGTGGAGCAAGGCAGGGCTCAGTGGCTGCAGTGCTTGGGTGGCTGATGCTGCCCTGGTGGCAGCTGGGCTCCTTTGATCAGTGCAGGGATGAGAGCAGGAGATGGGCCCAGATTGCTCCACCTAGTTCCCATCATGTCCTGTAGTTCCCTCTGAAGCTGCAATGATGGATCTGTGCCAGAGCTGGATGAGGTGAGCAACAGCATGCAGGGTGGCCAGTGATGCTGCAGGGTGGCAATGCCTCGGGTTGGGCTTTGGCTGGTGAGATGGACACCTGCCCTGGCAGCTGTGGCTTGGGACCCTCGCACAGCACTTCCAGAAATGAGTTAAAAACCTGGCTGTTTCTGTCCAGTCCAATGAGCTGAGTGGCTCCCTGAAGGAAGTCTCGCACCGGTGTGCTGGGAAGCTGGTCCCCAGCAGCGCTGGTGAGGAGCTGCTGCCCATCTGTGTGCCTTGTGTGGAGGGCACAATACTGAGCACTGGTAATACAATTTATTTCCACTAGTGAGTGAATTGCCCATAATTCATGACAAGTAGAGCCTCGAGTGATGATGAAGGTCAGCCCATCAGATCTGGAAATAAATTGTATCCTATTACAGCCTCCTATTAGGGGTCTATTTATAGCAGGGGTTTGCAAACTCCTGGAAGTTTGGAGGGTTTTTCGTGGGATTTTTGCTTTTTGCTTGGCTAGCTGAGGGTATGAGGATACAAAACACTGAGGTAAAACAAGCAGCTGTGCTGCTGATTTAAACCACTCCCTGTTGCAGAGCAACCTGCATATTGCAGAGATGTGCTGGGTCCTGAACTGACCGGGGGATTCATGGGGTGTTGGGGCTGGAGGCATGGCTTGGCTAGCCAAGGGGCAGGGTTAGGTGGACAGAAACCTGGCTATTTTGATGAGGCTTGCTGTATTATGCTTTTATAATGGAAGCATGGCTTATTTCTGCAGACAGAAAAGCAGTGCCTTTCTCCTGTATTTACCCCTTCTATTTACCATGCCACCGTAATCCCCAATTGATAGATAATGTGCAGGATGTGGTTTGCCATGGAAACAGAGCCCTAGTTCTTTACATTTTTTAAAAGATTAATATTTCTTAGCTTGGTTTCATTATTCTGATATTAAAAATCATTAGTTATGTCCCATTTCACAACCTTCACAGGCCATAATACACCCTTTTGGGCACAGGCTTTCCTATAGGCAAAATAAAGCAAACCTCCTGGGACCGGCAGGGCATGGTAAAAGCATCTGGTGGTACCTCGGCTGTAAAGTCTTCTCTCTCCAGCACCTCTGGCTGTCACCGCAGATGGTGTGACACATCGGTGTTTCTGACAACACTCTGGATGAGGAAAAAATGGAGCTGCCTCTAAATCCCACATTTGAGTATGCAAGTTCGCTTGCCTCTCATTTGAATCCCAGATATATAGGCAGTAAGCTGTAGAGATCCTCTTTCAAAGCCCATTAAATGCAACAGTATCTTACCACTGGCAAATGAGAGAAGTTACAGATTTTAATGTTGTCCTCTATCTCCCTGAAAAATATTTGAACTTCCAAAGGGTTTGGGACAGGGGAAATTTGCTGTGAATTAAATTGCCTTATTCTATTGAAGAACACAGTTTTTGGGGAAAAAGCAGAGCTGCTTGCTCGGAAGTGAAACCACTTTTCTTTCAAGAAATGATGGCTCTAATCTGGATGCCTGTGGGGGGGAGGTGTAGTTAATTGTACAGGAGTCCCAACCATGTGCTCAGGGGTAGATGCAGAACTGCAGATAATTACTCGCTCAGGTTAAGAGGGGTGATTCACTCATGCTGGAAAATGGCTGGAAGTTTAGTTCCTCAAAGGCAAAATAAGAAAAACAGCTGTCTTTTAAACCTCATAAATCTGTAGAGTAAAAGGTTTGGGCAAAAACATATTTTATTGTTTTTGCTGTCAGAAACACAAAGAAATAAGGGCCATGTGACTCGGTAATTGCTGTGGACTTTTTTCTGACAGTAAACATTAAACTTAAAACAGTATTAAAATCATTTGACAATTTTTATGCTTTAACAGCTGAGAGTGAATAATGTTTTTTGCATATAAAATACTTTCTCTTGTCAGCCTATAAAACTGTCAGAAATAAATTCATCAAAAAAGATTATATAATTAAAAGTCACTTCTTTCCTTTCTCTAGTTTAGTTGGAATTATTTGTTTGTCACTTTTTCAGGACTAAATTACTGCATTCAGAGACAACTTTCTTTGTTAAGACTATTATGAAATGTATGATTCTTACAAAAGGAGCCCAACTTTCTGCTCTAATGTATCAATTCAATATCACTTTTCAGAAGATACTTTTAGATAGTACTGTTTCTAAAAAGCTACTTTATTCTGAAGATGAACAGGAGCAGTAATGGAAAGCATCCAAATGTAGAAATGGTATTTTTATTATTGAGTTGCATATAATATATGGAAAATGGCTGAATTAATTTTTTTAGCAAAGTAAATTGTTAGCACTTCAAATTGCAAATTCTCTCTTAAAGTGAGAGCCATACAGGTGTTTAAAAGCTAAAGTAGCAATATTGATTTTTATCTTACGTTAATCAGGAGAGGGTGTCAGCGTTGTGCGGCAGAGCTGGGGTGTGATTCAGTAAGGACACCTGCCCCGCAGCAGCGGTGCCGCTGGGCTGATGGAAGGGCTGTCCTGCGGGATTGGGTTCTGCAGAGGAACGTCCTCCCAGGTGTGGCCCTCGGCATTCATCCCCTGTGGAGGGGTGCACAGGGAAGGCCTTCACCTGCGACCTGACCCTGTCATCTTGGGACACTTGCTGTCTTTTGGGAGAGGTGGGGGGTGCTGGCATTGGTGGGGGGGCAGGACAGAGAGGGAAGGGAGCCCTTTCCACCCTTACCACAGGAAGGGGTGTTTTGACAGCACAGGTTCTTTTAACAAATTGCCTCTGCTCTTTAGTGATGAGAAACTGAATTTATCAGAGCTGGGTGGATTTGGGGGTGACTGGATTTTCAAGGCTGGAGGGTGATAATGGTTTATTGATCTGTTGTTAAGTTATTGGAGCCTTAATGGAGGCAATAAACCAATAGTGCACATTGCTGTCACATGGCCGCATAAGCTGGGAGAGTAATTAAACAAGCCTTCCTTGGTATGCAAAAGAGGCTTGTGGTGGCCACCTCCGTGGTGAACCCGGGGCGATGGAGCTCTTTGCCTTGCTGGTCCTGTGCCTGTGCAGGGACCCTTCATGTGGGCTGGCAGAGGAACAGCAGGTTCCCCTCTTCCCTGGGGCTCTGCTGACAGCACCCGGGTACCTGGCGGGTGCAGAGGCGCATGTGCACGGGAGCCTCCTCTTGCCCTGCAGTCAGATTCGCTGCTGGGAATTTCATGGCTCATCCAAAATGTGCTGGTGTGAAATACCGTGCTGCTGGTCAAACATGTCCTGCAGATCCTGTTATTGGCTCCCAAGGAGTATTTGGCTGCATTTTGTAGGGCTTATTTCTCTGCAGACAAAATGGGCACTTGCTCAGAAGCCCTGGTAGATGCAAGCAGCTGCAAAGGCGCTGCTGTAAGTGGGAGCAGAAGGTTAAAGGGATGCTGAGCCTTGCATAGGGCTGGGGATTTGCCGGCTTGGTGCCATGTTTCTGATCTGATAAATCATGAAATCTGGATCTATTGCAAGTGATGATTTAATAAATGGTGTGTGTGTGGGGGGGGTGTTCATGCTAGGATGCACTGCAACTGCTGTTTCCCCTGGTTTCAATAGGTCCCCTTTGCCTGGGAGCTGGAAGGCAAGGCTGATCTGCTGGAAGTATTATCTCTTGGTATGGTAATTATTATCTGTGATTAATCCTGCTCATGCTGAAGAACTGTGCAAGTCTTTTCCAGAGGGTTCATATTCATGTTTGCTTCTGCTGTTCATGCATAATATGAATTGACATGAGCTATTGTTGAAGGGAGATAGACGGAGGTGTCTGTACCAAAGTGGTTTTTAATAACAGGCTGGCATGACTAGAAATGTCCTGGCAGAAGACAAAATCCCATGAGGCTGTGGGTCAGGGTGCCTATGCTGGAGCTGCCCTGTGATAAGGGTTAATTAAGTCCAGCTTTCCTTTCCCTACTGCCCACCCAGCACTTGTGCTGAGAGGAGCATTTGTACCATGGCCATTGCCATGCTGGGCTGCGCCCCTGCTCCCATGAGCGTCTGTGCCCATCCTCGTGTGGGAGAGGTTATGGCCTGCCCCTGGAAAGGGACCTCTGCACCCCTAACCATTTTGCTCCTTTGGGCAGATTTCATTGCAAAATCACTCCAAGGGGAAGGATTTGTCCTCTGGAAACCGGTATTATGCCAAGGAGAGTGTGCTGTAGTCCTACAGCAGGTGTCTGCTGCAATGCCTCCATGGAGAGAGGACATGACCGGGAGCAAAGTGAGTGGTTTGGCTTTAGGCTCTTTGTGGCAGGGTCAGGGGTCCTGGCCTTGGCACAGCCTGAGGAACTGCTAGCCACAGCTCCAGAGCTCAGCCCAGGTCTGGGCTCTCTGAGGGTTTAGGTAGATGCTCCCAGCAACAGTAGTTAGACAGAAAGTACTTCTGCTGGCAAGACATAAATATTTGTGAAAAGCTGGAAAAACCTGTGAAATTCTCTGGACCCTCAATAGCTCCACAGTCATCATTTAAGCAAGTTCATGCTCCATTAAAAACAGTTATTTAATACAATAATCATTCAATTAAAAACCTCTTGAAGTAGCTGCCAGGGCCTATTTGTATCAATACAATGTTTTAATTGTAAAAACGCTAAGTACAGACCTGCCAACTGTGATTGTCAAGAAAATGTTACTGAAATGAGTGTTCAGTCTCAGGGAGGCTCTGGCAATGGAGCAAATCCTTGGGCAAGAACTGGGGGCAGCTGCTCTGGACAAGGAGCATCCTTCCAGCCACCTCAAGCTGGGGAGATGCTGGCCATGGCAGAGCCTGCCTGCCTGGGACCAAAGGACTTGGGACAGAGGTCCAGCTTCTCAAGGAGGCAAAACATTGGTCTTTACGTGGAGGTTGCATTGTGTGGGAACAGCCTGGGCTCTGGGATGGCCATGGGTGGGAGAAGCAAGTCTTCTACTTCCAAGAAGCTTCCAAGAAGCCAACTGCTGTTGTCACTGTACAGTCAAAATTGCCTGGTGGAGCTGGGGCGCTTGGTGAATGTGTTTCCAAATGCTGAGGATGCCCAGACCAGTGAAGGGGTATTCCCTGGTATCCCTGCTGTGAGGGCATCTAAAGGCAAAAAAAAAGGCACCCAAGAGCAGCCCTTGAGCAGAGCCTGCCTGCTCAGCTCCTGTCCTGCCTCGCTGGTCATGGCCAGCTTTTTGTTCTTTGCCTAAAGAGACAATGACAGCTGTTTCCAGGTGCAAAAGCTCCAAGATTTAAAATAACTATGCTTTGATGAGACTCCGCAAAGAGGCGGGAAGAAGGAAGGGAGAATCCATCCAAATTTCTGCTGTAGGGCTCTCTATGCTTGATGGGCTTTGCCAGAGCCCCTGGACGACAAAGATCAGAGCCTCATTTGGTCAGGGATCTTGGTGCAGTGGGGGAGAAGAGCTGGAAACCTCTGTGTGAGATTCCTGCTGGCATGTTCATAGTCCCACACCCTGCATTTTGCCTCATTACATAGGTGCCATCACATAAATATTCCAGTCACTATCGCTTACTGTCAGACCCAATTGAGAAAAGTACCTGTCTGTTACAAATATTTTATAGTACTTGAATATGCAATTTATGTAACATGCCCAGCAAAAGAAATCCATTATACGGTTTTGTCTGATTGAAATTCTAGCATCGTAACAGTAGGAAAAAATTAAATTATTCTAGAAAGTTGCAGTCCATTATGAAGACCTAACTGCTCCTCTCTGAAAAAGAGCCAATGCTCTCTCAGTACTGTGACATGAGCACTGCATACCCTGGCTTCATTTCCACATTGCTCAAGGAAAACTGGGCTTCCCCGAGCAAATGGGGGGTTTTTGCTCTCTGCAGCCCCCTGCCAGCCCTGGGATGCTGGCCAAGGGCCGGGTCTCCCCAGCAGTAACTGGTGATGTTTTCATGATATGAGGACTTTCCCTAGTGTCAGCCTTCTGCCGACCTGTTGAACCCAGCTGCCTGTTTGCCTTTGTGCAGACTTGCCCAGGGGTCAGCCCTGTTCCAGGGAAAGGCTCTGCTCTGGCAGAAAAATGGCATTTGCACCACTTGGGGCCAAGCTTGATCAACCAAAATCCACTGGGCAAGTGGTTCCTTTCTGCCTCTGCCCTTCCCACAGATGCTGGCGGTTCAATAACCACCTGCTGTAGATAGCTTCTTTTTCCCAGCTGGGGTTGAGAATGGTCTTGTCCAGTTTTATTCTGCTCTTTTAGAGGCATTGGGACCTGTCCAGGGAGGAGAAATCTCAGCAGATCAGTACCCCCAGTGTGTTGGGGTGTGCAGTGTCAGCGAACCCTGGGGGAGAGGGGAGGGGGGCAGGACAGAGCTGCTGTCGCTGAGCGCCCAAGCCGAGCATCCTGCTTTCACAGCTTTGCAGGGCTAGAGGAAGGAGCCTGTTTCTGTCCCACCTCCCACCCTTTCCCTGTTCCACGCTGCTGGAATTAAGGGCAGCTAATGGTTCTGCTGCTCTTACACAGGCTGCCATTGAATTCCCATTACTTGTATCTCTGGCTTCAGGTTTGTTTACATTTTGCAAAGTTGCCTCTCTCTTACCTTGCTGTGATTAGGTTTGTCTGAAGTAAATTACTGAGTTCATTGATCTGAACAGTTTTATTTCAATTGGGATGAAACATGCCCAGTGTGTGGCCTTGGAAGTAACTATATATCCAGTGCACTCACCAGGGATGTACCCACTAAGCCCTGATGAGAGGCTCGCTCCAATACACAAATACCTCTGAGCTGCTGATGGAAGGAGGCTGAACAGCAATTCCTTGCATTGCTGTCAGATGCCATGGATTTGGGTAGTTCAGGAACTCGGTGTTGCTTACATGCAATACCAAAGTCGTTGCCAGACTTAGCAACAACCACACCAGCTCAGAAAGGGGCTGTAGTTCTGATGTCTGGGCTGAGAGAGAAGAACGCTAAAACTGAACCGGGTTAAACCTTTCAAAACACCGGAACGCTTGTGTGGTAGGAAGGGATATCATAGGTTAACTCGGGTTGGAAGGGACTTTGGGGGATCTCTAGTCCAACCTGCTGAAAGCAGGGCCAGGGTGGGGGCAGAGCAGGTTGCTCAGGACTTTGTCCTGGCCCATGGATGCTGTGCCCTGCTAGGGCTGTAAGGAGAACAAGCCAGCACCGAGGGGACCTGCTAGCCAGGTACGCACCAGTGCTCTGTAGTTTGTCTGGAAACACTTTTGGGGTGGGCAGCTGCAAGGGTTAGCTATCAGAAACCTTTGTTTTGCTCATCTGAGCTAAAATGCTGTGGGGCCCCTGCTCCTGCCAGAGTAGGGCTTAATGGTGGGATCAGCCCAAGCCCTTCCATGCATGCATCCCCCTGGGAACCACAGCTTTAGCCCGGGACTGTCTCTTCAGCTGTGAGAAGGTGCAGTGCTGCAGGAAGGTATTTGAAATTGATGTCCACTCCTGCAGTGAAACATGTCTTCAAGTGTGTTTTGGGAGGAAAAAACAGGTCAGAATACAGCAGAGAGTATTTATTTCCTCTGGGACTTTGTGTTACTTGTGGTGTATTTTATGGATGGAGTTGGTCCCATATGTCTTGGGGAAGGCGTTTGGCTAAGCAATGTGTTAACAGTTAGTGTGCTAAGGAGCCATTGTTTGGGTACTTTAGTTTTGACATTTAAATGCATTTTTCAAATACAGTGAGATGAATGTGATGTCACCGGGGAGTCGCGAAGGACTCTCAAGCATAAAAGCAGACGGCTGGGTTTTAATCTTTAACAGCGTGCTAGCCTCTTATCCCTGAAGGTGCCTTCAGTAGAAGCTGTGTTGTGCTTTAGGTACCCAGAATATCAGGTTTTCTATCCACTTATGACACTCAATATGAAAGAAAAATGTGTGTAATGCAAAAGTGATATTTAATGCCACTCAGACCTTATTTTGTTTGACCATGGGAACTCTAGAGGCTAAAGATCTTTGTGGGCTCTGGCAACAGGCAGTGGGTCAAACACAAAATGGGCCTGGACTCAAATTTTTATTTTTATTGATGTATGACTTCTACAGAATATGAGGATTTTATGGTTTGACTCTGCAAAACATTAACTGGTAGAACGTGAGTATCCTAGGAGGAAAGTTGTAAGGAAACAGTGTGTTACTGAAAACTGAGTGCAGGGATGGAGATCCCACATTTGGAAAATGACATGCAGTTTTAAAGAAGGTGTTTCTTCAATTGCACAAGCACAGACAGAACTGGAACAGTTCTCTTAACAGGAACAAAGCGACTCCTGAATCCAAAAGACTCAATTCATTACACTATGCCTTTGGAATATATTTCTTACAAGTTAAGGCAGATAACTTTTAATCTCAGCTCCACCTTTGTAGAATCGTGGTGCATTATTCAGTGCCTAAGGGCTGGAACAAGCACTATTCTGTGTGTAAGAGCTGGAGAGAACAATCCTCTGATTTTTCTTATAGGTGGGACAGAACCCCCCGAGCCTTTGCCCCTCTCGGGTGGTGGTTGCTCGTACAATGAGGTCTCCAAGCCTCTGTGAACCAAGGGTGGCTCGTACCCCAGGAAAGCCAGAGAAATCCCACCTAATGGCTATTGCATAGACACATGAATGCATGGGAACTCTAACTTATTTAAGTATTAGTATATAAAAAATGGGGTTAGATTTAGAAATATTTAGGAAGTATTTGCTACTTACACTTAAACATGTTGGATTTCTCATTGACATGCACGCTGTCAGCAGCCCTCTGGGGTGGTTTCTCTGACTGTCTCCAGCTTGCAGAGGCAGGTATCGGAGACTGGGGCTGAGGGAAAGGGAATGGGCAGGAGGATGTTCCCGGGTCCTCTACCAGCTAAAGTCTGGCTTTTATTTTCCAACAGGAAAATAAGTCCCCCCATGACTGGCCCGGGCTCAGCGATGCCCGGCAGCGGGTGAGAGACTGGCCTCCGCAGCGTGGCCGGGCAGAGCCAGCCGGCACGGCTCGAGGGCAGGCACGCACGCCTGCTCCAAACCCCTGAGAATACCTGTGAACACGCGGCTCTGCGGCGTCAGCTGGGGGGTTCTGAGTGAGAGAACGCTGGAGACGGGCCCATAAGCCTGGTCTTTACCCCCACTTTTCATCAGCAGAAGGAATCGGAGAATTGTATCTTTGGTGTAACTCAGTGGAGTTCAATGGTTACCCCAGAGATTAATTTGTCCTTGTGTCTTGTATTCTACTGAGAATACCCAGTGCTTTCATTTTTAAATATTAATGAAGATCAGGAATTTTTCCACTGGGGAGAATTCATTGTAGAAATGTAGAAGTATCTCCTAAAGTTAACCCTTTGAAAACTGCAAATGCAGCTGTTTGTATATTCGGCAGGGCATGGGTGCATTTGCAGATGTTCAGGGGATTTTCCTGTGTGAACAGAGCTTGTGTTAACATTGTGCTACATCTGTACCTGAGGGGGAATGAGGATGACTGGAGAGGCCCAAGGGCTGACTCCTCCAGGTCAGGCTTCCCCAGCAGGCTGGCACTGCTCAGAGCAGGGGAGCAATAAAGTCACTGCAGTGCATGACGTGGCTGCAGCCCTGTACCTGCAGCAGGGTGTGGTAACCTGCCCGATGCCAATACGTGCTCCTCTCCGTCTGCATCCCAGGGCAGGCAACGGCTTACAAAGATGAGCGTGAGCTTAGTTGGATTATTCTGGTACCTCACATGGATGACAATGTTTTACTTTTTTCAGTGAGTTTCTTTACACTGACATTTTTTCCATCTTGGAAACAACTGTAGACTGTGGTTTTCAGAGGGTTTTATCTTTGGGGAAAGATTACAGATAAACATGAACAGGCTTTTAATTACAAGATACTGATTGTGGGTTTACACAGCAATATTTGTTCAGTAAATTGCAAATTAATGCAAAGAAAGCACCATGTGACTTCAAATATTTGCTTCCATTTATGCTACAAAAAATTGTTTTTCACAATGATGACAATAAATGAGATTTTTTGAGGGCAGGCAGGGCAATGATGTAGAGGGGGGATTGTGCAGTGATGCTGTCAGTAGGCTGTGAAGGTCTGAACCTGCCCCATCTCTCCTGGAGATTCACATTAACTTTTTTGTTGCAACTTGTCTTCTGAAAACTGTGAAACCATCTCAGTAGGAATCCTACAGGTATTTGCCCTAATCTTGATAAGCATTTTGTGCACTCATGGTCATGCCCGGAGGGAACGCTGCTGGCGCGGTGGCCCCTGCCCGGCGCAGCCTGTGCGGATGGTCCCAGCCTTTCACCTCTGGCCAGACACAGGATACGAGTTGGGAACTTTTCACAAATGAGTGAGTGTCTCTGTTCAGGCGAGACTGCTCACGCTTACCACGCTCACAGATTTCAGCATGGGAATTTGGATTAGTGGAGATGTCAGCTAACTAGTGCCCCTCTTTGGGCAAGAACGTTAAAGTTTTTCTGTTTTCTGTGATAAGTTCTTCAGTTTTCCTGTGATGCCTCTCATGGGGAAAACACTTAGGTCATTCTGGCAGCATCATGACAGCAATAACCCACATATTGCCTGCACACATGTAACTGCTGCCTCACTCTTGAGAACAGAATTAACAGATGAAATTCCAGGAGTGCTTTTAAAGCTCCAAGTGACTGAGTGTCACCTCAGTCCGGAGCAGCTGGCACATGGCTCCAGCAGAATCAATTGCCATGCAGGCTGCCCGCAATTAGCTAAAAAAGCACTGGTAACTATTCAGGAGTAAGAAAATGTTATTAGAAGACACCTTTCCAACAGCCGTGGAGAACACATGAGGACAGACAACAAAGCGGTCCTGAAGTGTGTGTGAAGTTTATGATAATGATAGCTACAGCAAGAAGTTATAAAAGGTTTATCTGGCTTTGCTTAGTTGACCTGCAGCTGCCCTGTTGATACAGAGTAATTTACAGACATGCTGAAAAGCTGGATTTATACCCTGATTATAGGAGAGAAATGTTAGTACATAAAATTGGTAGTACCTTTTGCAGCATATACCTAAATCTTTAATTTTTATAGTAGGTAAGAGAAAAATAAGCTTGCATACGGTATACACAGCATAAACTGACTGTAAATCCTTGCTTTGCAGAGAGGACCCTCTTGATCCCCTGTCCAGGCTGTTTGCAAAAGTGCTGTAGCTGATGGCTCTCACTGAGTCGGAGCTGGAGCCACAGGGTTTCTCTCTATTTTCTTTGACTGAACTGAAAAACTGGAAATACTAGTCTTGGTTGTGCTGAAGCAAAAATGGGAAATATACCCTTGGGTTTGGGATCAGCCCAGAATGTCGCATTTGGCTGAGCAGGAGCTGTCAGGTCTCTGAGGATTTAGAAAGTGTTTCTGCCTCTCCCTTTTGTAGGATAAACTGTAAATGAAAATGTCAATTTTCAAACAGTCCAATTTAACTGTCAAAAAGAAATTAACTTTTTTCAGTGCTTTAGCTACTTTTTAAGGCAGAAATTCTTCACTGAGTTCAGGTCTTCCTGACCAGTGTCAGTCCCTCTGACTCATCAGTAAATTCCTTATTTGTTGATGAAATTAACTAAAGTAATTCTCTGAAAATAAAAAATTTCCAAGCCATCTGGCTAGCTACTCATCTTTATTGCATCTTGAACCTGCAACAGAATAAGATCCAATTGCTCTTTCAAGAGACTTTAGAACTGGGGATTGGGCTGTAGTGACATGTACAGATTGTGTTAGACCCTAAGCACTTGCAAAAAAAAAAAAAAAAAAAAAAAAAAAACACAAAAACCCCCAAAAAACTCAACAAACTACTTAAGGTCCCAAAGGAGCTGTTGAATATGTGTAAAGAATTGGATGAGGAAATAAAGATGGAAATTAATTCAAAATACGGTAAATGTGTTAAAGGGGTTTGGATTCTTTTATTTTTTTCCTTTTCTGCAATTCTTCCTGATACTCAGCTATTGCAATAAGCTGCTACCAGGCTTAATTACCTCTAGGGAAATGGGCAGATGTGGCTCTTGAGCGCAGTTCTGGGTGCTTGTGGAGCAGTGCTGTGATGGAGCCATCCCTGCTGCAGTGGGTGTGAACCAAAACAGTGCTGAGCCCTTGGCTTTGGGAAAGCATTTTCCAAGGAAATTCAAGAAACACTTGGAATGCCTCTGTCTATTAAAGAGTGACATTTAGTGTTGTACTTTGAAATATGTTTAAAGTACCACACAGCATAAAGACCCTAAGGGGACCCATGAGCCAAATGAGATTTCCATGTCAGCACCAGTCACGACCTTTCCTTTACTGCATCTGCTTAAATACAGAAAACACAGTTTTGTTATAAAGTCAAGTCAAAACAGGAATTCAGAGTAAAATATAATATATACTTAGGGCTGCCCTCAGGGACCTTTTTAATGGTTTCATATAAAACAATATTCTGTTTACTGTAAGATATTTCTCTGCCGAGTGCACCCTGCCCTCTTCTCGGTGCTCTGAGGTTCCCAGTAAGGTCCGCTGCAGCGGCAGCCCAGCGCAGCTCTCCGGCAGCCCCTCCACCCGTGGTAGCTGGGGGTCAATGTGCAGCGGTCAATTCTGATGGCAGACCTGGCTCTGTGCCTAGTCTTGTCTTTAAATTACTGTCAATCACAGAGGTCAGCAAGTCATGCCATGGTGGAAGGGTGGCAGAGGTTCAGGAAGCCTGGTTCCCCAGGGTTTTGTGGTGGGTCTCCATGCCATTGCCACCCTGGCACTGGGATGGGTACTGTGCTCAGCTGCCTGCAGGACAGGGTACTATTCCACCCTGGGCTCATCAAAAACATCTGCAAACCTGTTGTGGTTTAACCCCAGCTGGCAACCAAGCCGCTTGCTCACCCACACCGCTCCGGTGGGATGGGGGAGAGAATGGGAAAGGCAAAAATAAGAAAACTAGTGGGTTGAGTTAAGAACAGCTTAATAAATGAAATAAAATAATAATAATGATATTGGCAAATCATAGTGAAAAGGCAAAAAAAGAAAAAAAAAGAGAGGAACAAAACACAGGAAAAACAAGTGATGCAACTGCTCACCACCTGCTGACCCATGCCCAGCCCGTCCCTGAGCAGTTATCACTGCCCTCCAGTCATCTCCCCCTGGTTTATACACTGGGCATGATGTCATATGGTATGGAATATCCCTTGGCCAGTTGGGGTCGGCTGTCCTGGCCGTGCCCCCTCCCGACTTCTTGTGCACCTGGCAGGGCATGGGAAGCTGAGAAGTCCTTGATTTAGTCTGAGCACTAGTTAGCAACAACTAAAACATCGGTGTGTTATCAATGTTATTCTCATCCTAAATCTGAAACACAGCACTGTACCAGCTACTAGGAAGAAAATTAACTCTATCCCAGCTGAAACCAAGACAAAACCTACTGTGGGAAGCTGCCTGTCGCACAAGCTGCTGCCCTGGGGTCTCTGCAGGTGGTTTCCCAATGTTTTAGGAGCAGAGAGGCTTAGTGGCATCCTCAGGTGTGATGCAGCCAGGGCCCTCAGGTCTCTTCCCTGCCTGGAGGGGGGGCATTTGCCACCCCCCTCCATCTGCAGCAATTTCCACTGCTCAGATCCAGACTGCTCCCCAGGTAAATACCCAAGAAAACCGTTGTTGGGGAAAGAGCTTTTCTGGAGCTGAAGTTTGTCAGCAACAATGGGAGAGGTGAAGCCCTGCCTTTTACAAACTAAAGCAAACAAAGTGCTAATTGTGGAATGTTTGAGCTTGGTATCCATAAAATTACTTAGTAAGCACTTTGCCTGAGGCACAAAAGACTGGCACAAAGTCTGTTCCAGGCCATTGAATTCCTGTCAAAAGAAATCCCACACCCATTAATTACCATATGACAGGTGCAGCGCTTAAAACAAGGAGCACCAGGCCACTCGGCTCCTCCTTGATTAATGCCACAGTGGCTGTTGCAGGAATGGAGGCAAACCTTTGCGTCCAGCGCTCCTTGCAAGTCAGCCTGGCTGGGAATGCGGCAGGGACTTGTGCTGTTGGGAGGCAAGACCCCAGAGGATGGAGGCTGTGGTCACTGAAGGCTGCCTAATGACTGTGGTCTTCTGCAGAGCAGCAGAGATGTGCCTTTGCCTCCCAAACACCTGCCTTCCTCCTCCTGGATTGCGAATCCGAGCGGCAGCTCTGGGCACAGCCTGCACAAGTGGCCTGAATTGTCCCTGCGTGAAGCGTGCTGGGAGGGTGGTGGCAGAAGTTGGTTAGGTTTCTACACTGAGAAGTCAACACGAGGTATAGAAAGAGAAGCTGTGTATGTTAAAAGAAAAAATAGATTTTTCTGAGGCTGCAGGGGTTGCTGCCCTCCCCTCTGGCAGCGAGCTGCCGTCTGCCCCAGCATTAGGTATTCCAGCAGCTGCTGGGCACTTGGAAATGTTTGTGATACTTCCCAATTAAAAAACACTTTAGTGGAATGACTCTTTGTCAAAAAACAGGTACCTGCTATGCATTATTCAGCATTATCTTGTTTAAAAAAAAAGTCATGCAGCCAAAGAGAAGTGACACCATGTCAGAGCAGTGACTGCCGGCGCACCACGCATAATGAAGGGCAGCCCCTCCATGGGCGCAGTTGCGAGCCAGTGGAAACCCTCTGGCCAGCCTCTTCAGAGCCAGCACAGCTCGTTGTCTTCAGCAGAGAAGCCTAAAGCCAGACTTTTAAAACCATCTTAACCACTCATGTAAGAATCTGGTGTTCAAACATGGTTCATGTTCTCCAGGTCCTGCAGAGGAGTCTGCGGGTGCTCAAAGTGAGCCTGGGCTGCAAGGCGAGGAACGAGAGGGGAGGTCTGGAGCCGTCCGAGGTAACAGGGTGCTGCTCCCGCAGCTCCCCAGACACCAGTTACAGCTCCCTGGACTTGACGCCTCTTGCTGGTTTCTCACTGCTGGGGTGCAGGGGTGGCTCTGCCCTGCCCAGAGCCTGGGCTGCTCCGTCGAGCGCAGGGGTGTCTGACGGATGCAAGCGCCATCCGGTCCAGTCCCCTCGCAGGAACTGCCTGGAAAATCAGGGTGTGCTGCCCCATGGGATTTTACGGAGATGTTAATACTGAAAATGGCCATAGATGTGCTGCTTCTGTTACTGATGCTGTAGTGAATGAGTCTTGCTGATCTCTGTAATCCACTAATCAACTGACATTTCTGTGAAGATGCACACCTGCTCTTAAAAACAGCTAGTTAGAGGTGGATACATTGTGAAAAGCGTTAAAGTTCAGTAAATGATGCATTTAGCTACATGGAGTTTATACATCATGAATGATTTATTCATTTATAAATACTCCAAACTCCACATACATATTCTTCTGGTTGTTTAGTTTCTTGTAATTTATTGGTTCATTATTATTTAATATGCAAGTTATGTCATCCAAGAAGTTAAAAAATATTTTTTCCATCTGCTTTGTTCACACTCTTCAAAGAGCAGAGGAAGCAGAGACTCGAGGTGCAGCCTCCCCGCGGCAGGGCTGGGGTCTGGCAGCCCCGGCTCTGCCCCTCTGCCCGGGCTGGCCCAGGCTTTCCTCCGGCTCGCCAAAGAGAGGGCGCAGCGTGCGCCGCTGTTTGCCAGGTCCCCCTGGAAGGCAGCAGGAGACGATGCTGGGGGGCACAAATGGCTGCAGCGGGGCTCGCATGTGTGGTGCCTCCCGGGGGGCTTTACACCTCTGTCCTTTTGGAAAGGAACCAAAGAAACAGATTGTCCCGCTCCCACCGGGGATGTGTCTGGCCTCAGGTTTTTCTTCCCACTCTCCAGCCTCGAATCCCTTTTCCCGAAGACAGATCCCGTTTCCTCCAGGCTGCCTCAGGCCGCGGCGCGGCTGCAGGAGGCTGCTGTGTTGGGGACCGCTGTGCTACCCCTGGTGACCAACACCCGGGCACCTCTCCTCTTTCTGGGTCCCTTCTGGTGGCTTTTGGCTCCATCCTCTCCATGCTCCTCGCTGGAGCTAATTAGTAAACAGAGCTGACTTTAGCTGAGATGGAGTCAGAGACTCTCATCCTATTTAGGGGTGATATTCACCCTTTGGAGCTGGATGGGACAACAGGACTTTTGCATGAGAGGGTTTATTCTCACATTTCCTTTTCCTAATAAATCTTTGCTTTATGCCCACTTAGAAATGGTCAGGAGGACCCAGAGTCATCCAAGCATGAGCCACGAAAAGCACTCTGGATGGGAATGGTGGAGGGGAGAAGGCAGAGTTCGGACCTCATGCCCCCTGGACCAGTGTCCCTGCCGGCGCTGCTGGGAGGGGACCGTGCTGCCATCGCTGTTGCAGCCAAGTGGAGAGGAACTGACATTGGCAATTCTTTCATGTACTGTTAGTGAACAGCCATCAGAAGACATTGACACTAACTGTGGGCCTTTTAAGAGTGTAATGTATTAGCAACTTGTCTCCTTGAAAGCTAATGACAAATGCCTTGTTTAAAAGGAAGATCAAAACATCAAGAAAAATTAGATTAAATGGTTATGAAACTCCCAGTGGAGGACGCATTTCTCAGAAGTATTCCCTGTTGAACCTTGGAAATCTGTAATTATTTCCCCTGCTTACTGCATTAGGGCTGGGAAAGTGTTTGCATTGCTTCAGCATGTAACTGCAACCGTGCTCCATAGAGCACAGCAAGCCCTGGCCAAACGCAGCCAGGAGAAGCGGCACGCTGGTGACGGGGCTCTTTGTACGGCGGTGAGCGGGGTGGCACTTGTTTGTAGCGGGCAGGAGCGGTGGGCAGTGCCTGCGGCAGGAGGGTCGGCATGGCCGGGGGGACACGGCGGCGCTCGGGGACGGAGCTGCGGTGGAGGCACAGGCTGCGCCAGGACGGCGGTGCACGGCCAGAAAGGGGCATGGCCCCTGCTGCGCCTCAGCTGCTCCTCTGGGAGCAAAACCCCGCGTCTCTCAAGCAGCTTGGACCCCGTCCATTAAAACAGCATTTTACATCCAACTCTGCGTGAGGGGACCTTTGCGTGGGCAGCGCGCTGGTCCTGCTTGCCCCATCGTGCTTGGGAAAGGGGTTTTCAATAAATAATGAGTCAAAGATGGCAAGGACCCTTTTGGGTGGGATTTGCTGGATTTGCAGAGGTCTAGGCTGCTCCTAACCAGAGCTGCCCAGATTTCTGCTTGCTGTGCTTGAATCCACAGTAACGTTTGTGTCTGGATATAAATATGGTCAGTGCTGCTAAAGCCTTTATTTCAAAGTAAGCAGAGCACAGCCAAAGTTTGTCAGAATTTCACCTTTGCTAAAGCAAAAGCAATTAAAATGGTACATTCCAGACCTCATCCAAAGATGATAATTTACATATTTTTAATGAATTTCGCTATTGACACACAGACATCGGATCTCACTTGTAGTAGCATGCAATTAAGAGAGTACGCAATTCAAACCTCAGAGGACTGACCTATCATCTTTCCAGCTACAATTTATCTTAATATTTAAGAAAACGAAACAGTTTTTCCTTCTAATTTTTTGTTAAACGAACAGGTTTGGAGTTTACTGCTGCAAGTAACTGCTGTAACCATGTAGTTTAATACTGAGTTTTTGCACAGAAGTTTGGCGGTGTAACAAGATGGCAAAGTCCCTTCCCTTGCAGGGGACGGGTGGGATGAGGGTCCATCTTGCTGAGCGCTGTTGGTCTGCTCTGGAAAGGGAATGGAGAGATCTGCACTAGCTCTGTGTTGTTTGTAATCAAAGCCAGCTGAATTAGGCTCTTTCTCTCCTATTTCTATGGACCAATTTGAAGAGCTCAGATGAAAAGTGTTGCATTACACCAGCACCAATAAGTCACACTATCTATGTTGTGACACACAGAATGTTATTAATTGTCAATCACAAACCACCAGGCTTGTCAAGATGTTCTCTTCTGAACAGGCTGCTTTAGACCTGAAGTGATTTTTAATCAAATGTTAATAACACAGCATCTGTCAGTGGACCATTGGCATCATACAATAATAAAAAGTTAACATATGACATGGCAAATTCTAATGTTTTCATTTTTACTTCTTTCCAATTATCTGTGGAATTTCTGCCAGAATGAGAAGTGTGCTGACATTATTACATGCAAAACACACTGCTGAAAGATGAACATGTCTATTAAAGTCTGCGTTCCCCATCACACGAGCTCCCAAAAGCACCTTTTAATCTCCACTCTCGAGGCCTCGCTGCCAGAGCTCTCCCGTGCCCTGGAGCCAGGATTGCCGGGTCACTGCTCCTCCGGTCCCTGCCTCCCTTCCCCTGCCTGTCCTGCCACCTCTAAACAGGAACAACCTGGGACCTGAAGCCACAGGTCCCCTCTTGGCTCCAGCACCTCCCAGCAAGCCCAAGGGGAGACCAGCAGAGGCAGGGAAGAGCCTCCTGCGTCTCCCCCTTCGCTGTGGCCAGGGACGCTTGGAGATGTCGTGGCAGCACCTCCGCCTCCCCCCTTGCCACGCACCCCCCCGGGCCCAGGCTTTGGGTAATTGTGTCGCCCGCATCCGCCCCGTTCCGTGGGGTGGGCATCTGGGCAGGGCTGGCGTGGGGAGGGGGGCGGGCAGCCTTCCCCCTGCCCTCAGCCGCAGAGCGAGCGGGAGCTGGGCCAGGAACTTGCCCATCCTGATGCCTGTGCTCGCCTTTTGCGATGCATTATTAGTACTAGTAACTCTCAGCAGCGTGTTAATGCAGCTTGAGAAGGGCTGCACTTCTATCAAATATTCATAAGATACCGGGGCTCGCAGTGCTCCAGTCGTGCTCGTTAGTGTGTTCCCTCCGGCCCCGTCCGGGCTGGTGGGTGGAGGCACCGAGTGTCCGGCATTCGGGAAAGTTTGGCTGCGGAAAAGTGAGGGAGGAAAAAAGCTGCCTTGCTGGGATGGAGGTGGAGGATGGAGATGCTGGGGCGCGGGGCTGGGAGCACCTGGCTGCCTGCAGAGCCGAGGACCTGCAGGGAGCACGGGGAGGCTGGCACCGGGGGTCCCCCGGGGCTGGGCCAGCCCTCGCGGTCCTCGCCTGCAGCAGCAGCCTTCCGGGGCACGTGGAGCCGCAAAAGCTTTGAAACCCTAACAAGAGAGCTTGGTACGGCAGGGAGTGTGATTATTATTAATGGTTTGTGTTACAGGATAAGCGGTGCATAACAGATCTGCTGCAATATCAAGTCTTCCATCAGAAATTCATCATTTTGAGGACTTTGTCAAAAGTAGGCTGTGTATGCAGTGTATACAAATCTGTATGAGCATAAAGCTATATGGAAGTTCCAAGCACCTGTATATTTAAAATACACTCAATTTCCTTTTCTGAATGCATTTTTTTCACTTGAATACTTCATAACATTCAATGGATTGCAGTTGCTTCATCTATAGATTCAATTTGTGTCTCTGGACAGAGTTTGAATGGATTTATTATATTGAAATGCAATTTTGCAGACATAACCTTATATCTGACCCGTCATTACTTATAATGCTAAACTTTGATATGTTAATTCTGCCTTATGTTTTTATATATTTTACGACACTTGGCTTAAACATTTTTAATCTACATATTGGTTTATGTCCACCTAAATTATCGTTGCTTCCGGGGACAATGTGCACACAAGATCTGGCAATTCATTATGCTAGCCCTGCTTAAATGAATTTCAAAAATTTAATAAAGTTCTCCCCCTCCTTCCATTGTGTTCAAAAGCTTCAGCATAAACACCAGTCCAGTGTTATCAAATCACAGAAGAAGAATAAGGTTAACCTCAAACAGCCCAGCCATACCGCAGACCTAGAGAAATGTCGCCTTTGATTAACGCTCCCCTCTAAAGCACCACGTGCCTTCCCTCTGCTGCTGCCTGCCTGCTGCTGCTAGCAGGGATATTGATTTGCTCCCAAACCATCCCTCCTGCCAGCATCCTCCCTCCGCCGATTCACCCCACGAAGGGGCCGAAGCGCCGCGGCCACAGATGCCGTGAGCGCTGGGCTGATACGGAGGGCTGGGTCAGCCTGGCAGGGGAGGGATGCCGACGGCCGTCAGCCGCTGGTGAGAGGTGGCACCGCGGTGGCACCGCTGGCAGCGATCCTGTGCCGTGACTTGGACCAGGAGCGGAGGGAGGATGCTGCTGCCTTTGCTGCCTGCAGACTGCTGGGAGGAGCAGCTGCGGCTGCCAATGGATGCAACCCCTCGCCTGCCTCCTGCTCTGAATATTCAGCAGTTTTGAAAGAGGAGCCAGGGAGCACCTGTGAGAGCTGGGACTTGGGAGAGCACCCGAGGGTGGTTGGGTGGGCTCAGCATCGGCTCTGCTGGGAGGGATGTCCCACAGCCCAGGCAGAGCCCGGGGAGAGGCCGTCCCCGTCCCCCCACTGCGCCTGTCCCCCTGCCCTGTCGCGTCCCGCCATCCCTTGGCCTTTTTCCTGCAGCAATGTCATGAATTTTTCACCCTTGATGAACTTCAAAGTCTTTTAATGACTCTTCATGAAAAAACAGAGGGGCCAAAAGTTGAGCAAAGGGAGATGATTAAAGGACCTTATTAAAAGCAACCTTGTAGAATTCTCCACATGAAAGAGAGCGCCATTATGAGGGCTTATCCTTATAAATGACACTTCGCTTTTGCGAACATGCCGAAACCTGATTAGAGTGACAAGCACTGAGTGATACTGCAAACCTGTTAATAACATGAAAATTAGAAGAGGCTCATGCAAAGAAGGGAGATTAATTTAGCCCGAGTACATCTCGCGCAAATTGCAAAGTTGTGAATATGTTCTCAGATAATGAGCCTTCGCAGTCATCAGCTCACTTGTCATTTTCTGTAATTAATGTTAAGGAAGACTCCTTCCTGATGGTTCATATTACTCATATACCAAGAAAATTTCTTCAGAGAAATAATTTACATTTATTATCATCGGTCTGTTTGTGTGGTTTATTTCGCTGTGGAGTAATTTATTGCAGCACCGTTTCACTTGCCTTGATTAGTTGCTCGTCAGCCTGAAATGTAATTTTTTTTTTCCTGATGGCAACGTCTGAAAATTGACAGTGGTGCAATACTCTTTTTAATCTGAGGATGTGTTTTCTTAACTTGAATAAACTTTTGGGCTGGAAACTAAAGCTACTTCACAAGTTGAATTTGAATTACTGTTAGAAACTCAAAGCACTGTGCTAATTCAGGTTCTCAGGCTGCATGCTAGACTCACCAGCGCTCTCCTGTGTATGCTTGTCTATGTGTATATACCATATAAAAAATACTTTGTCCCAAGAACAAGCTAGTTATTGGTTTATCGCTTCAATAAGCCTGAAGTTGTGTGTAACGTGCTCACTACCCATACTCTCAGACTTCGGTTTGGATCTGAAGCCAACAAACGCAATATCAAATCTTATCATTGTTTTTCCTGGATTTCAATGCTTATTTTTTTATTTGTTTTATTACCAACTCCTTAGTTTCTCCTTATCATAAAAAAAATTAATTTTTTGACAGATGCAGCAGTTAAATTTTGCTGCATGTTATTCTTGACCCCCGCTTGGCTTACTGGTGCAGATGTTCTTGCCAGAGCCCCCATCCCTTGTGAATCCGGTGCTGGCTGAGCATACACGACACCGAACAGCAAGCACAGCTCTTCCAGAAGCCTCCTGCCACTGCCAGAATACCCAAGGAGCTGGAGGAGCTCCGCTGCCGTCCCAGGTAACCGGGTGCAAGAGGCTGCCCCTTCGCTCCCGTCGGCGCCACGGCTGTTCCTGTCGCGGGCTGCCCGCGTTTCCCTCCGAGGGGCCCCGGACCCTCCTGGTGCACGTGGTGTGCTCGCCCTGCTAACTGGGTGATTGCGTCTCGCGCGAGCCAGTGCAAAGCGCCACAGGGAAGCGGTTTTCGGCAAGTTCCAGGTGAATATCAGGCATTTGACTGAATTCGCACCACTTTCCATTTTCTCATCCTGGCCAGGGCCTTGCTGCCTTTCCCGCGCATCCTTGTGGCTCCGGAGCGTGCAGTTTGTTTGCTTGGCGAGAGCCCGGGCAGCGCGGATCTGCCGGCGGCTCTGTGCCCAGCGCGGCTCTGCCGGTGGCTCTGTGCCCAGCGCGGCTCTGCCGGTGGCTCTGTGCCCAGCGCGGCTGCGCCGCCGTCGGCCCGTCTTGGGGCTGGGGGCTGCACGGCTTCCCCGCGCCCCACGGCCACTCCTTCGGCAGCAGCTGCCCCGCACCAGGAGTGGTTTCTAGACCTGAGGAGTAAAACTACAAAATCCTTTTCCTCCCAAACGACACAAACACATAAGCAGTTAAAGTGAATTACTGACCTCTGAGCTGCAAATGAACCAAACATTACTGATTAGGGTTTTTAGGCAGAGATAATGATTTTTTTTATTGGAGGCCTTCATTCTGAACAAGCCTCGTGGAACACTATCTGTAGGCAGCGACTGCCTGTGCCAGTTAATGGTAATCCATATTTATAAAACTATAGTCCATCAAAGTGGTATGAATATTTTAAAAGCCATGGACAAATCAAATTGTCTTTGTCAAATTGCACACTCTCCACATTGAATATATTTTATGATTCTTCCTAGCACAAGAACCAACGGGTTCCCCATACTAGCTGAAAGCTGCCTGCCTAATTTTTGCTTCTGTAAACAGGCAAGTCTCTCTGCTGTTTTAAAGAACTCAATGAGCTGTGGAGATTGACATTTAAGCCATAAAATTGTACTTTATTTGATGAAGTTAACAAATAATGTATGAAGTAGATTTATTTGATGTCTCTGCGAGAACTAGTTGGTTCATCCTTATAGAAACAAATTGACTATTTTTGAAGGACTTTTTAAAGATGCGGGCAACACACTGATGAGCGAAAGCCAGGGTTGCTCGGGAAGATCAGAAATAGGAGAATGAGCTCAGGGGACCCTGGGCGCTGGCAGAGGATGCACCGTGCAGTGCCAGCACGTTGCCATGGGAAGGAACAAATCCAGACAAGTGAAAGAGGACACTAATCGGGTTGTAATTCCTGGCGGGCATCCGTCAAGCTTTGCTCATCCTCCACGTGATCCAAACCTCGTATGACATCAGTAGGCACAAGATCTTCCACCCCAGCAGCCCCTGCTACGGGCGACCACCTTGGGGCATCCCCCTCCAAGCCCTGCTGCCCAGATCAGCCCCAGGAGGCTGGTGAGGGTCTCTGAGCAGCTCCTTTTCCTACCAACATCTGCTGAAATCAGAATTCTGTTCTGAAACTTTCTTTCATACTGTCACATGTATGCTTTAACCTATTTCAGCTCTAATGCAGATGCCTGTAATATATTCATGATCCTGCAAAACCTGTGATAGCTGAGGGCTTGCACTACGTGGTTCATGGCCAGTGGGATGTGCGCTTCCCTGCTGCCCCAGCCCTCCAAGAGGAGGTGAAGGGCAGGGTGAGAAGATGCTGCGGTCCACACAGAGAGAACGAGCACTGCTCCCCGGTGATGGTTCAGGACTGCCTATTGTCTCTTACTGGAGAAACACTCCAAGGTGTGTATCTGCACAAGGAACATGCATGGTGCTACCTGAGACTTGCACCTGCAGATGTGGCTTTTAAATGCTACTGGATCACAAACATTTAAAAACTTAGAAACATTTCTTAGAAACATTTCTAAAACATTTCACTTTGCTGACATCAACGTGCACGGCACCCTTGCAGATCTGTAAGATGGACACATCCCTTCTGCACCATGCTTGCAAACAAATAAAGGCCTTTGCAGGCAGGGGGCTGTCAGCAAAGGAGAGGTGGGGTGGTTGTTCCCCAGCCTCACTGCCTTAATATGCATCAGAAAAGCAACACCAATGGCAGCCACAAATCACCCTGCAGACAGAGGCAAGTGTCGAACACCATGCATGCTAACAAATCAAGTAGGGAGCAGCAAGGTAAAGCAGGAGTGCATGAGTGGGGACATGACGATGAAATCCTGGTGGTGATCGGATTGCAAGTGTCATCCCAGGAAATAAAATGCTGGCATTGAGGCAGGCCTCACCTCTTCTGTCTGAATTTAACAGCAAAAAGTTTTGCCACATCTATCTTGTGATGTCAGAGAGACAGGCTGATAGCGCAGAGACAGCTGAGACAGCGCTAGGTTTAGCAGACAAATAAATTTGAGAATCATCTGCATAGAAATGGAAAGCTACTCCATGCTGATGAATAATATAACCCAGTGGCAGCATATAAACACAAAATAACAACGGGCCCAATATAGAGCCCTGGGGAACCTTGGAAACAACTTCACTAATGGAAGATGAAAAATCACCCATCGAAACAAAATGCTGTCTATTTGATAAATAAGATTTGAACCGACTGAGAGCAGTATCAGATAAGCCAAGCGAGCTGCTCATGTGACGATCCAAGGGGATACCTTGAATAGCAGCATCAAGTGACAAAGACCTAACAGTGTGAGAACAGATCCCAAATTAGGGCTAAAATAGAATTTGCCGAACCAGGCTGTCCCAGCTGGGCTTGGCCACTTCCCACTCAGCCGGCCTTGCCGAGCCACAGGAAAGGAGCCCGGTGCAGGTGGCACAGGCAGCAGCTCCAGCACCACGAGCCAGAGCCCCTCTGCCTGGGTGGCACGCCGCTGCACGCGTGGGAGCGGCTGCCTGCGCCGCTCCCGGGAGCACCCTGGCCGTGGGAGCTCTGCCGCGATTCGGCTTCGGGAGGTGAGGAGGGAGCCGCATCCAGAAGAGCCCTGGACTGTGACCAGACCGTCACTGCCTGCCCAAACAGCAGATGGGAAGCCACGTGCTGAGAAAGACAAACTTTCCCTTGTCACGGACGCCTCAGTTTGGCTGTTCCTGTCTTAGAGGTAGAAATAGGGTGCTGGATCGGGGATCTCTGCTTTGCTCATTTCTCTTTCGAATTTAAAATTGTTCTTTCCAATTTTGTGGCAACACTAAATAATATGAAACACAGGTGAGAGCCCTGGAACTGCAAAAGCAGCAAGTGAAAAGCTCTGGGAAGTCTTTGCATGCATGTTTTAAACAGCGATGCTGAGTATGTCACTGCAAGTCTGAAGCATTCTGGTAAATGGTTAAGAAGAAAAGAAAATGAGTCACTCTGAGCTCCTGCAGTTACTGCTGTCATGAAGGGTTTGCAAGCTCTTTGCTTCCAGGTGCTGCCCTGCTCGGTGCCTTGCTGCTGCTCTGTTCTCGTGCTGTCTTCATGGCAGGTGATGCCTGGTCTGTCCTACTCCAGAACTGGTCCCAGTGTTTATTTTCATGTTCTACAATGGAAATTATGTTGTAAGACAATTCCTGGAGAAAATAAAACTTTTTTTAATAAAAAATGGAATTTACCAAGAGTAATATATATATACCATTGGTTCACACACAAACCAGTGATTGTGGTAGACAATTTGAATGCAAAACCTGCTGAAACACTGTCACCGTCACTATCCAGCAGCACCCGGCGGTGGCTTGTGCTGCCACTTCCGCAGGAGCAGGACATCAGCGCTGCTTTCAAGAGCCTTCTCCCACCTGGGGCTCTCCAGGGCTGAGGTCTGGTCTTCAGACCAGCTCAGCAGCAGCCAGGGCAGCCTCCCCCATGGGTTTTGGGGGGTGCCTGGGCTTTATCCCCCATGGTTCCATGCAGGACCCTGACAGCTCCAGGCCTCTCGGCAAAGCGGGAAACGCCCGTCGACAGCCAGGACCCCGTGGGGTGGGGATGGGATGGGATGGGGCTGGGGCTGGGACCAAACCGGGATCACTGGAGTCGCAGCACAGGTGACATCTTCATGCCAACGTGGTGTTTCCCGAGCCTCCAGACCCTGTCCTGCACTTCGTGCCTGTCACGGCTTTGGGGTTGCTTTTAGCGTTGGCTGTAAAAAATGGGAGTTGCCAATTTAAAGGAGAAAAAAGTCACTGGATGAGTCAAGCCCTCGGTGCTTTCCATTGAGTCACCACCACCATGGTCCCTGGCCCAGTGAGGTGGACTGCTTACAAACAATTACATTGTTTGAAAATATATTAATAATTCTGTCAGATGCATTAACGTCGCCCATTGGTTTCTAACAAATTGACACCTTTTTAGCTGAAAGAAATACTTATTAGTTTTCATTTTGATAGCTTTTCCTGGAATAACTATAAATTATGTTTATTTCACATAATTCCTCCTGTCAGTAGTTATAAATAACTAGTTCATATGGAAATTATGATTCTGGCCTGTATACGCGCGTACCTTAAACATAGCACTGCAGCGGCGACGGGGTAATGAATTGTCCAAGTTTTCATTGATGGACCTTTCTAATTTAAAGAGTGACTAAAAATGTATTTGCCGACAGTCTTCCTATCTTGGTTCTTACCACTTTAAATACCTACAGCTCTATTGTATCAGCCTTTTTTATATAGCATTTTTCATACAGTGTATCTCAAAGCACTTTACAGGGCAATTAATTACCTGGAGGAGAGTGACGGGATGCAGGCAGCGATGACGGCCATTATGCAGTCAGCAGCGTTCCCCACACCGCACTCCGCATTTGCATCGCTGTCATTTAATTTGTGGTGGTATTAATGGGAAGAGAGAGGGGGAGCAGGGTGGGAGAAGTGCCAGCGCGGCCGCCGGCAGCTCTCCTGTCTCCACTCCTCCATGATGGGCTGCACGACGCAGCTTGCCGCCGAGGAGGGACCGTCCTGGCATGGGACGAGGGCAGAGGAGGAGGGGGCTCGGCACTGGGGACCCTGCTGTTGCGGGGAGGGTGCAGGGCAGGCGCAGGTCCCCACCCCGTCCCTGGCTCTTCAGGGCAAAGCCCACCGAAATGATGCTGCCTGTCGGCAGGACTCAGATTCCCCCATTGTTGGAGGAAATTCTGATGGTTCCCTTTTTTTTCTCAAAATCAGAACAAAACAGAATGTTTTGAAACCTCCCTATACAATGAAATGGCTCTTTGATTTTGCTGGAATGCTGAAACTTTTCCATTTTCCTTTCGGAGCATAGCTTTTCCATTATTATTATAAGCATATAAAATATAAGTCTGTTTTTTTATGGTAGTAGAGAACCCTCAACATCAAGATCTGTAATTTCAATGTAAATACATTTGTTTTCAGTCTTGGTCAACTCATTGTTCAGTGACTTTCCTTCAGGCTTTTAAAAATAAAGAAGAAGACTATTTGAACAACAAAAATTAAATCTTTGCAGGAATACTGCATAGCAACATTTAAGTATAGGCATAATATAACTAGAAATTATGTTTCAAGAATAATTCTTGACATTCTTAAACACCTTCAAAGCAAGTCTTTAACTTTGAAAAAAAAAGTCAATAACTTTGCATACTCCCAAGCATAAGCTTGATCAAAACAATTTCTGGTATGTAAAAAATGTACACTGAAATTTGTGCCTTCCCAATTCTTTCAAGTGCCCTTTCCTGCCACTGCAGCACCATTTAGCCAAGCTGCGTAAAATACACCCAATCAATATCAACATCACTCAAATTTTAAAACATTGGAGGAGTTTCTTGAGACTTTTGTCCATATGTTTTCATTACAGTTGACTGGATAATTCATAACAAATTGTTTAGACAACACAATTCATCTGGTTTCTTTCCCCCCACATCTCCTGTCTACAAGTAGGCAATGTGATCCTTCATTCTTTTTTTTTTAACTCCAGGATTTCTCCAGAAAATAATTCTCTCTGAACCAAAAATGTCATGGTTCTGATGATCAAGGCAAAGGATAACCTACCTTTTATTAACTAGCTGGGCAGTTGTTAAAAGTGAACTTGCTTTTGGGCACATGTTGACCTGATGAAGAGACCATGTCTCCGAAGCTTGTCTGCTTCGTCAACAATACCATTTGGTTTAAGACCTCTCTCTGCAGGCTTCTCTTTCTAGGACTAAACATGGCATTTTTGCAAAGATATACACTATTCAAAATTTAATTTCAGTAAATATTTCATCATTCAAGCTTAAATTATCCTTTTTGAGCAAAGAAAACTCAAAACAAATGGAATCGAAGAAAACTTTTGGGTTGAAACCAAGAAACATTTTGTACCCCATTTGCCCAGGAGCTTTTCATCCTCTGGAGTTTGCCGACTTCCCGAGGCTGGCTGTGGTGAGGTGCTGAGATCTTTCCAAGCAAAAATTGTCATAAAAACATCAGCAACTGACTGGTGGAGGGCAAGTCCCCTGTTTGCTGACTGACTCCAGAAATGACGAGGCATAACAAGGCTTAATGCTATTTTAGCTGCAAAAGAGGCTAATTGCTCAGGAACAGGCCAGGAAAGCTACAGCTGGAAGGAAGGGGAGACCTGTACCGTGCCGAAGGTCACTGGTGACCTGGCTTGCAGCAGCAATCAATCAGGGTGGTTGGGAGCTCTGCAGAGAGCCTGGCACTGCGGAGCCTCCGGGAACGGCTCAAATGGACGCCTTAACAAGAGCTGCTGGGATGGCCGATTAGGCAAGGGTTCCAATGCTGTGTTGCAGCAGTTAATTAAGTAGCGAGAATGATGGCGGACATGGAGCTGCTGCTGAGGGGACAGAGGGTGAAGGAGAGCCGTCCAGCCTGCAGTAGGCGGCCAGGGCACCCCGGCCATGCCGGGATGCCTGAGTGGGGGTTGGTGTGGCTGGGGGAGCCCCCAGCAAAGCGAGCACCCCGAGCGGCTGCACAGCCCTTGGGTTTGCTGAGCTCCTGCATTCAAATTGGCCGCTGACAACTGAGGTGTGTGGGCTCAGCATGCAGCAGCTATTCCGCTGTCCTGATCTCTCTCAGAAGCACCAGCTGTTGTTTCATCTATCTTTGTGGCCAGCAATCTGGTACCTGAATTGATAGATATCATCCTTCTAAAAATAGCAACAGCAGATTTCAGCCTGTCCAGGGTAAGAAAATGGTACAGGTGATAAAAGTTCCCCACCTGCCTGCAGAGCGGGCGGCCGAGCCCCGTCACCGCCGAGGACAAAGCCCTCTGCTCCCACCCGGGGCAGCGGCCGCACGGGCGCACTGTGCCTGGCGCGGCGAGGCAGCGAGGCCGGGCGGCAGCGACCACCCCGCCACCCCCCTGCTGCGAGAGGAGTTTCGAGGTTCCCTCGTTTGCTCAGGGTTCGTCTGCCGCCGCCGTCGGTGTGGCTGTGCTCGCCGGGGGGGTTGTCGTGTGGCAGAAAGCACAGGGGGAAAGAGCTCCGGAGTTTGGAAAGCTGTCACTGTTCAGCTTGTGCAAATCAGGGGTTTGCAAGGAAATCAAACAGCAATGGATCGGCTAACTCGCTTCCATCGATCCCCTTCGCACACGCAATAGTCCCTGTCATACACACCAGCCTCGCTTTTCGCAACCATTTAAGCAGTGAGAAATGTGAGAGAGATGCTCCAAATACAAGTCTGGGGCAACCTTCAGGTGCCCAGGGCACCTCACAGACTCCTCTCCCAAAGCCAACGGTTTGTTTAGCAGCTGGCAAAGCCCAGATCAGACAGAAACTCAACCCTGCTCTCAACAGGCTGTGCCGCTGCGCCGGCCCAAGGCACGGCACGACAGCCCCGGCCGGCACGCAGGGAGCACCCCCCGGGTGCCAAACACCCTCCCCACCTGAGCCACCCTCCTGTGCCCCTGCAAACACCGGTGCCCTTGGGACAAGCTCCTGCGAGGCGAACCGCTCTCCCCGGCCCGGCTCCCGCTCTGCATCGAGAACGCACGCAGGAATCTGCAGTGGGCAGGAAACAAAGGGATCCTGCACTTGGAGCCATATGGATCGCACGTATATACAATACACAATAAACAACACATCTTTCAGTCTGGGTCTGTTTGAAACCTTCCAACATATGTTCTGCTAACAGTTTAACAAATTGATTGCTAATGTTATCCTGCTCTGAAATCTGGCATAATGTGCAGGAGCGGAAAAAAAACCAAAACAAAAGCATTCCTACCTCAACAGAAATTCACAAGAAAAGCTATTAGAAAAGGCTTCAGGATGCCTGACAGGAGAGAATTTCATGCCAATTTGTGTGCTCGTTGGAAAAATCATTTATTAAAAAGAAGATATACCTTCATGTTAGTGAGATGAGGGTGTAAAACTGAGCTGGGTCTCCCACTGCTTCAGCTCTATAACTCAAGTTATATTCATCAGAGGCATATATTTAAATCATAGCTTACTTTGCTTTGTGTTCTGAAATTTATTAGCCTACTACTTAAATGTTTTATTCATTAGGCCATGTAAATAATGCATGGTTGTTTCCATGGCAATTTAACCCCTTCTCTCCGGGACACCCGCAGATTTCCCATCTCATGTGCCTGCTTAATTGCCATGATCAGATTTGCTGTTTTCTCCGCGTTGAGGCGATGGCCATTTTTCTCCTTTTTGTGGCAAATTCATTAGGAAGAAACTTTTCCATTGACAAATAAGATGTGTTCAGGCATGAGGAGGGAGGGGAAGGAACTGTGCCAGGTCATTTAGCAGAGTTTGGGCATAGCTAATATTTCCAGTTTCTGCTCTTCGTGGGGGTCCTGCTGCACCATTAGTCCCCGTGCTGCGGGAGCGGCGGTCCTGGCCCGATGTGGGTCCTTCTCCTCCCGGGTCCCCAGGACACCCTGGGGACCACGGTCCTGCAGGGAGGAGGCATTGCTCCGCTCCGAGTGCACATGGAGAGGCCAGCGCTGATGACGAGGCTCTTCCGCAGTGCCCAGGTCCTGGCTCGCTGCAGGGGAGCGGGCTCTGGCCGAGGGGGCTGTTAGGCTGGGCCCCCTTGGGGGGTTTCTCCCCGGGCAAGGCCAGTGGCAGTGCTTGGTCCTGCAGGCTACAGCGCTCAGGCTCCTGGTCTCTGGCCACACAGTGCCTGCGATGAAAACACCGGGGGCTGATGGGAGAGCTCAGTGGCCACCACCAGCTCACTGCCGCAGGGCGGGTGGGACCCCTCCTCCGCTGTGTTCTGCCCATTAAATAGTCACGCTCTCTAATGCATGTTAAACAGTTGCTTAGGATGCCGGAGTCTATTTTACGTACTATTTAAAACTATTAAACACATACCATGCCGAGAACAAGGCTTGCAGCCCCACCTTATTCCCTTTCATTTAGTAGCAGGTATTGCTCCCCAACACACATTTCTAAAAACCAAAAAAGAGCCCCCAAATCCACTAAACAGGGAGGTAAGGCACAAACTGTCTTGTTTTTGTGTCCTTTGGCTTTCATTACCCAGCTGTAACTTATCCTCTAAGACCTCTTACTAAGCAGGACATCCTCTTCGGTTTACAATGATAAAAACTCCCTGCGGTTGTCTCTGGAGTGGTGCACTTGCAGTTACACAGACCTCTTTATAGGCAGCAGTAACAGGCTGATTTAATTTACACTAGCAATACGCTTCGAGCCTATTCTTCCCCTTCCCTCCACCTTTCCCCGGCCAGGCCGCCCCCAGGTTTGACCCGGGAAGCCTCTCCCGGGACCGGGGATGCTGCTTCCCTGCATCTGCTGCATCCCTGCTGCTCCCACAGGGCTGCCACACAGCTGGACACCCACCGCCACTCTGCAGGCAGCGTCTCCAATGCACCAGCCTGCACTTAGGGATTAGGTGTCACCTGCCCAGCATCAGCCCGAGGAGCGCTGTGGGAGCAGCCTGCGTGGCTGCCCAAGTGCTCCTGCTGCCCAGCCTTTCGTCTGAACCAGAACCTGCAGGTGACAAAGTAAAGAGATTTGTGAACATTTCAGAAACAGGAGTAGAATTTAAAGTAATCTGCATATGTTTGGCCGTTGTCTGAAACCAATTAGGTGCAATTCAGTGAAGACAAGTGCAGAGTAGGTCCACATGGAAGAGGAAAAATCAAACACAAATGCAGAGTGTGGATTGCTGCTTGAGTCAGCAGAGGATGGGGAGGATCCAGGGTTTGCAATAACCACTGCATCTGTCAGCAATGTGATGCTCTGCTACAGATCCCGTGCTAGGATGCAGGGAGAATGTAACCTACATTTCTAGCCTGAAAGAAAATTCAGCTTTACTCCTTACAGGGGAGGGCTCAGCTTTCCCTTTTAGAGGGAAACAGAAAAGGGAAGAGGATCCAGAGGCAACTCTGGCAGAGTTTCTGAGTAAACCAGCAGGTTTACAAAATGCAATGCATGATGGAAAACTGATGGGGCTGGAATTAGTGTAGAGCAGAGAAGCTCTACCCATTAAAGTCTGTGAGTACACAAAAGTTTGAGATAAAGATAGTTGTCCTTTTTTCTTGTATAATGGGAAGGACAGAAATATTGTGCTGATATTGCAGGAAGGAAAATCTAGGTGGGATAAGATAGCAACTTCCAAACCATAAGCAAGTTATACTCTAGAGCAGAGAACAGGCTATGGATGGCAACTGGAGGGTTTTACAGACTGGTTAGAGAAACATCTGCAAGGAATCATCCAGGACTCTGTGATCCTGCCTCACTCAGACAGATGGATTAGGTGATCTTTTGAGGTCAGTTCCAGTCTTACATGTCTATAATTCTTTGTATAAAAATGATAATGAATGCCTTTAACTCAGGAAGACAGCTAGTTAATGTCCTACAAATGTGAAGGTGCATAAAGTAGAGGCCTTCCAGCCCAGCAGCTCAGCCAGACTACTTCAGAGGGTCTTTGTTCTACAGGTCAGCAGCAGCAGCAAAGCTACGGTTACGATTGCTGCTCAGCTGGAAGAATGTCTGGAGGGAAGCCAGGACTCGGTCTCCAATTCGATCATATGTGTTGCTTGTTCCAGTGCTGCCTGCCTGGTGACACAGCAGCACCTTCCTTCCCAGAACTCCGTGGCCCGGGATCACCCATTTTGTTTATACCAAAATGCAATGTAAGCCCATGAAGCAAAGTTCCCAGGAGCACGGGATAACTATGGGCAGCTTTGACATGCACATTGGAGCTACAGACAGTGAATGGATTCAGTCCCATTATTTCGGATCCGATTAAGCTTATTTTTAAAATGTAACCATCCTACAAGAATCTTTCCCATATAAAATACAGCCAGGAACCAGGTAGAGGTTAGGAGAGAGAAATCATTGAGCTCCACAGATCTGAATAGCTGAGATCAATCACCATGAGCCATGGAGATGAGATTTGGGACAACATCTCCGCACAGGCCTTCAGAGGCTTGTAGATCTGCCCAGCCGTGCTCTCGTCCGTGATGGATGGTAGGAGAGATCTGCTTTTCCTCAGAATTGGCTTTGACTTAATTCACTCTTAGCATGGAAGGAGGAAAACAAAGGATGAACAATCAGATTTCCCATTTAGCACCTGGCCCTTCCATCGCCGAGCTCCTCCCGAGCACCGCGGCTCTGCCGTGGCCGTGCTGCCACAGTGGCACAGGTAACCTCTGCGCTATCGGTGTCCACAGCAAGGCTGCCCGCAGCCCCCTGCCAGCTCCCGTGGGCAGGCAGGCAAGCCCGCGCCACACCACTCGGAGGGCAGAGGGATGCCGCACTGCAGGAGCTGCACGCATAGCCCGTCCGGCTGCGTGGGGCATGCTGAGCTCTGCCAGCCAGCCTTGCAAGGTCCCAGCCTGCAGGGCCTCACCCGTGTCCCCTCAGGTACCATGGGGAAACCACCGTCCCTCTTCTCCAATATCCCATGTGTTTCCTCTCTTGATCGTTTCAGGCAGGATTCACCCCTTGCGACCCCTCGCAGTGCTCTAATCCTCCACGGTGCCCACCGTAGCTCACAGGCTGGCTGCTCCCATGCCCCAGTGCTTGCTTGCTTCCTAACGCAATCTGCCCAGAAACCCATTTATCTCCGTCTCTGGTTCCTTCCAATTGTTGCTCATTTTTGATGCTCTTCTACAAGCTCCCTCCCACGCTCAGCACCACCGCTCGGTGCTGGGGTGAGCTGGTCCCTCGGGGGCGGCCCCTGGCTGGGGGTCGCGAGTGCCTGTAGGTGCAGGTGCAGCACCAGTGTCGGTGTCCCTTTGGTGGGAGCAGAGCGGTGAAACATCGGGCTGTCACTTGCACTGAGAGGGAGGCAAGCTGTGTGTCATCAGAAAGCCTAGCAAATTCATTGATCTTCCTGAGAACATCAATCTGTCTTTCTAATACCGCAATCAGGTGTCTCGCAGAACAATTTGCTGAGTGACAACACTCACAAAAATGTGTTCGCTTCTTTCCCAGCTCCCCACAATCAGAAATACCCTCGCCAGCGTTCGCTGGGTGCTCAGGGCTGGGGACTCTCTTTCCGCCTGATTTCAAAGCTGCTCAGAGCGCAAAGATTTAGTGTTGGGGGTGAGTCATTGGCCTCTGTTCTGTGTAGAATGGATCCTGAAAGGCAAAACCAGCAGAGAGGAGCCGTCATGACAACTGCTGACGCCACCTGCAAACAGCATGAGGGTCCTGCTGCTGCTTGTGCAAGTGCTGGGCCCAGCCACGTGCACTAATGCTTGCACATGCTGGCCTGCAGCCAGGCTTCCATGAAACATGGTAGGCTAAATACAACTCAGGAAAAGTGCCAACTGAGTTTATTATATTGCAACGTCTGCTCCTGCAGTCTGTCATTTACTTTCTTACCAGCTATTTTCTGTAGAAGTAAGCATGTATTAAGTTTGCAGGACATAACAAACCTTGTGATGCCGGGCTGCCGAGGCTGCTATTAGCTGGAGAACTCCAGCAGCACACAGCGTAATTCATGTGATTCAAAGAGATGTATTTTATTAACAAGGCCGTGCTGATTGCCTGCTAAGTAGCTCTGTGTTAATAACCCACTGCAGATGCCCTTCTCAGGGAGCCATGTTGTACTTCCACATCTACTCCTCCAAGCTTAAGCACCCGAAGACACCATCTCCCCGCTGTCACGTCTGCCTTGGAAAGCCTCACAAAGCTCCCCAAGCCACCGCTGCATCGGGCTGAGCCTCTGTCACCCTCGGATCCGTCAGGAAAATGGAGACACTTGTTTCCTGCACTGTAACATGCCAGGCATGAGCTGGGAGGAGGACAGATGAGTGGGAGTGTTACTTCTGTGCTTTGGAAGTACTTGTCCTGAATTCCCTGCCCAAAACATGTGATGACAGCATCCCTTTCTTCTGCACCTCCGTATGTGATGGTGGCACCTGGACCCCACAGCAGGAGCTCAGAGCTGGTGTCCTCGCGCGAGCTGTGCTTGGTTCTCATCCTGCACAGCAGGAGCCAAAGCCCTCCCGTGGGATTTCATTGCTCCTGCTGGAGCAGAATATCCGCTCTCCTGCTTTGTTAAGCCATTCACACCCACAGCTCCCTTCATGTGCTGCTGACAGGTTTGCAATCCTCCTGCTTCATACTACATCAGCCTTGGGGAGGACATGAGAGGTGCTGTGTAGTTTTTGTGTGCTGCTGGTCCATAGAATTATTTTGGTGGAGCCTGTTCAGTGCTTCCAAAGGGAAACAGAGACCTCAGCTGGGGCTCCTGCGGAGCCTGGGCTTGTTCTGTTGGCAGGCGAAGGGCTGTGTCGCCTCCAGCAGTTACCTGGGCAATGCTGCCCTTACTGCTGCCTGCACGTCCTGGCTCCAGAGCCAGCACATGGTGAGCGTTCATGTCTGGGGGTTCACGTCTCGAGGGACAGGCAGGCAAAACATCACCTTCCCTGTGGCACTCACCAAAACATTGGGCTACACAAGCCTCATTTTGTAATTAGAGATAACTGACTCGCACTGCATCCTCCTGCACAAGCTGGGTTCCTCGTGCAATCCTGCCATGAGGCCTCAGCCACGTTCCACCCCCAGGAAAGGTCTTGAAGCCCGCGGGAGCCACGGGGCCCCGTCTGCTCCGATGCGTGCCCAAGGCTGAACCAGCGCTGCTCTCCCGCCCGCCGAACACCCGCTGGTCCCTCTGCTGCAGCCGTTGTGCTGGGACGGTCCCCGGCCCTGCGTGATGTCCCTTGCTGGGGAGAGGGGGCAGGACTTCCAGCCCCTCCAGCGTACCCAAGGCAGGCAGTGGCAGGCTTTCTTCTCCAGCCGTGCACCCCAGGGAGCAACTTATCGCTGAACGATTCTTAGAGGGTTTTGAAAAACAAGCGGCCGCATAAAGGGTTAACAGTTTATTATATTTTTTCTGAGTGATTTTATCACTGTCGTTAGAACATTCATTGAACTAAGTGAGAAATCCATCAAGACGTGACAGCAATGTGCAGACTAATGGCTGTTAGATGGTAATAATTTTTAATATGATTTTTATTTCACTTAATTTCATATGTGCTTGACAAAAGGTCCCGTGTCACTAGGGAGCTATGTGGAACTGGGAATACGCTGATGTGAAGGTCTATTAAACCAATCGTTTGAAGTATTTTTAAGTCCCAACTTCAGAATTCCAGAGAAAACTCCAGCATTTTAACCTTTTTTGGCAAGAAGTCACTGAGACAGCAGGAGAACAGAGTGCCAGCTCCAAGGGGCGGATCATCCTTACGCGTACGCTGTGTATTTCTCAGCTCGAACTCGTTTCTCCAGGGCCTCTCCTAAATGCCTGATGCAAAGACCAGCTGACTGCTATACCCTGGTAGCTCCCCTTGCCTGGACATCCACGAGTTTGCCTGTGTTTCAGGTTAGGAGGTATGGGACAGGGCCAGCCCGACAAAGGAAGATTCCCTAAAATCCTGGGAGGCAGCTCAGCCCAGTGGTCACCTCTGTGTCTCTTTCTGCTGCAGCAAGTTGTAGAATATAATGTTTGTAGAGAATTTTGTGATCATCTGCTGACAGGCACCACTGCAAATTAATAATTAATATTACTGCCAATGAATCCTGTCAGTCTCAAGGAACAGAAATAGGAAGGGCCACTACTGAAGTCATCCTCTAAAACTGCATCCTCTAAAACTAAACTCAAAGCTACTGCAATTGAGATCTAAACACGGCTTCACTCAGCTGTAATCCTGAGAGCAGAACCACACATCTTCTTTCTCATGTCTTTATCTTGTCCATCTCAAAGGTTAGGAATTTGAAGTAAACCCTGATTTCCAAAGAGGACATTCCATCGACAAAGTGTTTTGTTGTCTAGTGATTATGGAGCCAGACTTTTCTTTCAGGCACTTAATGCTGCCACCCACCCAGTAAAGTCAGAATGTCCTTGGGCGGCTGAAGGCAAACCCATGGTCTCACCTCCACACCAGCCACCAGCAAGGAAAGGTGTGACAAGGATTTTTCTAATGCACATCACTTCAGTCAAACTTCTTACCTGCAGCCTGCCGTGGCTCTGTTCCAAAAGGGAACGTCAGAGGAGACTCTAGCGCAGAGAGGAAAGAGCAGGATCAAGGGCTGTTGGGGCATGGATGGTGCCAGTGCCAGAAACAAAGTCCAACACTTTATTTCTAAAATAAATATTAAAAAAAATTTGGATTAGTCAAGGACTAAATCCCCACTCTAAGGAGCTGAGCACTGAACTCCCAAAGGGTTTTCATTGATTCACTTTTGTACTTTGTTCTAACATCACTTCCAAGGATGAAATCTCCCTCGGTCTCCCACAGATGCCTCTCCGCGCTGCCCGTGGAAGCCCCACCAGAGCCCTGACACCCATGGGAGGAACAGTTAACGCAGCTGATGTGTCTGATAGGGAGCGCAGCAGGACCGGCCGCAGGACACGCACGCAGGGAGCCCCACAGTGCCACCCACGCGCCCTGGAAAGGCCAAGCCCGGCATGTCAGAACTCTGGAAGATCCCAATTCATCTGCTTTCCTAAACACAATATTGCTTTGGTTGCTGCGAATTTAGCAAATCCTGTCATCCATCATCTTAATCCCGGACACAAGGATTCAAAACAGAGAGCACAGACCCAGGAAGACTTTTCCCCACAGATCATGTTACAATTAATGCTGGAAGACCTGTGAGCACCTTACACAATGACAGACCCTTTTGGTATTAATTGCAAGAACTCAAAAATATTGCTGTGCCTTTAAAACAGAGGGAGGGTGTATGTGTACATGTGCACGCATGCTTAAGTATATAATATATAATATTTGTAGTAAGAGTCAAGTATGGAAGCTATACATTCCCCTGATAAATGGGAGGCTTAATAGAAAAGCCTGAGATAGATAGATTTTACGCAATATGACACTGGTTTAAGGAAGCAATACCAACCATTGTTTAATGTAATAAAAAGCCAGAGGTGTAAGAAATGATGGTAATTCTATTGTAACCGAACTTGAAGATCCCTGTCAAATATGAGTGTGAATGTGGCAGTTATTTTAGGTATGTTTGTAATCTTTGCAGGCGTTTTGTCAAGGAGGCACTGTGATATTAGTAAGAGTGCACAAAGGCTCGGCAATGGTGTCATGCACAATTAATGTCCCCAGGTAGCAACTCCATTAGTCTTATGAAGTGAGCTCACAAATGGGAATACTAATGGGGACGCGCCTTGGGGCATTTGCTGAGCTTACTGCTAGTTTATTTCATACCCTTTATGCTCAACACAAAATTTACCTAGCCTGGATTTAAAATGTGTCTCATTACACAGGCAGCATCCTTTTACTTCAGTGCTTCCCTTTTAACATGCAAGATTTGCAATTCTAATCATATCAAAACCTGACTACTCTTGCTAAAAGGGAAAAAAAGGGATAAATAAATGGAAAAAATAATCTTACGATAAAGACTGTCTGGGGTTTTAATCTTCCCTGACAGCCTTTTTTCATATGTACATACTGGTAGCACATGTGTTCCCGTTAGCGGCTGTAGGGACTCAGAGCCGCAGGCAGCTCAGCCGGAGGCGGTGGATTTGGGGTGCAGGATGGGGACCTCGCCTCTGGGTCATGGGTTTGCATCCCTGCCTAAGGAGGATGCTGGGGCCAGGCTTCTGCATCGCCCGAGCTCTGCGCTGCAGAAGCCGTGGATGGAAACGGCAGCTTCTGGGCTGGGGCTGCCTGGGAAGATGCTGCACGTCAGCAGGGCCGTTGCAGGCGGCCGGCGAGCACGCGGGTGGTGTCCGGGCAGCCCTGCCTGGGGGCAAGGTCATTGCCACCCCGAGAAGCGTGGCACAGCGGGGAGTCTTTGCTGTTACCTGTGCGAGCGCTGTGATTTCTGTCTTGCTAGTTCCCTTCCTGAAAGCTTGCAAGGAGTAACACCCAAACAGTTAATATGCTGTCACTTCCTACCTGCAGAAATTGAACAACTAATTTATTTTAAAGAAAGTAAATCTTCTCAGCAAAGAAACTTTACTGAAAATAATCTGGAGGGACATCAGAAAGGTGAGAGTGACACCTCGCCCCTCTCCCATTTCACTCCCTACCCCTTCTCCTTGGCCCGGTCCCAGCCAGGGAGCACCCAGGCAATCCCCATCCCTCTGCACGCAACCATCCCCAGTGGGCCTGGGTGAGACTGAGCCCCCGTGGGGGTCAGTGTGTCCTTTCGCAGAGAGGACCCTCGCCCACAGAACTCCCAGCTGAAATCACATCCCAGATGATGAACTGCTATCCTCACTTTCGGAGAAGAAACTGAAATAGTGAGAAATAACAAGTTTTTCCTAAAAAAAATCCAGAGAATTTGGGTTTAAGTCCTGCTCTGTCACACATCTGCGTGTGTACCTGGTCCTTCCCCAGCATCCCTCTGCCCGCGAGGAAGGAAAGCATCCTGCTCCCCATCCAGGGGCTCAGCAGCCTCTCCTGCCTGCGGCACCCTCCCGGGAAGGGGCATCTCCTAGTCTGGCAGAAAACTGCCATGTCACCAAAGTCACTGGCTGAATGCCGCAAACCTTGCAGAGCAATAGACCCTGGCAGGTTTGGGATATCAAGCAAATTGAGACAGCTTAACAAACTGTGCACCCAAAGAGTCACAATTTGGATGGGCTCCATTCCCAATGCTGAATACTGCCGATCAATAATCCGAGCAGAGCCAGCTGTAGCGGTGCCCCGTGGCTGCACAGCCTCCCCAGAGCACCCGCAGCTGGGACGGTCCAGCCTGCAGCTGGGCTGGAGGAGCAGGGCCTAATGCCGGCTCTTCCGGCACCAAAATGCCAGATGAACCCCCGACAGATTTATTTCAAAATCCTGACTCAATCACAGTATTGGATTTGTAATCACAGGCTCCAATTTTAGTGGAATAAATACACTAACAAAACTAATAGTTTGTTAGCTGCAAGGTAGGGACAATCAAAGTGTCTGAAATGAAATACATGGCTCCTCAGGAGAAACCCCTACATGATAAAGACATTTAGAGTTTTATTTTTTAAATAAATATATAGTGCGGTGTCAAGCTGTTTCTAGTGCATGCCGCTCGCTTGCGCTGCATGTGTGTGTGCACCCAGTGGGGAGGGAGGGTTCGGAAAGTTCACCAGCGTGTAACTGTCTCCAGCCACTGCACGAGCTGCATCGGGAGAGGACATAAACCAAAATGACTCCTCAGGAACCCAAAGGAGAAGCAGGAACTGTTTGGTGGAGAATTATAGCTATGGGTGAAATTAGATGTACTCAGAGCCCCAAGGCTGAGAGAAATAAAAAGCATTTTAAATGGAGTGTAGAATTCATATTCCTCAGTCACTTCCAATAAATAAATCCTTGACAATTTTTTCTGTAAACAGTGGTTACACTTTGCTCTATTGTCTCCATGTTGCATATTCCAGACGGGAATGTGGGGTCTCCGCCCCAGCCAGGTCGCACTCGCCCACCACCGCCCGAGGCAGCCCGACGGAGGGCTGGCCGGCTCTGTGTCGAGCCTGGCTGGCTACGGCAGGGGCTCCGCGCACCGGTTGTGGCATCGGGCAGCCAACTCCCACTGCAACCCACATGTTTCGAGCGCCTCCTAAAAATCTGAACCACATGACCTCCCCTCTCCCTTCAAAACCCTGATGCTGTTGGGCATTGGACCTGCCTGGAGCTCCTTCGTGCCTTGGAGCAAATCCGCTGCAGCAGCCCCGATGGGTCATCCCTGGCAGGCGCAGGAAGGGTGCCCACCCCCGGCGCTGTGCCACGCAGCATCACCCGCTGCTGCACGGCCACCCCGGGGTGGCGGGCTCGGCTGAGCACTGCCCTGCGGGCCGAGCAGGCAGCACCAGCAGCGCCCTGTCCTCCCCGGGCAAGGAGGGTCAGCGGGGCTGCCCCTCTGACCACGTATGATCCCGCTGTTTCTGTCACTGGCACAGCACCGTCGCCGGATGGGACCCCTCGGCGCTCTGCGGGACCTCTCCAGCCACCAGGTCTGTGGGAGCCTACGGAGCTTCCCCGTGGCAGGAGCACCACAAAGCCCCCCTGCCTGGTTGCGAGGCAGCACACGCTGCAAGGCCCCTTTCTCTGGCTGTTCAAATTTCCATTTCATGAACAAATGAAGCATTTTATACTTTATGACTTCCCCACAATGGCAGTCATCCCATTTCACCTGTCTGGGACGAGAGATGATGGAGGGAGAATGAGCGCGCTGGGCTATTGGCAGCCAGCGCTGAGCACACGGGAGGACACTTTCACATTCGCTTAACTTGCATCTTTTATTAAGAAGAATAATAACTCTTAGGGCAGTAATAACAGGTCTTCTCCTCCATGGGGCTGTTGGAAGAGGAGACAAACTATGCGCACCAGTACACAAGATGGGGAGTGCCCAGATGTGGCTCTAGCTGCCGCTGAGTGCCCTGTGCCCACCATGTTGGTGCAATTCAGGGATGCTGCCAGAGCACATGTGCAGCCCCGTGCGCGCCTTGGGCAGGAGCTGCTGGTGTGGCATCTGTGCAAGGGGCTGTGACACTCGAGGGGGGACACAGAGAGCTGCCATTGCCCCGGGAGTCTCTCTACTTGAGCTCCCACAAGGACGTGATGGGCCCCCATCCCAGCCCGGCATTCGGCAGCTTGGGTGGCCCCCAGATGAAAAGCTCCCTGAGCCTCTCCGGAGGGCACTTCAGCAGAGAATGAGAAGCTGTAGTGCAGGGTCACTCACGGAAATGCTGTGTCCTTGGGTCAATTGCAGGGAATTATGTCTTCAGACCCCGTTATCCATCGGCCAACAAGCCCCCGGAGAGCCGTTGAGCGAGCAGCCAGGCTGGGAGCTCGGGGCTGGGGGGATTCCTGTTCGCTGCCACTGATGTTCACTGGCTTGTGGAGGAGGCTGGAGCATGGCAGCTCCACTAAAACCTGCAGCCGCTGGAAAAATGCATGAAGTGCTTTTCTGCTGAAGGAGGCAGCTTTGCAAAGACTGAAGTACTTTGCGAGAGGTGGCAAGTCCAGCCATGCTGGTGATTTAAAGCTGGAATATATCACTCAAGTTGTTATTTTTGTTTGGAGCAGTTAGGCATTATTTTTACCTGATTGAGAATAGTTGATCTAAAGAGCTGAGCAGTTGTCAACTCTGTTCAGAATTTCATTTTGCAGAGAACTTTGATATTCATTTTGACTTTGAAATGTTTGGTAGTCTTCACCTTCTTTTTGAGGGGTTGCCCTGAGTCTCACTGGGGAAAGTCTCTCGTTCCTGGGGGATTCCTCTGCATGGAATATCGAAGGTCAGGTATCTCTGATAATCTCAGTGATCATTTAGTAATTGCTGTTGTCATAACAGGACCAAGGGGTTGCAGCCAGGTTTGTTGTATCAGAAACTGCACAAATACACTGAATACAGGATCCTTTCCCCAAAAAAGTCCTGCAGCCTGCTGAAGAAAGAAGTTTTTGTGCAGTTAATATTATGGGGTCATTTCTGCTGCACTTCACAGTGTAACTAATGCTACAGCACCACGGCGCAGCTCCAGCAACAGGAACCTGAAGAGCAAAGGCGAATACAAGCAGTTCTAAAGGGATTTTGGAAAAACAGCAGAACTGCCAGAAGAGATGATTCAAGTGTGCTTTCCTTCCTTTACAGGAAAGAGATTTTAAAATTCTCTGGTAATTTTAAAAGAAAATTAAAACTTCTGCAATATGATTATTAGACCACGACTAGCAAAAAAAGATGAAGAACTTGAGATGCGGAGACAATGGATTCAGCCCCATGCTCAGTCATTTATTTTTGGCTAATTAAAAGCGTAAGATTTTTCTCTTTATTATGTACTGTTTGCCAAGTTCATTATTTGCTCACCCATAAATCATCTTCACTAGCCAAAGGTAAATTCCCTCTCTGTTGAGAGGCTGCCGTTAGTATGTGTCACAAACCCCACGTCCACGGAGCTGCTCCTTCCACCGCGTCGCCGCGCTGCCGCGCCAGTGCCGTAGGACCCCCGAGACCTTGTTGATTCTGCAGCAATTAGAGAAAGACCATGCAAAGCACTGCTCTTTTCCCCACTTGGGCCTGCGTGTCCCCAGCCTCTCCGAAGTTAGCTTGATCTCTGTGCATTCCTCATCATTCCTACCCAAGGTATTCAGGAATTGCCTGGTATGGAACCCTGCTCCCTACCAGCTCTACTGCCCTATTTACTGCGCTGCTGGCGATTTCACATTCAGGTGCAATGGAAGGTGCTGCAATGCCCAGATCAGGAGAGGCTCATTTCAGAGCAGGGGTGAGCCCTGGAGCAGGCAAGTTCCCTGGAGAGGGGGGTGGGACTGATGAGCAGACTCACCTCCACCTTGTCTTGGCTTCCAACAAATACTCTCGGCAGTAAAACCCAAGGGAAGAAACGTACCAGAGGAAACCTGTGATGAAGCAGCAGAATCGCCTAAATCTTTCTGTGCAGATGACTCCCAGAAGCATCAGCAGAGCTTTAAATCTTTCAGAAGAGCTGGACAGATGTCAGTCTGCAGAAATCCGTGTTCCTCTCTCCTCCTTTCAGGTCCTCTTTCCACAGAGCTGTTTACCATCACCTGGGACTCAAGAAGCAGGAGGGACATGAAGAGCTTTTGCCTTCTGCTATGGAGTCCCCATTTGGGAAACCCTAGGGAGCTCTGCGCAAGGAGAAGTGAGGAATATCTAGTTTGCCCACGCAACATCATTCCTTGACACTGAAGCCTTCCTTTAGGCTGACATGATGCCAACAAATTTACCAAACTTTTTGTAACTAGCAAGTTATTGAGTGTCACTTTAGTACAGTGTATGTGGAAAATGCGTGGAAGGTGCCAAGAATGCTGCATAGTCTTTAACTATTACATTAAGCATCTGCTGCTGCCATTTATGGATCAGATAGCATTTTACTCTTGAGATATTTGATTTTATTACCTTCTAGGGAGAGAGCCAAACAAGTGTTCTTATTGATTTGCACATTAAATATATTAGTAATAAAACAACATCTCTGTAAACCAATTGTAAAATCAATATTAATTGGTACCAAAATATCACAAGTAGTTGAATTACAATTAAAGAGGGTAGCTTCAAAGTCTTCCTACCAATCCAGAGGTGACGCACACCAAATGAGAGAGGGGCACCAAATCTGAGCAGGACAACAATGTTCAGAGCAATTAACAGCTGTTTCCAGTAAAATATGAAGAGATACTCAGATTCGTTTGAGGAGAGCAAGGGTCATTGAGATTCAGTTCATGGAGAGCAGTTCACTTTGTCTGCATGGGCACACGTTCAGCTGATTAAATCTTGTGGGAACAGATCCAAACCTTGCTTATGTCTTTGTCTACAGGACAGCTCTTGGGTCTGCAGAGTCAGTTTGGGCAGAGCGGTGGAGTTGTGGATCTGATCATCTGCTGACAGGGTCCTAAAGCCCAAAACGGAGCCTACAAGGCACAAGTGGCGGGAGCAAAGAGCAGCTCAGAGAGAGCAGAGCCCGAGAAACGCCCTCTGTACCTGAGGATGAAACCCTGTTGCCTGGGTGGATCAAGTCTGGGCATCTCCCAGGCCAGCAGCACGTGGAGCCAGTGCCCATGAGTGCCCAGCTGAGACATGCATGAGAGGTTTCGGGCTCCAGCCGTGCTGCAAGCGCAGATGATGGGCAGTGTCCTGCTCTTGGGAGAGGGCAAAGGAACACCTCCCATGAATGTTAAAGGCACTTTATAACTACGATGCAACGATCAAAGTTCCTCTGCTGTGCAACAAATGCATGTTTGATGCCCACTATTTAATGTGTAGGTAAGAATAAGGCTCACAGCAACAGATGTTTCTTGGTTCCTCACAAATGACACTGCTCACAGTCGGGCGTCTTTTCCTCTTCTGGATTTACATGTACCTCGTGGTACAGGAGGTACTTGTAATTCAAGAAAAAATTTTGGAAGTCTTCACTGGTCCTGATAGTTCTGATTAAAACCGAATCATTCTCCCCCTTGCAACATCTGACGGTAGCCAGGCTGCTAATGTAGCTCACCTTCCTCCCAGAGTTTATTTGCTTTTCGTTATAAATGCTGGTTCTCAGGAATA
>CM062586.1:912500-997500 GCA_031468815.1 Morus bassanus
AAACTCCCCGACGTATCCCCAAGGAAGAGATTTATGGATTTGAAAAGAGTGTGTCACCTCGCCTTGGCGTGCATTTTTTCTCCCGGTACCTTGCCTGGTGCCCCTCCTCTGCAGAGTAGCTTGGGAAAACCCAGGGAAAGACATGGAAACTATTGAGATCGCTGTTTCGAAGCTCTCTCACTGAGGTGGTTTTGATGACGGCAGGTTCCATCAGTCTGCTGGAAAATAGGAAACTTCAAAGTTTTGACCGTGACAATGACTTGCGGGCTGGGTACCCTCCCGCTGGCAGGATGCTGCGCGGCCAGGCAGGGCTGCGGGCAGGGGGGGATCAAGCCCCTGGGTCAGTCTGGATTTACACGTGTGCACGAGGGGCCTCCAAAAACGGCATCAAGGGCCACGCCTGCGCCGGCCACATGAAAGCCTCCTCTTTAAGGTCTTTCTCCTTTGGTTGTTTTGAATGTCTTTTCTCTGTTGCTCTTTTTAAACTTGTTTTTAATTTGTTATTCTCTTTGTGGGCCTCCTTTATTTTTATTCTACTTTACCAAAAGCGCCTGGATTTTATTCCCATCCCAGCCTTATTAGCATTTTGGTCTTTGATCTTTTTTTAAAAGGATTTACACCACAGTTTTATTATTCGATTTTCCAAAGTGTATTTTCACATAATCTACAGAAATGGCTGAGACAAGAAAACTTTCCAGAAAAGAGAGCTGTTCCCTGCAAGGCTGCTTAACTGGGGCAGGGGAAGGTGGTGTGGCGAGGACCCGCACAAGGCACATTTCGCCCTTCCCAGAAGGGCTTTGCAGAGCTGCTCCCAAGCTGCTCCTGGCTCTGCTGCAGCAGCGCCGGTGCCCGGCAAAGGGCACGCCGGAGGTGGCCGCCTGCCCGAGTCGGTAGAGCCTGCGCAGGGGAGGCATCGCCCCAGCACTGCAGCCCTCCGCGCCGCCCCGCGTTGATGGTGCTGTCCGGAGCATCCCGCCGCCTCTGCCCGCAGCACCCTCGGTGCCAGGCGTCCCCCACCTCGCCGCCTGAGGACTGGGTTTGGACCGGGGCTGCCTGGTGTCCTCCACCCAAGTAGCACACCGCCTTCCACATTGCACAACCTTTAGCAGCTCTTTGCTAGGAATCACTTTCTAATGAGCACAACAAAGTGATAACAATTAATGAGGAAGCAAAGCATTTATTTCTGAGCCCTAATTAACATTATCCCAAGCATTCTCTCAATGCTCTTTTGATGTCATAAAGCATGCTGGAACTATAAATGAGCTGTTCTCCCATTAACACTGCCATGCCCCCATCCCCTCCCTCTGTTACCCAGACATTAACCAAACCACTACAGTCACGGGAAGTTAAAGGCCGCATCTTTATTCACAACAAAACAAGATAAACAATCTGCAGGTGGATTTTGCTGTAATGTCCCAGCATGGAAAAGGATGAAAATACTGATGCCACATCACTCGGACAGGGCATGTGCTGCGGACACTCTCACGGGCTCCTGCGCCAGGTGGTGGGGTTATCCAGCCTCTACAAGCTTCTATTTTTGAATGGAAAAATAATTCCCAAGCCAAAAACCACCCCCAAAAGGAGGCAAAGCTGCAGTTCTCCTTCCCTAACTCAGAAGTCTGAACCCCACTGAGTTCATGCCACATGAAAATCCCCCTTCGTGTCCAACACACCTGCCTCCTCAGGCACAGCCGTTGCTCCTGGTCCTGGTTGCTCTCTGGCGGCTCGGCAAGGCAAGCCTGCCCGGGTCAGGGCACACACCGCCGTGCAGCCGGTTCTGGGGCTTAGTGAATCTCCAATGCAATGCCTTTCCTCGCGCTCTCGTGGAGAGCTGTATGATATGCCCTACAGACTATGAAATACACTCTCGCAGTTACCTCCAGGATGCAAGCAGGATCCCAACAGCCTCCTGGATCCTTTGTTTTGAGGTTATTGTGTTATGCTGGCACCAGAAGAACATTGGGCTCTGAGGACGAGCCCTGCAGCCTGGGTGCAGTAAGGGATGAAGTCTTGTGTTACACAGCAAAGTGCCTCAGCAGCAGCCAAGTTAACATCCCCACTTTCATGGGTCTGCAGAGGTGAAATTGCACGTTCCTCTTGGAATATGATATGGAGATGCACAATTTCCTGCCTTACATAATTCAAATCCATATCTGTTCCAGCACAACTCGCATTCGCCCTGCAAAAAGAAAACCTGCAAATACATGCCAGGCTGTTACATGGAGATCAAGTCACTGCCAAGACCGATTGTGTTCAAATACAGTATCTCCCAAGTATTTATCTGTTTATGAGACTTATCAGGTGCCAGTGAAACCTCTGTTCTTGACGGGGTAATGCAGGCTTGAAGGCAAAAGAAACCCTCTGGCTTATACCACATCCGTTACTAATCCACCGAGACGCATCACATCAATAATAATGCTGGAAAGGAAAGGAGGTGTCTCGGCAGCCCCTTCCTCTGCACACGCGCTCAAGCTGCTGAGCTCCAGGTACTCTCAGAACAGGAATTGGTGGATAAAACTTCAGTCCGGGTGGGAAGAGGTCCATCCTGTATGACATGGGAGCCTGTGCACAGCAGAGGGGAGCCGACAGAGAGGGAAGTCAATCCGCTGGGACTCCGGGCTGCTTTTACCAACCATCTTCTAACTGTGCTTTTACATGAGAGCTGCTGGTTCGACTGTTCCCCTGGTGCGCCTTAGCAAGGAGCCATGCTGCAGCAGCAAAGTGCCTCTTCCTCATTATTTGGCTTAACACTGGCATAATATCAGCATTTAATGTGCCTCTTCTCCAGAGGGGTACATGGGAAAAGCCCTACTGCTCCTGTGCAAACCAGCATTAGCAGCCGGCCTGGGAGTGTCGGGTAGCCGTGCAGACTGGGGCTCGGCACTGTGCTGGCCAGGGGACAACCCAAGGCCCCTGGCCCACGCTGGCGTCCCCTGACTGCTGCCCGCAGCCCTCCCTTCCCACGTCAACCCTCCGGGGAGCCCCGCACACTGCCAGCATCCCTGAAACCTCCCCGCCTGCAGCACGGAGGGCTCCAGCGCTCAGGCATTTAGGAAAATGTTTTAAATTTGCAGGGGTTGAGCAGGGAGAAGAAAATTGGTGATAAGTAAGGGCTGTGCAAGGAGAGCTCAGCTGAGCATGTCAGAGGAGCTGCCCCACGTTCCCAGACACCTGGAAAGCAGGGGACGCCCGAGAGCTCCCCGTGCAAAAACGACAACCTGCCCAAACTGTTTATCATTAAGTCCCATTTAAAAGAAGAAGAAAACTGTGCAAACCATTAGGAAGATAATTGGTCTCTCCTCTGTACTTCAATAAAAGCAAGGGACAAAATACCATGTATGTGAAATAACTACTTTAGGATAACAGCACCCGTCACCTTGACAACTCGGTCAGAGGTCTCGGCGCGGCGGTGCCTGCTCAGTGAGGTGTGAGAAATAGAGGACGCCGGGGACAGGGGGAAGATACTTGTCTGACCAGCGGAGATGTGAAGACCACAACAGGCTGTTAGCTACAGGATTTCTAAACAGAAAGTAGCTTTCATGAAGAAATGTTAGAAAAATAACCCCTGCAGATCTGGTGGAGCAGCGGTGTGAGCAGTCCTGGCTGAGCTCCCCTGTGCCGGTGCCGGCTTGGCCGTGACATGCAGCTGCGGGAGAGCCCGGCGCCTCTGCCAGCAGAGAAACACACGTGTTAAGCAGCACAGGGTGCTGGCATCTGAGATGGGGGTTTAGCCCGTCCTGGGTTCCCCTCAGCTCCCCCGTGCCGCAGCCGCAGCAAGTGCATGAATCGCCTCTTTTCCCTGCCCAAACACCCCGCCGGGGTTGGCTCCACGTGGGGGCCAGGAGCAGCCCGCAGGGTCGGGGCTCAGCAGGGGCCGGTGGCCACGGGCTTTGGTGGCCACAGGCTGGGGCGAGGGGAGTTGGTGTGGGTGCCTGCACAGGGTGTGCACATCGCAAGGACACAGCTCCACCAAACACGCTCCAAAACACACCAACACGTAAAACAACATAATATTGCAAACAAAAGGTGACAACGTAACATACTAATATGAACAGACATGAAATCAATGGGAATTTCTATTTAGGTAGGAAATCAATAGGAATTTCAAGGTAGGAAAAAAGGAAATTACTTACCTTTAATTTGAGCTCTCTTCAAGTCTGGTTCTCCATAGATTGGCAGCGGGGGCTCACGGGGCTCACACGGGGCTGGGGCAGCAGGAGCATGGGCTGATGGCAGCCGCACCTCCCCAGCCGCGCCGGGGCCGTGCACCACCCCACCGAGGCCCCTGCCCTGCCCCACGCTGGTGGAGATGGGCCCGTGGCCCGAACCGTCCCGTCGGTCCTCAGCATCTCCACCTGGTGAACAGCAGAGCTTCGCCGGAGTCAGGCAAAGTCAAGCCAGGTGGCTGCAGAGGGGACATGCACCTCAGTGCTCTGGTGTTGCAAAGGGACAGCCCACAGCGACACGGGCACGGCAGCCCGAGATTGTGCAGTGGCAGTTCTGAGGTTCAATTTCTAGTGTCCTAATCCAGCAATGACAGCACTTCAATGGCAGTGTTTGCAAAATAGGTCATTCTTGGGAAGAAAAAGTCATTGCAAAGCAACTGGGATATGGTAGTTCAGCTCTTACCCTGCAAGACAGTCATGCAAACGGGCTCACTGGTCCGTGCAGAGCCCTTCTGATTTCAGCATGCCTTGGCTGAGGCTCTGAGCTCTGGCTGTGTGATGCTCTCAGGAAGATGAGGGCCTCAGTTTGAGACCCTTTGAATTGAAAGATGTTATGAAAGTGAGAGATCATTATTATTTTGTTAAAAGGAGAGCTAGCTGTATCTCAAACTCTGCCACTCCAGTGACTGAAAATTAAAAGACTTCTAGAAGTAAGTATTAGTATTCCACAGAGGATCTCAAAATCACCTCCTGATGTGGTTGAAGGTGGAAACAATTTTAAGCCATTGTTTCCATATATATTTGCATGCAGCAGCAAAGCCCGATGTATCAGCATTTCGCATTTCACTCATTCATGAGTGCTAAAATGGTCTGCTGCATTTTAATTTAAACATAATAGGAGGGAAGTACGAGCTTTGGTAAAAAGTGGGTGAGATTGCCTTCCCCAAGTGAATGCAGAGCCTAAAATGCAGATATATTTCTGGCTGTAGAAACAGAAGGCAGCATGCCGGAGCTCCCTGACTCCTCCCTGACTCCATGGCTTTGGCTGCCATAAGTTCTTTGATGGCGTCCAAAGCTGCATTTCTCTTCCTACTGGTCTGTGTTGGCCTCCCCGCAGCCGAGCAATGCCTCCCTTGGCAGCCCACCCCACCGAAGTCAGAGCAGAATAAGGGCAAAGTCCATCTGGCCCTGGATATTATTCCCGGGTTGTGTTTCCACTTTTCCGCCGTCATGGGCTGCTTGAAATGCTCATTAACCCCAGGTATAATGGTGTTGATTGGTATAATCAACAAGGGAAGATATTTTCAGCAGAATATGAACAAAAAATGAAAAACAACCATGTAGAAAGGATTTTCTTCGCAGGTCTCTTGGTCCTTTTGCCAAAGGTCCATATGATGCTCTCTCCCACCACGGAGGTGTTAGAGACCTCCTAAGAGGATGGTATCTGGCAAAGTGCTTTAAAAAAAAAGCAGTAGTCAAGTGCAGGTTTGCAGTGCAGCCTGGCTGTTGTCCCAGCTCGGACCTCAGTTTGACCAAAAACCAACAACAAATCAGCCCCACTTGCCGAGGACACTAAATTGAGGCAAGCGCTGAATGAGCTAGCAACAGCAACAACAAAAATCCAAAGGATTTTATCATCTTTGTAGCAGAAGGGACATATGGTAAATAAAATTTAATGCTGCCAAATGGGGAGAGATGCACAATGACCTAAGAACCATAAAGCAGAGAGCAGCATGAATGGAAGTGAACTGGTGCAAGAGGGAGGATACTGAAGATAAGGAAACAACTGAAATCATTACAAAAGCATCAAATGCATCCATGGATATTTACTGTGGTGGCAAAACAGCCACAGACCTGGCAGAGCCACCTGCATTGCTGGCCCAGTGCCACATAGAGATTTGCTCCTGCAGGCACCTATTGTTCCTGTCCCTTTGTCTCTCTCCCCCACATGGATCTCCGGATCTCCCTTCATTCTTGACTCCCCTCCCCTGGGGCTGGAAAGGCTGATCTGACATGTCATCTCCTCCATTATAGTGGGTCGGAGCAGAATGGAGGAGTCCCTGTAGAAACAGTAGGACTTTCCCCAGATTTCTTTGCCTGGTTTTGGTCTGGACTTTCCAGTCCTCTCTTCTGGCTCCTGAACCCGACCCGGTCTTTAACTCCCCTCATTCTTCTGGGGCAGCAGGGCCAGGTCCCAAGCCTAAATTGTGCTGGGGTTTAGAGCCAGGGCCAAGGCTTATGGAATTCTTTCACCTTTAATGAATAACACCTTTTCTTTTCCCACCATGGAAACTGCAGCCACCTCTTCACATTTCCCTGCAACACCATGCTTGTGCCTAATTAAGCTCTATTAATACTAATGAACAGGCTCACCATAGCCCATCACTTTAGTTCTTAATCTAATGCCATGTTGTGACACTTGTTCAATGATGATTTCAGCCCATGAATCAAATCATTGTTGTTCAGCCCATATGCCCAGCTCCCTTCTCATGTGGGACCAGAGAGAAATCTAGTCCAGAAAATAGTAAAACTGGTTAAGGAGCTTTTAATTAAATAAAAAGTCAAACATGAGGCCCTGTTGTCCCAGTCCTAAGCAGCAGCTGTGGGAAGGGCTGGGGCAGAGGTCCTGCATGTCTGTGCTCCAGCCTGAGCAGACCAAGTCTTGCCGGCACAATGCAGATCTTAAAGCATGCGTGCAGACAAGCAGCCCGGAGGTCTGGGGGAACATGTTCAAGGAAAAGGGGCACAGAAAAGAAATAAGGAGTGACACTGTGAGGGAAGGTATCGTTAATGAGGAAGCCCCAACAGGCCCTTTCTTTTTTTTTCCCCTAGAACATCCATAAGATGAACCAAATCCATTTATTTTGGGAGGAGAAGGCACTCCTGCACTCTGAGTACTGGCTCCTGGGCTGAATGTTTTGTTTAAGATTTGTAAGCTCTGAAAAATATTTCCCCTTCAATCCCAAAGGTTTCATGGAAACAAAAATGTCTTCTCTTCCTGATGTGTTCCCATTGCTTGTCACTTAGTTTTGTAGAGTGATGCATGATTTAATTCTCTCCATACCTGCAGACAATTTGCAAACTTTCTCTTTTCCTCGGGTACCGGTTTCCCCTGCTGCAATGGGCTATAAAGCATTGTGTCTGTGCTGGATGTTGGACCGTAACCTGTGTTTCTGTTCTCTCTTTGATGCTGCTGAATTATTCAGGTGGGAGACTCCACTGAACTCCAAAGGCTCAAATAAGAAACATAAAAGTTAGAAACTCCTAGGTTTTAAGAAGTACTGGAAGTGAAAAAAATATTTCAGCCAGGTTGATTTATGTTTAAAATACCTAAATATACTGCTGCACTGATTGATTTGAATTGTGTTGTCATGCTGGTTGGCAGAAAGAGATGAGATTTTTCAATATGTTAAAGTGTAAATGTTGTTAAAAACACAGTATTAGAAGATTAAGATTCTGACCCTTTACGTTCCAATGATCGTAAAAATAAGACTTCCAGCCCATTAAAGAACAGCTTGCCGAGGCATTACACTGAATCACTCCACCACGAGGATGTTATAACCCTGTTCTAGCTTATTCATAGGCATCTGCTTATGTGGCATCTACATCAAACTGTGAATGCAAATGTAAGTCGGAGGGCTTGGATGTGCTTTAATAAACCCTGCCAGGTTCCCCCTCCTCACCTCTGAGCTCCAGGAGAGAAAGCGAATGGCTCAGCCCATAGGACATCTGCAGACTCTGTGGCCACGCAGCTACGACCCATCACAGTGCCTGTCCCAGACCTTCCCGTCACCATTTTTTCCTCTCTTTCTTCATTCATCTTAAATTAACCTTGCTGTGTGTTGGCTGCAGGGAGCAGTCAAATTCTGGACAACTCAACGGAGAAAGCCCCATTGATTAAAGTTAATTAGGCCTTACTTTTTAGAAGACCATAAGACAAGTAGCTGCTCTGCTGTGTATATGGAGCTGCGTCCCTGTACACAGTCAGCAGACACAGCGTGGGGACTGCTGCATCGCCTCGGGCACCAAATCACAGAATTTCCATCAAAACATTTAGATCATCGGGCTGGGCTGTGCCTCCCTCCCTCCCTCGGGGTGGCTGCCGGGTGTGGAAGAGACACCCACCACCCCAAAGACCTTCCCAGTGCCTGGGACCTGCTCGTCCCCCCCTCAACTGAGTGCGTTGCAGGCTTCAGATGCAGGCTGGTCCCAGGAGCCGGGCGCTGGGCTCATCTCACGCCTGGGAGATGGAGACGGGCAGCGCCTGCTGCCTGGAGACGGGCAGCCTCTGATCCTTCCAGCAGCGGCAATTATTTAATCTAACGGGAAAGGATCCAAGCAATGGAACTTTTCAGAGAGATTTAATGTTTTATGACAGACCAAAATTGTGTAATGAAAAAGCCTGATTTTGTGTGTGGGAGGTTACTTAGAAATAAAACGCGTGCAGGTGCCTGGGGAGGCTGAGGCAGATGAGGACCAGAGCCCCTCTCTCAGCCCGACCTTCCTCCCAGCCACCTTCCTCTGATGGGACAGCACTTTTCACCCATCCCATCATCACCATCTCCAGGACACGGCCCTGGTAATGGCATTGCAGAGGACAGCAGGGATATCAGGACAGCTCTCCAGCCAGGCTGAACCCCCAACACCCTCCTTAAGACAGCCAGGGTTTGTCACAGAAACATACAGATTCTGGCTCTTATTTGAGGCAGGTTTGAAATAGCAGTGAAGGTTATTGAAAACATAACCAAAGCTCCTCCTTATTTCATTAAATACAAATGTGAGTGGGGTCATCAGTTTTTATAGGGGCTCGTAAAGCATCCCTCTTGTTCAAATAGGCTATCAAATCACCCAAGGCTTCTCTCAGTGAGGAGTGCAATAAAACCAGAGTTTCTTCTTTAAGAAACTCATCTCAACATCATAATAAAATAACCTTAAATAATACAGTATGGAACAGTTTTTCAATAACATAATTATAGGCTTCCATTTTTTTCCTGGCAGGTCATTTCTTGGTATCTATTTTGGATGCCATATTGCAGAGGAAGGGGGTAGGGTGGAAAGCATGGGAGGATTTTTAAGCATGTCCTCAGGTCACAGCAGATCACCTTGCTTCTCCTTTGTGTGACGTGGACACAGAGAGGCCCGGGAAAGCCAGGCCGGCTGCTGCCCGGCCCCTCTGCAGAGCCGTAGCCTGCAGAGATGGGACAGCAGCAGCGAAGGCCAGCTCTGCCCTTACCAGGCCTCCCACGGGCTGTGGGCCATGTTTCTCAGCACCAGGAGTCCTGTTGCACACCCTCCATTGAGCAAGCTGGCTAGCATAGTGATGGCCAAGATTTTAGATGGTCTTGTGTCTGTGGAGGATGAAGGAGGAACATCCATCAATGGTGCAAACATGGACGGGGCGGCAGCAGTCGGTATCATTCAAAGCCTTTATAGTCATCTTCATCCTCACTTCTGGGCGATGTGAAGCCTGGGGTCTGCCCAGAGGACACAGCATTCTCCTTCCTCCACCACGGGAAAGTGCAATTCCTGCAGGAGCTTGCACGTTTTGCAGACAGATTAAAACATTTAGCGGTGTATCTGTTTTCCGCTTCCTTTTTTTATGTAATTGGTGGCTGACCTGCCTGTGCCATGGTGTGTCATTAGTCCCCCAGGAAATGGATTGCTGGGCAGAGAGTGGGTGGGCTGGCCAAAGGGCAATGCAAATGGTGTTTATGTTTCAGACCTGTCACGTAAAGGGATTTTAACCCTGTACTTATTTACCTAAGCCGTATCTCCCCTTTACTTGGAGTAATGGTCTGATTTTTAATGTACAGGTGTCCATGGGGTGTTACTGATTGCACTTGGGAATTCTATCTTCAATTTTAGGAAAGGTGTATTATTTTTTGCATGCTTACATTTCAAGATTTATTCACAAATAATAATTACTTGATGTTTGCAAAAGGCTCCAAGTCTGAGCTACTTCAGGGCAACAGAGACAAAAAAAATCAAACCAGGGTGATGTAATTTTAAAGCCATCTCCTATATAAGAGTCACATGCCTGAGCATACATATACACACACACTGTCCCACACACTGTACATTCATGTAAAAAAATCAATCCATGTACATCACCTGCACATGTTTGCAGATAATACAAAGTTGTGTTTAAAAAAAAGAAAGAAAGAAAAGCCTCAAGTGGCAGAGCAGTTAAGGAACTCCTAGGTGTTTTTAATAACATTGATCAGACCAAATGAAAAAAGCCAGAGCAGTGGGAGACAGGAGCAGCCAGCAGATGCTGACATTCTATCACAGCAGACACATATTGACTAGCGGTCTGAACAAGTCACTCACTCATCAGCGGCCAGCCTGATTGAGTTGCCTGCAGCCAGTAAATGAGCCTTCCATCCACTGTGGGTCGAAATGAACTGCAATCTTTTCAGACCTCGTTGTTGGCCAAATGAGAGATTTAAAACCCCGGAGGACTCCAAATGAATTTACCAAGGAGCCACAGTGACTAACAAAGCTACAATACATCAGAGCGTGGGGCACTGGGTATTACACTTACTGCTTGGTGATCAGCACTGGGTATTACACTCGCTGCTCGGTGATCAGCCCGCACTGAGCAATGCAGAGGTAACCAGATTAACCAATGCGAGGTGTGTAAACCTTTTATGGTTTCTTTAAGGATTTAAAGATTTTGATGAGAAAACACTACAAGCTTCCCAGGGGAAATTTGCTGTTATTGATTTAATGTTTGCTTGCATGCTACCTGTCAATTTTCCAAGAGCTTCAGCAACAAAATTCTTATTTGATATTTGACAGATCTCTTGCTAGTTTGCATGAGCAGAGCAGTGGTGTGCAGATAGTAAAAAGGAAAGAGAGGAAGGGTGCCTCCTACGTACACTCTTTTAACCAAGACCTAATCTCAGGTCAAAACTGATTCCAGGACCAACTACAAGCTCCAAGCTCTTCAGAGGATGGCTAGGGATAAATCAGACCGGCTGGATTTGTCAGTCAAATGAGGAAGTTTCAATCTTCTTTAGGGTCAGGTTTGATTAAACATCCCACATTCGTCTGCATGATGCATGTGGGTGCTAACACACTCTACATGGTCATGATGGAAGAGGGTTTTCGTTTACTCTTCCTACTGACTTAGACCCAGATTAGAAAGTTCAGATTTCTCAGGTCCATTCTGGCATCGTAGAAGCGTGTTTGGTGTACTGAAACCAGAAATGTGAGAGGAACTCACAGCACCGTTGGGCTCAACCAAAGTCATCAGAGAACCTCCAAAGAGTCAAATGTTGAGCTTGACTGAATCCAGTGCAAAGACCACGGAGGGCATGAACCAAGAAATGAGTCGTCCCTCTCATGTTCCCTGTGGGTATGAGAAAGGATTTCTCAGGGTTTCTCTGGTTTGAAGGACCCAGCATGCCTGGGAGGAAGGCAGAACACTCTTTTTCCAGTGCCTGCCTTCTGGAGATCAGTGCTGCTCCCCTGGGCAGTGATTATTCCATTGCTAACATTTTCATGATAACAAATTGTTCGCTAGCTGGGGAGACAAATGCAATGCTCCTTCCCTCTTACAGCTAATTCCTCCCCCTGTTCAGGTGCTGACCTGCTGTCTCCCTCGCTTGAGGAAAGCACCGTGTGTAATGATTCAGGCCAAGCTCTGCTCCCCTCTCTCCCTAGGTGCTCTCTCCCGGTCAGTGCACCCCCAGCACCACACGGTTCTGTTGTTGGGTTACTTCATTCCAGCTGAACGTAGTAAAATGATTTGTCATCTTCATTTTTTTTGCTGTAGTGTCCTGGAGGAATATGCTCCGAAATGCCTTCAGCAAGAGCCTCTAATCTGGAAGAGTCATTTCTCCCTCTGCCTCTCACAGTACAGGAGCAATGCAGTGGTTGCTGGCTGGAAAATTAGCCCAGGGAACTCTCTCCTCTGTCTGTCTCTCACCTCATTAGACTAGTGAGAAAATGTAATTGTAAGTCTCTGAGGCTTTCTCCTCGCAGGCTGGTGGGGGATTGTGCTTCACAAGGGCCAGCAGAGAGCAAACCCTGCACCCTGGCTGTTAGCTCAACACTTTAGCCGAGCCTTCCCACTGCGGTGACATGTCGTCCCCCGCAGCATCCGCACAGTTTCCATCCGTAAGCAAAGTGCAGGTGGGTCCCCTGGCACATCCCGTGGCTGCCACCCCCTCCCCAGAGCAGCCGTCCCTGTGCCGCCTTTTGTCCTTAGGCAGAGACCCGCAGCCCAGCGCCGGAGCTGCAGGTGGAGGTGCCTGCTGGGATGGGCACAGCAGGGGCTGGGCTGCCACCCCGGCTGCGAGAGGAAGGACCTTCTCCATCAGGAGCGTTAGCGATGGCAGGACAGACACTGGCTGGGGAAGCAGCAGAAAGGGCCACCCCTGGAGCGGGCTGGCTGTCCCTTTGTGTTGAGACCCGCCTTGATCATGAGCCCTGGCCATGCTACGGGCAGCGGCAGGCAGTGCTGGGCACCGCGGGAGACTGCTGCTGACCATGCACAGGCCACCAGCAGACAGGGAATGCCGCTCGGCTGCGTGCCCGTGTGCAATGCCTTCATGGTCTTCCCATCTGGGCAGGGCGGCGTGGGGATGGTTGCGCTCTGCAGTCCGGGAGCCAGCCCCGTGCCTCTCTGGGAAGCAGAGAGGTGCCCGGGTGCAGGGCTCCACTGGGGGAGAAAGTGGAAAACTATGCATTGCTCGTGTTGGTCATCGCCGGCTCCCCCACGGTCAGATGCTCCTGGTGCTGTGATGCTCCTCCCAGCACAGGCAGCGCAGGGGATTTAGGGAAATCAAAGTAACTCTTCAGTACTGCCGCATTCCTTAAATCTCAGTCTGCAGCACCAGTCCTGACCTCCTCTGATTATTATGACTGTATCTTCTTTTTTGGGGCTATTCCACTCTGGATTAATTTCTCTGCATGCTTTACCAACCCTGTGATTGCTAATTGCAAGCACCAAACATTTGCTAGGAAGTAACGCCACAAGTCCAAATAAAACGGAAAGTCTCTGCCCGTGAAATCCAAAATAAAGAGGGATGTTATTTACACCAGACTCCTGACATGCGCACGTGTGTGTGTGTATTTGGCAAGGTTAACAAAGATTAATACACAGAGGCTGTTTTTGGTGTAGAATGGGAAATGCTGAGGCTGAGTCTACCAACCACTTCAGAAATAACATGTCTGCCTTGTATTTTAAGGCAGGAAGCAACGCCTCAGCTGAAATCACTTAAACAAAAAGATTGCAGTGAGGGGCATAATGCAAGAAAGTAATAAGGTTTAAAACAGGTCAGAGCCCTTTCCCTGCTCCACTGCTCCTGAGTGAGATGCATTATTTAATGGTCTTTGGTCACCGCTGATATACTGTTGATGAAATAGATGATTTTGTTCAAAAGAGCATTAGAGAAGAAATATACAATACTGCATTACATTCCGGCACAGTTCTCTCTCTGGTAAAAGCCGATAGATTGAAGGTTTTTCCTCTTGACAGGAAAGCAAAGCAGTTGAAATGAAAAGTCTTATGAAATGGCAAATACAAATGGTAATAATGCCACCATATTCAAAATTAAATTGTTGTAATTTTAGTTTCTGAGCATGGCAAAGTAATACAATATTCAGCACAGGCTTGGGGAGCAAAACCCTTTGGCAATAACGACACTGCCTCATGAGCTAACCAAACAATCTTTTATAAAAATGTAGAGTCTGATGGGTCTCTCCATCAACCATAAGAGCTGCTGTGTTGTGGATACCCCAGACTTGGAGTGTATGGGCTGCAGTACAGCGCTTAACCTAGAGATGTCTCTCCTAAAAGAAAAAAATGCTTTAACTGTCCAAATATGTTGAATTAGAGATCGGATCAATGACAGTCCGCAGCCAAACCCCAGTGATATCAAGACAGAATAGCTGTCTCTCCCTTTTTGCTTTGCCTGTTTATTTCCAGGCATGGCTGCAAGAGTTTAGTCTGGCACTGGCTGCGAAGTCGCACTGCAGAGCATCCACTGTGGCTAACAGCACTGCTAATTAGCAGTACGGTGCAAGCGGGGCTGAATCGGGGCTGATCCCGCCTAGTCTTCTGCTCAGTAAGTTTGCTGCACAAGGAGACTCCCAGTCCCTGTAGCAAATGGGCAAGTGTCTGCCTCTCCCACTCTTCTTGCCTCTCCAAGCCACTGCAAATAGCTCTCAGTATTGAATCTTTGTATTGCATCTGCACCATGTTTGAATAGCCTGCTGACCTTTCCAAGTAATGCCTCTTTTATAACCTTCATCTTCTGCTGGGGTTAACTCCATCCCTGTACTTACAGACCAAGAATTCAATGTGTAATGATAACATGGAGCCCAGCTTTCCAGCCATGCAATTATTCTCTCTGCATCCCTGTTTACGCTGTGACTTTCATCGCGGTTAAATGCTGCTATTTTCTTTTGCCAGGCCCTGGGAGAGACTTGAGTTTGCCCTCGACAGGTTCAAGTCTCTTCTTCCAACAGAAAGATATTACAATGCATATAAATAATGTGTCTGTCTTAACACAGGCTTTTAGCTGGTGTGGACCTGGACCCTTGTTCAAAGTGGCGCAAGGAGAGGGGTGCTACAGGGGCGAGCCTGGCCCTTGGCAGTGGGGCGAGCAGGGGTGCAGCTGCAGGGGGTGCAGAGCACATTGGTCCCTCCTCTAACACAGGGCAGTTTTGTGGCCTCGCCGCACCCACCAGCGGATCGAGCCAGGGTCTGCGGGGCGCAGGGTCCTGGCTCTTGCGGAGTGCAGCGGCAGGTACTGCAGAGCAGCGTATGGAAACTCACCAGCAGCAAAAACTTGTCTGCAGGGAAATTCTGGAATGACCCCACAGGCAGAGGGGGCACCCCAAAACAGGACCAACCCTGGCTCATCCTCTCTGTCGCTGTATCCCCAGATGGTGCATCAGTAAAACCAGTAGCAACATGATCAGCAAACACAGCTCTGGGCCAGGCCCCCCGTGCCAGCAAGGTCCAAGGTCTAATGATGGAAGCCACCCTTGGACGGGCACTCCCCGTGCCAGGCAGCCCGGCTCCACGGGCAGACATGCAAGCCATCCATTATGCAGTAATGGGGGGAATGCAGCAAAAATGGCAGTGAGGGAAAGGAATACATCACTGGTAATTATCTCTAACCAGAAATCTCCTCCACTGCTCCAAGCCCCATCATTCCAGCCCTATTCTAATAAAGTGACACCTTTTTAATTATGGTAAGGACAAATCTGAAATTCCGGTAAGTAATTAGCATACATAATTTGCCATCTCTGACACAATGTGACTTTATCACAGGCTACCTCAGTGCAAGGAAGAAGTGCAAGGCTGCTGTATATCCTGTTTTAATTTTAGAGAAACCCAAACTGTCCATTTATTTTTATTACAATGTATTTCTCAAGTAGTTGAGTGGACAGCACTGAGAGTGCTCCGAGAGTGCAAATAAACAGCAGCAGCCTTGGAATGTTAAATTTAAGGGTTGTTTTCAAGAACAGGACACTTAATTTAACAATAAACTATGTTTTTATGTACCTCCATGATACCCACTGTTACCGAGAGTACAAGCTAGCTGGGCCCAGTTTTAGGTGCACGGGACCCACTGAGCCATTTAGCCTGGTTTATTTTCAATGAAAAGGAAATGCCCATCAAACCGGAAAACACTTTCACATTGCAATCAAATTATTTATTTGCCCTTCCAAAGGCTGCCTCCAGTTTTATTGTCTTTCTCAGTTCTCCCCGGCTATTTGCATGTGAGCTCCAAGGGTGGTGCTTGGCTGTGGTAATGGGCAGAATATTAAAACCTGTAAACCGTGGCTATGAGAGATTTTTCTTAAAGAATCATAATCTTTTGCAGCAGTTGATGCACAATGTGGTAAGGTTCCCAGTTTCCCTGCGACTCCCAGGGCTAATATTCCTGCAGCTAATATATTTTCGAGAAATGTTTACTCTGGGCTAAATCATGAATATTTTAAAATTGAGCCCTGCTGTCCAGTTGTGATTAGTCAGATAAGCTGCATGGTTTTGTTTCTCCTTCATGAGTGGGCAAGTGCTCCTAACCTAAGTGCTTGTTTATGAACACAAGCATTTGATATCTGATGTACTAAGACATGCAAAATAAACTCTGTTATTCAGGCACACTTCTGTAGGTGTTTGTACATGGCTCAGCACAAACACCCACCTTCCTTTGGAAGCCGCAGTGACCGAGACGACAGCAACTGTTCGGGAAGAGGGAAACAAAACCTTTCTGAAAGATTAAAAGCATGAACAAAGCCAAGCTGCTTCAGATTCTGAAATATCAGCTGTCTGGTGCTCTCATCAGAAACCAATATCTTGGGGAGCCGGGGCAGGCAGGCGTGCTGTTGGTGCACTGTGCCGGTCCGGCACCGGCGAGTGTGACTGCCGGGAGGTGCTGGGCAGGAGCCTGCTCTGGCACCAATGCTGACGCGAGGTGTGCAAGCCTGGCCAGCCTTCACATGGCGACCGAGCCCCCAGTTCGTGCTGTCTTCAGGCATGTCATGCAGTCAAAGTCAAACAAATAAATACGAGAGCCATGTTGTACAGTGAGTTAGCTCTGCAAAGGAGCTCTGCAAATAAGATAATGGCAAGGAGAAAGGGCTCTTCTTTCAGTGGGGAGGTGTGCCCTGCAGTCCACCAACATGCAGGCGCAACCGCTGCCGATAATGCCGTGTTACTCCGCAACTGTGACTATCCATCAAGATCTAGCAAAAAGAGCCATTTTGGTCTGGCAGCATCTGTTTGCATTAGTTTGAAAGCCAGGATAAAACATTCCTCATAAATAATTAAGTCATCAGGGCACACTCACAACGAGAGTGAATTGTCCTGCGATGCGGCCCCGGAGGATGGGTTGCTCCAAGGGCAAGGAGTCCCTGGCTGGGTACAGGACCCCCAGGCAGCAGTGGCATTGGTGGGGGGCCCCCAGGGGTCCCGGGGAGGCAGGTCTGCCCTGGCACTGCTGGAGGGCTGTGCTCGCACCAGGCTCTCCCCAGCCGTTACATGGGCTTCAAGTGCAGCGACTGAAACAGCCCTTTAAGACTGATCGGACATTTCTCATGAACAGTTCTTCATTCAGCTAATGAGCACTTTGGAGGTACACCAAAAAAAAAAAAAAATCCCAGGCTGGTGACCTGTTGGGAGGTGGCTACGTCATGAGCCTTTGCAGAGCAGAGGAACCTGAGCTGGTCCTAAGCATGATGGAGATTTCACCTGGGCCTAAGCCTGGGCCGGGCTGGATTAAACCGTGGTGTTTCTGTAGGCATATGTTAGGTTCCTGGCAGCCCGGGGCAAGTGAGAAAGCAGAATCTAAACTTCTATTTTGGGAAGGTAGCTTTCAGTCACTGCCTTGCTCAACACCTTTGGAGCAGCCAGTAATATCAATACGGATTAATTAATCAATTCGATGTGATGTGACCACCTCAGGTAAAGCAGGTGTGACACACCTCTGCGTTCACACACACGTCAAAACTCTCCAAGGAGCCCAGGGAGCTGGAGGGGCCAAAGACCTGTTTTAAAATTTCCCATGAGTTTGGAAAAGGACAGGACACCTCCCTTTCTGAAGTTTTGGAGCAAATGATCAGAATTGAAATGTCAACTATTTTAGATTCCAAATGACATCCAAAATGAAACATTTTCAGAACTTTCTTTACATCAGCAGTACAAAAGCAGGCTTTTGCCCCAAGATGGGACACTAAATATTACAGTTTCCGTGGTGGGGTTAGCTGTCCTGCTTGCAGTGTTGGCACATGCTTGAGGTGATGATACCTGAACTGAACACCGTCCTCGGTCTTCCTCATGACTCCCAAACATCCCTCACCCCTGCCCTTGCCTCACCTAAACCTCCTCCAGCAGCACCCTGGGGAGATGCCTCACTGGCCCTCCCACGCCGCCCCCCGCCTGCCGCGCAGCCCTCCTGAGCCCACCACAGTCCCGCTGCGCGGCGCGGGGTTTCAGATTTGTCTTTTCTTGTCTGCATTAGTGAAAGGGAGATGCATTAATAAGGCAGGGGAAGCAGGTTCAGTGGCAGCCCTTTCTCTGCTTGAGGAGGAGTGATTGCTGCGCAGATCGCTGGGAGGCAGGAGGATATAACCCTAATGTCTGCACCTCAGGATATGCCATTAAAAAGGCATCTGCACTGACACAGATCTGTTGTTTATCAATAACCTGACAAGCGTTTCCCCTGCAGCATGGAAACACCTACACGACACGGCGGATAACCGATGGGAGCGGTCCTTGCTGGGTGCCCCACCAGCCACGCACCGGCGGTGCCCGGCCCTTGCCAAGACCTGCTGGGGGACCTGCGGGCAACACAGGCAAATCGCTGTGTCTGAGCTGCCCGTGCAGCCGCGGGAGCTGGTGAAGTGGCAACGAATGAGTGCAGCCAAAAAATGAACTGGGTGAAAGGGATGTAAAAAATGCCATTGTTTGGTCTTGAATATTTGCAGTTCAATGCTTCTTTTAGGGAATTGTCTGGCATTTTATGTCAAAGAGAACTTTTACATGTAAAAACTCACCTGAGTCAAAAGAAAAAGGTGGTGAATTTATTAAATCTAAACACTTTCAGACTTAAAAAAGCATGATTTTCTGTCTGGTTTTTTTCCTTTTTCTTTGTCCATCCCCAAAATCAATTTTTTATTTGACCTGAAGTGGTTTTTCCCAACTTTCCAGCTTTTTCCAAACTGGAAGAGCCGTATGCTTTCAGATGGGCAGTGCAGGAAGAGGGCTTGCCTGGGGGAGAACTTGCCCCACGCACCCAACCAGAGTGTCCCTCTGCACTTCCCATGGGATGGGCAGATCACGCTCACCATCCCGCCTCCTCCTGTCTTTGTTTCGTAATTCCTACAGTGCAAAAATCCTCAGAGTGAGAACAGTGGCCACTTCAGGTGGTCCTGCCTGACCAACCTGGTCTCCTTCTATGGCCAGGTGACCCGCCTGGATGAGGGAAAGGCTGTGGAGGGCCTACCTGGACTTCAGCAAGGCCTATGACACTGTCTCCCCCATCATCCTCATAGAGAAGCTGGCGGCTCATGGCTTAGAGAGGTGCACTCTTTGCTGGGTAAAAAACTGGCTGGATGGCCAAGCTCAGAGAGTTGTGGTGAATGGAGCTAAATCCAGTTGGAGGCTGGTCACAAGTGGTGTTCCCCAGGGCTCAGTGTTGGGGCCAGTCTTGTTTAATATCTTTATCAATGATCTGGATGAGGGGATCGAGTGCACCCTCGGTAAATCTGCAGATGACACCAAATCGGGCAGGAGTGTTGATCTGCTGGAGGGTAGGAAGGCTCTGCAGAGGGATCTGGACAGGCTGGATCCATGGGCCGAGGTCAACTCGATGAGGTTTAATAAGGCCAAGTGCCAGGTCCTGCACTTGGGTCACAACAACCCCACACAACGCTCCAGGCTTGGGGCAGAGTGGCTGGAAAGCTGCCTGGCGGCGAAGGCCCTGGGGGTGCTGGGTGCCAGCCGGCTGAACATGAGCCAGCAGTGTGCCCAGGTGGCCAAGGAGGCCAATGGCATCCTGGCTTGTGTCAGCAATAGCGTGGCCAGCAGGAGCAGGGCAGGGATGGTGCCCCTGTGCTCGGCACTGGCGAGGCCGCACCTCGAATGCTGTGTTCAGTTTTGGGCCCCTCGGGACAAGAAGGACATGGAGGTGCTGGAGCGTGTCCAGAGAAGGGCAACGGAGCTGGGGAAGGGTCTGGAGAACAAGTGTGATGGGGAGCGGCTGAGGGAGCTGGGGGGGTTTAGCCTGGAGAAGAGGAGGCTGAGGGGAGACCTTATCACTCTCTGCAACTGCCTGAAAGGAGGTTGTGGGGAGGTGGGTGTTGGTCTCTTCTCCCAAGTCACTAGGGATAGGACGCAAGGAAATGGCCTCAAGTTGCACCAGGGGAGGTTTAGGTTGGATATTAAGAAAAATGTCTTTACTGAAAGAGTGGTCAGGCACTGCAACAGGCTGCCCAGAGAGGTGGTGGAGTCACCATCCCTGGGGATGTTCAAAAAATGTGTAGACATGGCACTTGGGGACATGGTTTAGGCGACATGGTAGTGTTGGGTTGACAGTTGGCCTTGATGATCCTAGAGGTCTTTTCCAACCTTAATGACTCTATGATTCTATGATTCAAAGAGTCTGAAACTATCACTGCATGACTTCCCCATTATCAGCTCCAACCTCCACCTCAGTATGGCATAAAAATGCATACAATTTCTCAGACTCACTTTGTGGGGCCTGTATGTCCCCTCATTCCTACTGCTGGTGTGTCCTCTGCTCATCCTCTGCATCCAGCTGGGGCTGGGGCACTTGCATGGCATTGCCTTCTGTCCAGTACACAAATGAATCAGCACTGCCTTAGAACTTCAAATTACATGTAGCTTTAGTTAATTAAATGTAAAATCATTGGAATAAAATTATCCTTTCATTAGAAATTAACTCACTGCTTAAGACTTCAATAATTACTTTTTCTTCCCAAACCACATACAAAATGGTCAGTTAAACAGTATGTAAAAAAAAAAAAAAAGTTTAATGACCGCATAGCAATCAAGATTACTATTATTTAAGCACAAGCTATTAACATGTGCAATGAGGTATTAGCTAATAAATTATCTTTATAAAATTAAATTGTAATTTTATCACAAATTTTACAGAGGTTATGGTTTTTAATGGCTGTATTTAGTTGTGGCACTGAGCATGCTGCTTTCCTTCATTACTTCATTAACACTTTGCATTTATACTCTTTCTTATTATTATTTTAATTTAGGAACAGGCTTAATTGATTTATTTCTTGTCTCTTTGGGAGCCACTTGGTCTCTGCCGTTGCACAAGGGCAGGTGTCCACCACGGACCTGAGCCTGGGGACAGCTCGTGCCCTTGGTTTGCTCTCATACAGGGAGGAGTGCTGGGGCGCTGCAGGGAATTCACCCCCGGCCTTGGCCCTCCCAAGCAGCGAGTCACCCAACCTGGGTGTGCGGCACAGCAAGCCCAGGGATGGAGAATAAGCCCCTCTCGGATGTCCTTGCACTGCAGAACTGCTCGTCCAGGCGCTGCAGCCCCGGCGAGCAGCTCTAAGCTGGGAGCACGTGGAGCCCCGCACCCACAGGTCCTCGGCTCGTGCGTCGCCCTTGCAGTGCTACACGCGCATGTTTATAGAGGAAGAAGTCACGAGGAAAAGTTTCATGCCTTCTGCCAGCGTCTGAAAGCTGAATCACCTTTTGCAGCACAGCTCTGCGTGCTGGTGCCACGTCCTGTTCTCCCCACGGCGGGTGCGCGAGCGTGCGTTTGTTCCGACATCGGGCAGCCCGGGAGGCGAGAAGGGCCCCGGTGGTGCGGGGCTCCCGCGCTGTCCCGGGCTCCCCAGCTCCACTCCACGGCCAGAGCCATCCCTCTGCTCCAGCGTGGCAGGGCTGGGAGCAGAGCGGGGAGTGACAGCAGCCACGGCACACGCCAGTTATAAACTTCCTCCACAAGTTCCCTGCAGACAGATATCCTTGAGACTCACCTCCATCTCCCGCTCAGGTCACAGGGAGATTTAGAGATGGGGAGCTGTAGTTAAGGTCCAGATCTGCTATCTGAACTTGAGTGATGGAGGACACATTCCTGGGACATGTTTATTGTCACCCGGCGGCCCGCAATCCCGCTCTCGCGGAGCCACCTCCATTCCCCGTATAATTCATGGTCTGACTCCGTGGTGGAGTGACTGATAAGGCCTTCACGCCGGGCTTGCCGGCCACATGTCTCAAGGAGACTCCAGAGGAGCTTCGGCACAATATAAATGTGGCTCCGTGTCAGCCTCAAACCCCTGGAAAATTCCCCGTCTCGAGAGTGCAGCATTTTAAGTAATAAAACCATAGAGAGATTACAACAAAATGTGACAGGAATTTATGGCCCTCTGCATGAACCTTTTACCTTAAGATGGAACAAAGTTGAGGGAAAAAAATTGCGTGGTTCACTTAGGTAACCTTTCCAACAAGCTCTCCTCAGTTCCTGGCCCCACATTCCTCTTTGCTGATTTAATAGCGGGAAAAAAACAGCCCTACTGAAAGCAGGGAGCTGGGGAAGCAGGCAGTGCGCCACGCTTTTGTTGCTTTAACCCTCACCATTTCCTCCCTGTCTGATGCACAACGATTTCAGAGCAAAAGCAAGGCACTGCCAGGCTCCTGCCAGACCCTGAAGTTGTACTGAAGGCTCTCGTTATGCCCCTGTGCCTTGCTGTGGCCGGGAGCGCTGGGGCTGTCGAACACACCGAGAGCCCTGGTAGCTGGCAATCTGTGAAACCAGTCCACACCCCAGGCAGGCTGGCTCTTTTTCCTTTTATTTTATTTCTGGTGTTTCTTTTTCCTTTTATTTTATTTCCTCTTGAAAGACATCAAAAATCCTGTAGCATCTATAATTTCTAATGAAAATAAGGGCTAAGCAAGGGCTTCTGTGTGTACCCGTACCCTAATGACACGGGCTATGCCTCTAAGTGCTATGTCCCTTCGTACTGGGAGGTGTATATTTTTATTGCCCGTGAAAGGGTCATGTAGCATAGCTAAGCAGATTCCTGGCTCTCCCTGATACTGGATTTACTGCCACTTTCAGCAATAAAGAGTGGAATTAATCCTGAGTTTACTAATCCAAAGAGTAAACAATATCCAGTGGAGACACTCAGGCAAGATAAATGCAAGGGAGTTAAAAGCAAACGGAGTGAAATCATTCTGCTCCAAGCTAAGGAGTCATTTGAGGAGCATGAAGCTTCCACATACAGTATTATCAAATTGTTAATAAATGTTTCCAAAGTCTGTAATATTGGGAAGCTTTTCTTTCCAATTTGTCACGATAGGGGATTTTATATATGAAGCATGCTCGGTGCTGGGCAGTAATTTCATGTCATACAATCTGTCAGTTAAGGTAGTATTAGTCAGAAGGACTGATCATAGCTGCTGATACCAATTTAAGACTTAGGAGGCTAATTTCCTGTTATTTATGTAAAGCACTTAACTTTTTAAAATTCCCTGATACGGCCTACGGAAATAAATAAATTCTAAGACAGTTTTTCCTCAAATGTTCCAACACTTTACAAATTATTTATACCGTATTCGCAAAAATCAGGGAAGACGCAGCAACCACGGCAGTGCCTCTGCTCTTGGATCTAGCGCCCCATCGTAAACAGCTTATTAAACAGTTCTGTAGCATCCGGGCTGCACATACTGTATCATCACTGGCTTATTAAGCAGTTTCAACTATTTACTCCCCACAAGAATCTCATTTACTTTTAACTCACCGTTGTCCATTGCATGATTTTTGCTGCAGGCTGCCCAGCCCCTACGGCCGGGCGGGCTCCTGCGGCGCGCTGGGGCTGCAACCGCTGCCCCCAGCAAACCCCCTTGGAGGCGCCCAGCACATCACCGCTGTGCCCCGTCCATCTGCTGCTCCCTGCATAATCTCTCCCATAATTTGGTGTCCCATAGCTGCAGCCCCCTCTTCCCAAGGACTCCGCCAGAGTCCAAACACCCCTTTCTGCCCAAAGGCTTCCCAGGCATGAGGCGGCTGCTTAGGGACCTCAGCCTGGCTGGCTGGGGTGGGGAATCGGAGGGGCCACTTGCAATTACACGGAGCGGGGATCTGGCGCATTGGGAATGGCAGACAGGGCCATCTCCGTGAAGGGTCACTGGCGCCAGACCAGGCTGAGCACATGGCCAGGAAGCACTGCTCTGTCCGAGGGCGCCTCAGTGGTGCGAGAGCGCTCAGTTGTTCCCCAGAAAAATCCCGTCCATGCTGAAAAGCAGCAGCATGAGATATTGCATATTGTCTCCTGTCATTTTGTAAAACTTGGGGCCAAATCTCAGAGGACAAATTAAAGTTAACTATTCCAAAGGGTGCGTTTCTCTGTTGCTTATTAAACACTGAACGCCAGAGCTGTGCATGGCATTAGACAGTACTTGCATTGCAACAAAAGGCCAATCCACACCCCAAGAATAAAGGGAGAAGGGGGCACACAGTCCCCTAAGATGCATGCCCTGAAGTATAATAAAATAAAATAATCAGTCCTGCTAGTTCTGTCGAGAGAGAGACTATGCAATAACTGAGCGTGGAGGTGAAATCACATCTCAGCCCCAGGAAACAGCTGAAGCTCCCGAGAAGCGCAGTGAGGATAGAACTGCTGCCTGTTTAAATAAGGTGAGAACTGTTGTCTCCAGTGCAAAAAACCCAACACCTTCAACAGCACTGCATTCCCATACAGTATTTTTGTACGTATTTTAAATTATCTTGGGTCACTGCTGTGCTTGTTAAATAATTAAAGGCAATGAATGTTTTATTTACTGTCCATTTAGTGCACCAGACTCATAGCTTCACTTTGATTTTTGGTCCAGAAGGAACCATGACACAGCCCTGGAGAATACTTCCACAGCATTAATTAGTGTGGCACAATACAAACCTGCATCACTGTTCTTATTTGCGAGTCAAAAATAATAATTGATTATTAATTTTATTGGTTAATACATTTTAAAAATATTAATTTCTGTTTTCATAGATAGTGTTTTGTAGCTACGGCAGAGTGAAGTCTGGTTTCAGGGACCATTTCAATAGCAGCACCTACATGACTTCTCTGAGTATAAGTCAACTGGAGTAATACAAGAACATGTCAAACCAGGCTGGGGAACACTTCAGAGTGCGCTGGTCAGTAGTCAGGATGGACACATCTGGCCACTCTTGTCCCACGGTCCACCAGGAGCCGCGAGGCCTGCCATCCCGCTGGTGGGCGACCGGGCCTGGGCCCCCCGCCATCTGTCTCTGTAGGCTCTGGGCCCCCAAAATGGAAATTTTTTGTTGCCTGACCTGCATCTACAACTCTATTTTCATAATCAGGATTGTAACCAACTTCTTTTTGAACTTGAAATGTGGCAGAAAATGGAAAGGACGGGGAAAAAAAAATCCTGATGAATGAAAACTTCTTCCTATAGAAGAATGTTTTAATTTGTCATGCTCATACAAGAATAAGTTGGTTCGGTAAAGAAAAGAGTACAAATTATCAGCCCTTCAAAGCTTTCCCATTTAACCACTTTATTGCAATACAACTGCCCATAACATTTGCTTTTAAAGCCCATGATGCTGAGTGTAGTTATTACATTGCATACATAAAAGATGTTTACAATTTTTTATATATATGTAAAATGTTGATCCCCTGGGCCACATTGATTTGTGCTGGCTTCGCAGCTGGGTTGGAGCGGGAATTTCCCAAAGAGATGTGATTAGGCTGCAGGGAACTTTCATTCTTTTTTCCGTTTTTAATCTCCTGCTTACCAATTTAAAGGGCCTATCTCGTATTCCGTTTACGTCAAAATTTCCAGGCGGTATCAGGGTATTCTGAGGTTGGGAGCACACGGCACATGCAGGCTCACACGCTTCATTTTCAAAATGCGTTCTGGCTGTAGACGAAGTTGGGTTGATTTATTAGTTCTCGGTTGGTTCTATAGCTGAAAAGAGAATTGGGACAAACACATTAATTAACAGCCTGCCTGCACCGGCGGAGAGGTGGCAGGGTGGGAACCAGGGCTCTGCGGTGCTGGGGCAGGCATGGGCTGCGGGGGGAAAGGTACTGCCAGGAGGGCAGAGCTGCTGGATGCTGCCGTTCTGCCCCCTCTTAGCAGTGGTCTTCACTGCTCTTTGGGATTATCCTTCTTCTCTTGTCCTCAAAAGTTGCTCTGAGAACTGCCCAGACTTCTCCCTTTGCCTTGACCAGGGACACAAGCAACACCTCCAGCCGATTCCCGTGGCGAGTCTCAGCGGTGCAGTGGCACAGGTCTGGCCGCACCGCGATGACCAGCAGCCACTTCCCACTACAAACACCTCTGCAAGCACAGTCCTGCAAAGACAGGTCACCGATTCCTTGTCCCCCACAAACACCTCTGCAAGCACAGTCCTGCAAAGACAGGTCACCGATTCCTTGTCCCCGGTGTCATGAGGCACCTGTAAGTAGTGTGCTGGAAAGGTCTCAGCCTGCAGAGAATTTTGTAAGAAGTTTCCATTTTTGTAAAGCAGAGACATAAGCAACTGAGAGGACAAATAATTTCCCAGTAATTTGTTTTATTAATGAACAGCGGGTTGTAATTAAGATGGTATTCATTTTAAAGAAATTAACTGTTCTCCCACAGAGAAGAAAAAAGTGTTTTATAGTTTCAATCTTCAAACTTTGACAAGCTAATCTTTAGAGTAAAATAATAATGGGGAAAAATGTTAGAGATTTCTCATAAAAACTCATGGAAAAATGAACAAACTCCAAGGAAGTGGAAAGTATCCAAAGTTTAAATGGTGGATCTGTAGAGGGGATCTGAATAGGTCCGGGTGGAAAAAGAAAGGTAACCTGCAGGATTACAGCAGGATCACTGCTTCCAGCACTTCAAGGGAGCGTGTTCAGCACTCAGCCCCATCCCAGCGATGCAGGTGCAGCGGGCAGTTATGTCAAGCAGCTCTTTGGGGGATTGCAGTATATGTGTATACGTAAGAAGACAAATTTACAGTTCATTTACATTTTCACTGTGTCTCATCCTAGAGCTGATTGGGAAGAAAATAAAAGGCCACATATTTAGATATTCCCTGCATTTGAGAAAAAAATTAATACGGCAGCAACATTTGCACTGTTTTTCCTTTCTGGAAGAAGAGCGGAGGGGTTTTATCTGTACGTTTTACATTTTTAAAAGACTCTAAGTGTAATCCAGGATATTAGACACTATTCAGCTTTGCACAGGTATCTGGCAAAATGGTTTAAACATTTATTAAATATAGAATGATAAAATACCTTGAAGATCACATCCAATCAACACAGTTTCTGCTGTGGAAAATCATGTCTCATTAATCTGTTAGAATACTTTGAACCTACCAATATATAAATGGATAAAAGAGAATATCTTGACATATTTTTAGACTTTCAAAAGCCTTTTAATGAGGTCTTCCCACAGGATTTCTTAGGAAACAAGATAAAAATGGGGGTAAGAGATACAGTAGCATTATGAATCAATAAGATGGACTAAAAGGAAGGAAACAAAAGCTGTAGATAGTCTTTTATTAATCAATGTAAAGGGTCACTAGCAGTGTGCTACATGGTTACGCACTCAATCTAATGGCACTACTATATTAATTACTGACCTGGAAAAGGAAACAGTTGTATAGATTAGTTAAATTCAAAAAAGATGAAGGAAATTCAGAGAAATTTGGCCAAGGCAGAAGAATGAATGACGTGATAGCTAGGGAAGTTTGATGTTGACAAATATGAATGCTCTAAAACCCAGAACTTTCCCAGCATACAACTGGTTGATTTGGAAAGCTCGTAATTGCTGAGACCTTGAACAACGTGTGTTCAGAGCCAAATGGCAAACAAGATGGCAGGGGCTCAGAGGAATGGGAATGAGAAGAGCACAGGAAATATTAAAATAGCTGGTTTTGACTGTCTGGTGCACCTCCTCTCTGGATATGGTGTGCAGTACTGTTGTGCAGTGTGTCTCAAAAGAGTACTGCAGAGTTGGACTGAGCTCAGAAAGCAAAGAGGGAGATGACCCGGGGTCTTGGGAACTCAGTCTGAAGAGTGTGGAACGATTGCAGGTGTTACCAGGACAGGCTGAACAGGAGGTGTCCTTGCTCCCTTCCCCAGCACAGGAACAAGGGGGCAGCAATGGGAGTTCAAAGATGGAAATTCAAAATATAAGGAACGACATTCTCACATGATGAGGAGTGGTGCTCCTTGCCAGAGGAGACCATGAGAGGCCCAGGCTAAATACTGGTGGCCAAGAGAAAGCTGTGGTGAGGGGAATCCCTGCATATCTGACCGTCAGAAATCAGTTCTGTGTTATCTAAGAAGGGATTGCTCTGGGTAAGGGAAGGCTGTTGCAGTGATCCTTGAACCCTATGGCTCCAAGTATGCAAAACCATACACTAACTGTACAAACACCACCGCAGGCAATTTATCCATACATTTTAGGATTTATAAAGCTTAGTGCTGCATGTTCAGTTTTCTAGATAGTTTCTCTTATTGCTGTTCTGGAAATCCATTCTGGTTAGGTACCAATATTTGCGGTTCCAATCCAAGCAGCAAGGTGCAGTGCAGAGCGGTGACACTGAGTGGCCCCTGCAGGTGCAGTCTTATCAGCATGGCTTACCTCCACAGGCATTTTATAGTAATCATACTTCCCACGAAGCTCTAGTTTCAGTGCTTTCAAATTAGATCTCAGCACTAAATAAATAAATAAAACAGTAAAAGGAGGAAAATCAATGGGCTCTCAGTGCAAACCCTGGGTTCACCTTGCTTGCACAGTTGCCTGCACTGCCCTTTCCTCATGTCCTGCTCTGGCTGGTGCCGGGCCGGGCTCTGGTCCCTGGGGGCAGATCTGGGGGGGGCACGAGCTCCTGCCACAGCACGGGGCTGCAGGGGTGCAGGCAGGGTCCGGGGACTTGGCAGCCTTTCAGAGGCACCTATGGAAAGAAACGCTGGCAGCCGTTCTGGTAGCGAGGGGCCGAGCATACGCCTGGGTTTCACTCCTCTCTTCTCAATCACCACATTTGCAGAGGGGGCACCAGCCCCGCTGCCCTCCACCATTCCCGTGCAGGAGCTGCGGGTTGGACGGACAGACTGAATGTGTCATGGGGGGCAGCAGCTTTTTGCCCTTTCTGCAGCACAGCTGTGGCTGTTTGGAGAGCAGACCCGCAGCAGCATCCCCAGCGCTCAGGAACACTCCGCCCGGTACCAAACCCAATGTCCTGGAGGGGCCTCGCTGCAAATCGCTGCTGCATTTGGTGAGCTCGGGCAGCTTAATTGTCTTGTTAAATATAAATGGGCTGGTGATTTCTTAAAACTGGAAGAGTGTGGAAAGCCATTGCGAGGAGGATAATACCAGTGGTATTTAAAAATTAAAATCTGCTGTAGCCAATCATAGCAGCAGCAGCATTTGTCCTTTGGAGTCTGACTTTGATAGTCACTCATGGATGCTATAAACACAGAGGCTATGTTTGCAGCTAAGCAATAAAGTGACTGGTGCATTTCTTTTTACTTTATACACCGCTGTATTGATTTTGTAGTTTATTTTTTCTTAGAGGAGAAACTAAGGTATTGCGATTTCATTTAGGTACTGCATTATAATTTCCCCGATGATTTTGTCAAACGTTCCTGAAGGAGAACACCTTCTCACAGTGAGTAGGATTCAAAGACACAAAGCCGACTAATCCATACCTAATTGGATGAAATCGTTATGCACTTTCCCTCCTTTTGGAGGTTTTTTCAGAGTTCCTGGTTCCTTAGGGATCCTAAAAGCCACTGAAGAGGTTATTATAGTATGTCCTCGGGGATGTTTAATACCCTAGCCCTGTTCAGACATGCAAATAATCTAATTCAAAAGCTTCCTAATTAGCAAGCCAGCTACAGTTCTGGATATGGGCGGAGGGGGGGAGAGAGGGAGAGATCTAAAAGGACTGTGCTTTTTCCTTTTATAGGCTGCTATTGTGCAAAAGGCAGTATAATGGATAAAAAGTAATTGTTCTGATTTTAATTGCGATCCACTATTTATAGTTTTGTTCTGTCATCTGAATAATGAGGGGATTTTGTTCATACAGCTCGCACTAAACACGCTGCAACTTAGTTTACACAGAATGCAGCATGCGCCTGCCGTTTCCTCTTGGAAGCACAATCTCGCATAGCAGAGATGGTCCAAGTAAAAGATGTTAAGCTCGTTAATGAATTAGCCATTTAATTAACATAATTAGGGATAATTATTTTCTTTTAATCTATTGCCAATTTTAGGACAATTAAACTAAACAATGGTGAAGCAGATCACAGAGGGTCCTGTGCAGTCCTAGTAAATTCTCTTGCCCTAAATAAAATGGTATTAAATATTAGGGATGTGAAGGTGGACGAACACGAGGGCAGGCTCCTGGCTCACCTCCATGGTCCTGATGCAGAGACGTGACAACCTGTGACCCCCGCCTCTGTCGAGGAGAGCCCTGATCACTACAAATGGCTTCTCCTCCCAGGATGTGTAGCAATGGGACCGTCCCCACCGAGCGCAAGCCTGCCTTACCGAGTGTGAGCTGCTAGGAGGCAGACCTTCCGCCAGCGCTCCCTACTTCTGTTGTCATAAGCTCTGCATCCAGGTTGGTGCTGCACTGAATTGTGTTGCAAAGTCCAGACAAAGCTTACATTTATAACGACCTTGTCAGACAGCTGATATAAGAGTGCACAGATACCTGCATTCTTTATGAATAAAATGTAGTAAAAACTAAATAGAAGGCTGACGCTGAGCCTATATCTGTGTAGAGCAGAAACATCCGTGATGCAGCAGTATCACAAAGGCTACAAGATCCCGGGCTGACGGCTTCCCGGGCAGCTGCGGCTCTGCCCTGGGAGGGTCCCTCCTGCGTGATGTGGGAGCAGGACTCCCCATCCTGCGCCTTTGACTGCTGCTGCAATCAATGCAGCCGCTGGCAGCAGGAGGAGGAAAGGCTTCAGGTGCAATGTGTGCCTGGGGGAGCGGGAAAGAAGGGGGTCTTTTGCGAGGAGATGGCGCTGAGCCCTGAGCAGCACAAGGGGAGAGGTTGGCCCAGCTTTTACACTGCCCAGTGCCACCACCTGGGTGACCGAGCTGCTGCCCAGCGCCCCATGCAGCGTGGGCTGCCGCTGCCCTCCGCCTGCCTCGGCCAGCTGGGCTCCGCTCCTCTGCTGCAGGCTGGGAGATGTCCAGATAGGAGATGACTCCTTCTGCTGAATATAAATATTTATTATGAGGCAACAAAGTATTTCGTTGGTGTTGGGCCCTTATTGTCCTAATAGAAACAAACCAAACCAAACACCCCACCACCCCCCAAAAAAACTGCTGGAAACAGTAATGTCTGAATAACTCCAACGACCAAAAATTTACATTTTTTTTTTAATGGTGGATTGCATTAGGCAACTTACATGTAGGTCTAACTACAAGATCTGTCTATAAAGTGCCTGAAGTTCAGTGGCTTCCATTTTCCCCTAATGCTTTCTCAGGAGCATCCCAAGCGGCCCCCCAAAAAAAGTTTAAAAAAAAAAAGTTTTAAAGACTGAACCTACTTCTCTGCCTGATAAACCTCAAGTGCCAGGGCTTCTTGAAGCTTTCCTCTAACTACAGTAGTCAGGGTGAGCGGTCAACAGACTGAAAGGACCATGTGCCATGGCGGCCACCCCAGCAGGAAGGGCTGCGGCAGGGGGAAGGAGCAGGGGACGGGATCAACTGGCCTGGCTCCAGCCCCAACATGGAACTTCTTCAGTTATCCACTGCCACGTCCCACGTTTTGGGTGCTGAACTCTGGCTCCCTGCATGCTGCAGGACCAGTCCTGGCCTTTCTGTCCCATCCCTCCCAGCCCCCTTCCACCAGCAGCTCCCAACACGCAGCTCCGGGAGGGTAGTCAGCCACAGCACCTACCTTCCCACCTCCCTCTCTGGCTCGTACGTCATGCACCCCAAACTCCACCTGCCTGTTTGTAGGCAGTGACACCAAAAGGCAGTGATTTTTGGCCAAGGGCTGGGTTTTGCCAAGCCTGTCCCTCCAAGTGATGAGCACTCTGCTGCACGTGGCACTGCTAGTCAGTTCATTATTCTATTAGATTCCCACACAGCACCTGCTCAATTGGAGCCTCGTGTGCTAGCAATTAATATGTTATGCCCTGATTAATTAGCAGGGTTAATTATGATTGCTGTTGCTTAAACCTATGTAGAGAGAGATGGCATCATGATGCTGTGACTTGCAGTGCTGAGGATGCACCCCTGGGAATTGGGACCAGTGTGTGTTAGCAGCAGGCCGTCCCCGTGGGACGTGCTCACTTGTTCCTGCAGTATTGTCAGCTTGGGCATCATGTCCGTGTTTGTTCCGATTAGTGCTTCCTTAAAGGGTGGCACCTCCCAGCTCCTTGGTGATGACAACGAACCCAACCAGTTGATCCTGCAGGCACCGAAGTGACCGTGGCCTCCTGTGTATTTGCCCACATTTTATTCAGTGCAACGTTAAAGTGAATTGTTTACAAGACAAGAGTGTGATCACCAGACTGGTACCAACCCCAACCTAGACAGATGATCTGGGCTTTCACAGCACTCAGAAGTTCCTGGCCAGCTCTCACAGGCACGGGCGCCAGTGCCCACAGCTGGGAGCCATAGCTGCGTGCCACTTCAGCTCCGAGTGGAGAGAGCTGGACAAGAGCAGTGTGGCCATGGGGCCAGGGGGGCACCTGGGGAGGGACAGCTAGCTCACAGAAGGAATTTCTAGTCACAAAAGCTGGGTGAGAACAGCAGGGTAGGCTCAAATCCTGCACACCACTGAGCATCACTGGTTTCCTGTTAAGCTTTTGATTTGTCTGTGTGTGAAATAGTGAGACTTGGGGCCTTTTTGGCAGTTGTGAGTGAGAGATGACCACCCTTCCCATTGACTTATCCTTTTGAAGCTATCATCACTCATTTCTCTTGGGAAGAGAATGTGAGGCACTGGTAAATAATACAGGATTGTGTATTTCTTTATCTCCCATAGTGTGTTGTCTCCTACATGCTGTTCTGTTCTAACAACATCCATCAAGACAAATGCATACCTGAGAACAGCCTCCCTCAAACCTCAGAAATCTTTTCTGAGGTCACAAACTATACAGAAAAGACAAAGAAGAAACAAGAAGGAAATTGCACAAACAATTAAACATTTTTTTTCCAGAGACATAGAGGATTCCCCTTGTCTGCACAAGGCAAGCACCAAAATAGGAATGCCACATCTCAAACACAAGGCAATCTATTATTCTCAGAGCAGTAACATGATACATTATCAGCCACCTTATCCTACCAAAATGTATCATTACCTGCACTTTCTGCACTTTCCAGATCAATCCACTTTAAAAATGTAGTAATATAGAAGGGTATTAGGTACTAGAAAACTCATTATGAAAATGGCGCACTCAAATTCTTTAAAGGTGATATTTCATAAAATATACTATGCCTAGCTCTTGGCTCAATCATTCTTTTTAATAGCTCCATAGCAGCCAGAAAATAAAGTATTCATGAAGATTGAAGAAGATGATCCCATGAACTTCAATTTAATTGGTGCAAATTAAAACGATCCATCTTTTCACGCTGCCCGTCTATCTCCAATCATCAGTGCACCGCACGTCCAGCACCCTGATTACAATTATCTTTTAATAGGAAAACTTGTCACTTTTTGTGTGATTTACATAAGCTTGCACAAACTTACTGGTATCATTTAGGGTTGGAATGTATGATTTTTTTTTCATTCAAGTCCCCTGATATAGTTGGGGGCGGGGGGGGCCCAGAGGTGAGGTGAGCTCTTGGCAGGGGGCTCATTTACTGCACTTAAAGCCTGGACTTGTACAAGAAGAATGCCAGAGAGCAGCCTTCAATACATCTTCATTCACCAGACCTCCCCCCAAAGAAGTGCTAATGCAGCCAGATTTCATGGTGTCTTTGCAATGACCATTGCAATTACAATACAAAAACCTAGATGACATTTTGACTTTTAATTAGGAGGGAAATGATGCTGGTCCCTGCTGATGGCTCTCTCTCTCCCTCCAACTGCTCCTAGCACTCCCATCCTGAGAAGGTACCCTGCAGGGTTTAATAAGCCATCAAATCATAGTGGTGTGGGACGTATTCTCAAGAGTTCAAATAAAATTACCATAAATGTATGTTTACTGTTCCTGGCCTAGTGTCTGGGATCTGGCTGAGGGCCCTCCAGCCAGGAGTAGCAAAAAACACCCACAGTATTAATTACTGTTACTATCATTATTACTATTTTCTTTGTGATGGCCACAATCCAACAGCGAGGACGCCGCAGAGTGATTCATTGCCTGAAGCCATTTATGTATAATATGTTTCAATTTTGTTTCCTTATCTTTGAAAGGCAACCGTCCTTATCACAGATGGCTTCCATGCCTTAAGATGTTGTGAGATTTAGCTCTGTCTTCTCAGGCTGGCTTTCTCTATGCATTGAAATAATTAGCATTGTTTAGCTTTTGTCCGTGCATTCCCTGATACCATTAACCCTAAACGAGAGGTAGGCAACCCGCAGAACAACAAATGCAACCTGTGCACACTTTGTGAGCTTACTGAACCTGCTCACACCTCTACTGAAGCACGTGGAGGGATGGTTTTTAATAAGCACTAACTTCCAGCTCCCTCTTCTCCATAGCAATGGAGAGCAGCTGAAAACGCCTTGCTGCATAGCACACCGAGGTCCCTGCAGAGGTTATCAGCGAGCGAGTATTAAACTTTTTAGCACATCCACTGCAAAGCAATTTTGAGGGCTCCTTTGCTGGTAGAGTTTAAATGAAATGATCTCATTAAGCACTTGTCTCATTTTGGTGCATGAATATTAAATAGGAACGTGCGTGAGCAGGACGCTACAGAAAGGAACATTTGTCCTCTCAGCCTGGCGCTCGTGCCGGCGCCACTGGACTGATGTCCCGGGGCTCCGGCCCTGCCTCCTGTGGCGGCGGGGCAAGGGCTCCCAGAGCCGCTGCCCTTGCTTCCGAAAGGCAGGTGTTCGCCGTGCCCCGAGCTATCAGCAGAGGAGGAGGGTGGACGGCGTGAGGGCTGCCGTCCTGGGATGAAGGGATTTTGGGAGGGTGTGCCATGGCAGAAGACACCCCCTGCGCCTTCCCCGCACCAGGCTGCTGGTGCCGAGGGACGGCAGGGGCAGCTGGGTGACGGCCGGCGGCGGGGCGGTGGCAGGGGGTGCAGCCTGGCTCCCCTCCTGCCCGCAGCCCGGGCCACCCCGCTGCCCGGCCGGCCGCTCCCCAGGGCCAGGCGCCCCTCCAGACGCTGCTCCCCAGGCAGCTCCCCCCAGCCTTCCCCATCAGTCTTTTGTCACAGCAAACAACGCCGGTCGCTGTGACCCAAATAAACTCCAATCCACTTGATCTATCAGTGAAACACGCGGCGCTGACCTGCCATAAATCCCCGGGGCCGCAGGAGAGGCGGCCCGCACCTACTCCCTCCTCGCCCTGGCCTGCCGCCCACCTGCCGCGCTCCCCGGTAAGCAGGTAATCATGAGCTGCCACAGAAAGGTGACCCATTACCGTGATGGATTTGGTGTGAAAAACAAATGGACTGAGACCTGCGGATTGCTGTCCTTACTGCACCTTGGCCTTTTGTTCTGTCATATCAATATCCGCGCGGGGCCTCATTACACGCCGCTCCCGCGCTGTGACGGGAGCGCAGGGTCAGCGCCGCGCACCGCGCTCGGCTGTGCCGGCGAGCCTCACCCTGGGGGCACGCCGCCCGCTCCTCCGCCAGGCACCGCCTGGGACCCCCTCAGCCCGCGCCGCCGGGGCCGGGGCCGGAGGGTCCCGCAGCGTGCCCCTGCCCCGCCAGCCCCGCGGGACTCCCCTCGGCCTTCCCCTCCGGCACCGTTCACACCTGCACGGACGTTGCGTCCGCTGAGCAAATCTGGGGGCATGATCTGTTTTTATTCTGTTTTCTTTCCACCCTGGGGCCCCCGAGGGTGGGTGGCAGGCGAGGTGCAGGACAGTTTGCACAGGGAACTCGCCACGCCGCACACCGCATGCGAAGCCAAGCTCTGTGCTATTTGCCTAACATGGAAGACAAGAAGTTAAAAAAAAGGGAAATGTGTTACACCATATGCCAATCCAGTAATACAAGCAATTCAATAATATGTCAGCAATATATTTAAGTGCTGCTGAGCAGACTTGCTCTTTCCTCTGCCGGTGAGGCTCAGTCCTCTCAACAGTGCGTGGGCTCGGTCTCACCACCACCTGCCGAATGAGCCGCCGGAGCTGAACTGTGCCCCGAACGTGGCACAGCCCAACCGCCCCGGCCACGCTCGCAGCGGTGCCCCGGGAGCCTGCTGCAGCCGGAGGAGCCCGAAGCCTTGCCGGGGAGCGAGAGGTGTAGGGACGTCTGCCATCACCGCAGGGAGGAGGAGGAGGAGGAGGGAGAGCCGGCAGAGCTGACCTTGAGGCTGCCTGAGACTGACCCTGAAGCAGCGAGATTCTCCATTCTGTTCACAGGCACTGTCATCTCTCACCTTGCAGAGAGCGCTCTCCTTGCCCATTTATCATCACAAATGTTTCTATTTAGGCTTATTTGTTTGTACAGTTAAGCCCCGTTACATTTACACCAAGAAGAAGGACAAATTGTGATTTTATCCAATGTTAGATCATATCACTCCTTGCTACAACATTCACAGCATTAATAAGGATAAAGGGAGACTTTGGAGAAATCCAATAATAGAGCACATGTGATAACAGCCCAGGGAAAGTGCTCTGGGGAGGGAGTGCAATTCCACTACGGACACTCTGCCACGGGTACTCCCTTTGTGCACACCTTGCATTGTCTTGCCAGGAAGGGATTTCTGAACTGGCTGAACATGGCTAACACAATTCTAGCGACAAGGTCCTGCTCATTAATGAGCATTAGTCTGCCCACTGGAACACTTCATTTCCTGACAAATATCTTGCTTTTACACAAAGCTCTGGATGCCTGTAAGGCTCCAGGCTCTTCCCACCAGCACTCACCAGGTACAGAAATGGGCTTTTTTAATAAAGACAAAAGTGGTGGTAGAAATGTGCCAAAACAATGGCAAGTCTGGGAAAACAGAGCACACAAAGACCAAGAGCAGAACCCGGAAAGCAGGCTGGAGTGCGAGGATGCAAATCTATTGCTGAGCTCCTGAGAGCAGCTCTCAATCAAGACCCTGAAAGAGGTCACTACCCTGAGCCCTGGACATCCCCAGGAACCTCACAGCACTCACCGCTACCAGGCAAAGCCGTGCCCGCTCTGCAGCTGTGCGTTGCTTGACCTACTGTCACCTTGGTCCCGATATGAAAGGGACCAGGAAGAACCCGTGTAGATGTGTTAGCTTGTTCATAGTAGGGACATCTTTGCTAGCCCTTGTGCTCATAGCTCTCCATCTGCAAGCTTCTCCTGGCCCAGAAAAACTCGTTGCCCTACCATACTTGTGTCAGGAGCAGCACACATTAGACACCAGAACCCACATGCACATCAGCCCAAATGCCTATAAATACTCCATCTGATGGAAAAGGTTCCTCAGGGATTGGCACCTTTTTCCAGTGTAAATCCCAGAGTGGAAGCAAATCTGTAAGAAAAAAATCTTCCCTAGTCCCATGCTGCAAGAAATACTTTCTCAGGCCTGTGTTCACTCAGGGGAGCAGCCGGGGCCATGCTGCAGTCTTCCTCTTTCCTCCCCCTCAGCAAAACACTTGCCAGCAGTGCCGGGCAGGGGGGCGGCAGCCCCGGGGTCCCTTCTGCGGCGGCTGTGCCTGAGCACGCTGCTCCGGCTGTGCCTGCTAGCTTTGGCCTGGGAGTTCCTGCCTCAAACCAATCATCATTTATGTTATCCTTACAGACGAGGGCACAGACCTTCAATCATTCTTCCTAGTTAGACACAATCATCAGCCAGATTTGTCTTGTTTAGCTGAAATACATACACAGTAACTACACAGCTCTGAAGATTGTCAGTGGATGTTTTGCTAATCCTGCACGCCGAGCCCTTTCGGTCCCTGCGTGGGTTTTTAAAAGGCCAGTTTTGGCTCGAAGTCTGCTCTCCACGCCAACACACTTTCTAAGAACACGGCTGCTGCTCGGAGCAGCTCCAGCCATTTCCAGCAGCAGAAGACTCTGCCAGCCCTCTGGCAGAGCACAGGCCAAGAAACCTTTGCTGGCATCGCTTGCAAAATGCTCATTCCTTAATTAGGATTTCAAACTAGCACTCGCGTTTCCTGCACACGGCAAGGGATGCTCTGCAGATCACCCAGGGACAGCGGCCACGGGGACACGTAGCACCCAATGTCCCGCCTGGAGCTGCCGGGATGGGCTGGGTGATGCCTCCCCGGCGGAGGGGCCCCGCTCCGTGGCGAGTCAGCGCTGCCTGCCCCGGACCCGCCTTGGCTACAGCCGGGTCCTGCTTACCATGGGCACCTGCTCTTTCAGTCCATTCTCAGCCTGCTTTGCTCCTGATCACAGACAGGCTTGTCCAGAGCCAGACTTCGTGGGAATGTCCATGCCCCGGGTGGGTACGGGTACGGTGAATACAGCCCTGCAGGGAGCGAGTACTGTCAGACAGCTACAACAACTCCTTCTCAATGCACATATATTTTCTATTTCTTTTATGATCAGCTAAAGATTTCTTTTGCATCTGCCAAGGAACTATTTTCACAAATAAGTATGTAAATCCTCTGTAAATGTATGCTAATCACTTATTTTAATTACAATGTAAATAAGTAATTACTGAATAATTTTAAAGTATTTACATGGGGGTTGTGTGATTTAAAAGCTAACTTGTTGGAAGTATAAAAACTATAAATTTTACAGTAATTATACCACGATTTATACACTGTGGCCAAATACAATTTCCATGTGCTTCATAAGAGATAAATAAATACGTAATTCCCCAGTAATTACTGCATAATAACAAAACTATTGCATGTTTATTTTTCTCTGTTAAGTGAAAAATGCCCATACTCTAAAACAAATTCAAGTTGAGATTTTTCACAAGGATAATGAACATTCATCCATCTGATCCTGAGGAAGTTCTTAAGAAGAAGAAAGGAAAATTCTGACAGAGGCTTCTAAAGAGGGGGAATGTATAGAAGGAGGAGAGAAGACACAGAGGAAACCCCGGGAAAAGCCGGCTGCCGCACCCTCGCCCCGTCCCCTGATCGCTCCGGGCCCACAGTGCCGGCGGCCCTGGCTCTGCCGGACGTTTGTGCCAGGTCTGTGGGTCTGTGCCAAGGCTGCCGGGTGTGGGGCTCCGGGGACTCTCCCTGGCCCTGGCCGCTTGGTCGCTCGGCTGCTGTTTCCTGCAAACACTGATGCGGGAGCAGAGCTCGGCAGGAAATTGGCAATCAAAAGGTGAGTATATAAACAGTTAAATTATATTTCCTGTGGGGTATTTTTTATTAATTTCATTGCAATAATATGTTAAACACCAGCACTGTGAAAATTGGTGTTAATGAACATTAAATGTGTAGGACAATTTAAATGGTGTGTATATATCACCTCTCCTATTATTGGGATTGGCCCAGTGGTAATATCCTTTTATCGATCCTCTGCCTTTCTCCTTGTCTCTGTCCCTGTGGAAGTGGTCATGAAGGACACTGTAAGCACACAGCTATCAGAGACATAATCTTTTAGCACTTTAATAACACAGTGAGCAGCCATCACCTACCAGCCCTTAATAACTGTCTCCGTCAGCTCTTTAGAATTTGCAGATTACAGAGTCCTTCTAAATCTTCCCTGAAAAGGCCAGGCGCATTAACGAGCCTACCTGGGCCCCCACTGCGGCGTCCTCACGCTCCTCCCTCGCCCCGGGCAGGCTCTCCGCACACCGCCTCCTCCCCAAAATAGCTGTTGTACAGCCTATTTAGAGTCAGGAGGATACAGGGATCTATATATAGATTTTGTATTCCAGCTTGCTGTACTCTGCTTTATGCCCATGCTTGCAGCTTGCCTCTAAGATCTGCTGTTAATTAGGTTTGCACCGTAATACAGATTTAAAAGAACAGGTGTGGGCGGGAGGTTAGCTACCGTGGGCTCATTAAGGCCGAAGACAGATTTCTCTGTAGCACGCGTGCACGTGTGCGGGGTTGCTTCGGAGCTGCTCTGCTCAGCTCTGACTGCTGCAGAGGTGAAGCGAGAGCCTGCGTGCACGTGAACCTGCACCGGGGGCCTCTCCTCCCCTCTCATCCAGAGACTTCGGGTGTAATCCGAATGCTCCCGCTGGAAAAGCGGCACGCCACTGCTGTCCCTTCAGTTACCAAGTCAAGGGCGCTTTAGAATTCTGCAGTGCTGGAGTTAAGGCTGCCCGTTCATCCCCGGGTCCCCGCTTTCTGCACGCTGCCGTACAGTCATACCCATGCGTTCACGTAACCTGTGGTTTTTTGAAGCAATATAAAACCAGAGCCTCACTCGGTGCTCAAAAGGCTCATTCTCAGTGCCTCTGTAGCTGGACAAATATTTTCTTTTCAGCCAGCAGGCCATGGGTGACCCCGGATTATGTAAACCTGGCACTGAAGGCAGAATTATGAATTTCCTCATCGGCTTTTTCCCGATGCTCAGCAGATAATGCAAGTGCTTCACAAATGCAAATTAAACTCTCCTGCACAATATCACTATACAGTGACGTGCTAATATTATCCCCATTGGGGAACCAAGATATTTTTATGCCTCTGCACTCCTCTTACATCTAAGTTTTGCTAATAACTAGATTTGTGCAGTTACAGAGCTTTAAAAGAACAGGTTAAGGGGAAAATTGATATGTATTCAGTAACTCTGAGTACCTGGATTAAGATGCTTTTTTTCCTTCCCAGAACACTTAGCATTTCTATAGCCTTGCACATGTTCCAATCATGGGCCCCACTCGATTGCATTCCTGGTGGGATTATATTGCTATTCCAAAGGATTTTAAAAAATTAATGCTAAAATGGCTGTGAGATCTGTGGGGTGTGAGCATGCCTACAAACACCAAAAGCTCTCCACAGTTGGAATTAGTTTTATTGCAAAATTCACTTGCGTATGAGCAAAGACGGAGCTTCAAAGCAGTGTACTTTCACTAACTATGGTAGATTTTCAAAGAATTTGTAAAATGCCCTTTCTGAGGATGGGGTGAGACAATGTCAAGCCTTTGGTCTGGAGTGTAAAGGAGCTCAGATTTTTTGAGTAAGTGGTTATAAAAATTGTTAACATAACAGTGTATCTTTGCTTCAAGCCTGTCTTCAGACAGGAAATTCCTAAAATTATCTATATGGTTCTTGGCGCATTATCTACTTGTTCATGACTCTGTAAGAACTTACGTGGGGGGAAGCTTCAGCAAAATCCTGCCCAGGAAAGGGCAGCCAGCCCCAGGCCCGCGGTCCGCAGGGGCAGTGCTTTGCAGCAATTGCCTGGCAGCACAGGCAGGGATTTTAATTGTATTTTTTTCTAAATTTCTGCTTTATAAAGAATTCAATTTGTTTTATTGTTTGAGATTCATATTCAAGATTGCAGAGTAAATTTAATACACAGTGGTTACACTTTAAAGTGTTTTAGTTAATAAAATGCATAAAAATAAATAGGAAAATCAATGCTTTTGTTAATATTCTGTCATTTTTACACATTTTAAAATTCATAGCAGCTCTAAAAGCATGCCACAAGTGTAGCGGGCTCTGGTTTGGTAAACAGCTGAAGATGCTGAGCAGACAAAAATATTTGTGAAAAGTTAGATTAGAAAGTTTAAGCCTCTGAGTTTCAAAACCCCGATTCACCCATGCAGGTGGGGGCTCAGGGCTCCAGCAGCCTCTTGGCATCCTCCAGAAGCGAGCAAAGTGCAGGGCTGGGATGGCCACGGGCGCCCCAAAGCCCCTCTCCCAGAAGGGCCTCGCCATCGCCCCGGCGCTGCGGGCAGGGAGCAGAGCCGGAGGGGATGCAGGGCAGCTCCCTGCCCGCCCGGGGTGCGGGAGCACGCCGGCCCCGCAGGCACGGGGAGCCCCTCCGCAGCAGCTGGGTGAGACGTACCAACGGCAGCGTTCGTCTGCGCAGCCCCAAGGTCACGGCGATGGCCTCGAACGCCTCGTCCCGCGCTCGGCCCGGGCTGGGCGGCAGGCACCGTGTCCCCGGAGTGGCTCTTCCCCGCAGCGGGTCTGGGACTCAGCCCTGTACAGTCTCATTTAGTCTCACGTTTTTTCTGCAGCACACTCCAGTCATGTAATTGCTTTACCGGGCTGTCCCATGAGACGCAGTACGGAGGCACCAAACTGCAATCTATAACCCTGTTACAACGTTCAAATGCTCATTATTATGTCGGGCCTCTGTCTCAGGCAAAAACCGGAATTTTTGGTGGCGTTAGCCTTGTAGGTTTGCAGTTTGACATTTCTTCTGTCCATGAAGGGGAAAAAAAATTCCATCAGAATAATATGGGGACAATTAAAAGTGAATAAACCAGAAAATTTCAAACTTGGATCATGGAAATCTACCCCACACACAGTTAAGATTCCCCCTCTAGGAAAATAACCGTGTGAATTCAAGCAATTAGAGAGGTAAATATCCTCCCGCGGTATGCAAACAAAAAGATCCACAATGAGACAGAAAGCTGAAGTAGGAAATCCCATTTTCTTTGTGACTTTTTAAACCGCACAGTGTTAACAGCCACATGGAAAATCTTTCTCATTAACACCTAGGGCTCAAGGGAAATGTTGTCGACGAACGCCTTATTGCATATAACCCCAAACCCTTTAGGACCTTGAGACGCTCAGACGAACTGGAGTAATGACCTGGAAATAGTCCTCTGGGCCTGCTGCAATAATGATGTGGCTGGCTGTATTTTTTTAATATGAGGAAAGAGATTAAAGAAAATAACAGCCCTGCTTGACTCGTTCATTATTACTGAGGTGAAGTGACCACTAAGAAATGATGACAGAAACCTTGCTCACCAGGCACCGGGACCCAAATGGGGCTGCGAAGGTTTCAGACACTGCCTGCCTGAAGGCAGCATAATAAATTCAGACATTATCTGATATGGATGTATCATAATGAAAAATAAATTTGCAAAACAGTCTGATATGAGTTAATCCATAAAGTATTTTATTACTTCATTTTCTTACATTGAATCCATCATGCATTTTTCTGGCAGCCCATTTTTAATTACTTTTAATTTAAATATATGCATCCGCGGCTCAAATTGGTTTTGACACTAGTAAATTTAAAAAAAAAAAAGAGCAATTATTGTCCCTCTCCACCCCCCACCCCCCCACCCCCCGCTCTCCTGCACTCCTTCCCCTGCAGACAGCGCAGCGCTCTGGCAGCCCTGGCCTGGCACAGGGAGGCTCCTGCGGGTGAGGATCTGGCCCCGCGCCCTAGTGAGGCTGGCGGAGGCGGCGCTGGGTGCCCAGAGCTCCTTCCCCTTCGCTGCCATCTTGCTTAGGGGCCGCGGAAACGCCTCATCCTGCAAACTGGCTCCCACGCATGGTTCCTCTGGACGGACGGGGCTGCTTCCTGCACCAGCTGCGCCCGGACCCCAGAAGCTCCCGCGCCACGGCCTCGGCGCTGGGCAAGAGTTAAGGGATGTAACAACCACGCTCGGTGCGTTCATTACTGCTGATGCAAAAATGACCATTAAGGAATCATGACAGAGACCCTGCTCATTTGTGGCTGGGACAAAGCACAGCTGCCCGGGGCTGCCTAATGAAATCTGAAACCATCACATTTATTTGTCATATGGGTGTAACACATTTGCTGAGCACTCTAATAAATGTAATAATCCAAATATTCCTCCAGTTCTTTTAGAAGAAATACATTTATTGCCTGTGAAGCCTCCTAAGAACATTTCTTAATTGTTTCCCCACCTGCCACTCTCCCTTACCATGCTGGGAGAGGACGGTTGCCACCAAGAGTTGAAGCCCAAACTCTCCTCTGGAGTCAGCAGAGGGGCTGAACTGAGAGGGGGTCCCGGAGCAGCACTAGCAGCTGACACAAAGCTGTGACTTTATCCACATACGTTGCTCTGAAATAATAAACCCCGAGCTTTTCCATTTCTTGCAAATCCAGCAGGATCCACATTTTGTGCTAGCGTGTGCTGCCCATGGCAGTAAATGGGGAAGTGGGGTTCCGTGTGCCAGGGCAGGAGCCCCTGACAGCCCCTGCAGAAGGTGAGCTCCCGTCATGGCACCGATGGTGCTCCCGGTCTCGCCAATGCCAGCAACAGCCATGACTGCCACCGCCCGCAGCCACTCTGCCGTGCCATCCCAGCTGCTCATGGGAGACCATGAGCACCAGGGGCTGCACAGTGTTCTGTGGTGCTCTGCCATGCCATGCCGTGCCGTGCTGTGCCGTGCCACGCCATGCTGTGCCGTGCTGTGCCGTGCTGTGCCATGCCATGCCGTGCCATGCTATGCTGTGCCATGCCATGCCATGCTGTGCCATGCCATGCCGTGCCATGCCATGCCATGCCATGCTATGCCGTGCCATGCTATGCTGTGCCATGCCATGCCATGCTGTGCCGTGCCATGCCGTGCCATGCCGTGCCATGCCATGCTATGCCGTGCCATGCTATGCTGTGCCATGCCATGCTGTGCTGTGCCATGCCATGCCATGCCATGCCGTGCTGTGCCGTGCCATGCCATGCCATGCTGTGCTGTGCCATGCTGTGCCGTGCTGTGCCATGCCATGCCGTGCCATGCCATGCTATGCCATGCCATGCCGTGCTGTGCTGTGCCATGCTGTGCTGTGCCATGCCATGCCATGCTGCACCAGCTGCTCACTCCACCCATGCCGAAGGCTGTGCCAGGCTCTGGCTCCTGCCCCGCAGGATCTGTGTCAACCTGCCCGTCTCTCTTTCTTCTCAGGCTGATTAGCTGTGACCCAGTGCAGGGAGCATGCACCACATCTGGCCCAGGCCCCTGTAAGCAATTAAGCCATGTTTCATGCCAGCTGTTTGCTTACAGTTGCAGAATAGTGCTCAGAAGCTCTCCAGAGGGTCCTGTGCAAGGCCACTGGGTCACTACCAGCCGCTGCCGCAGGGATACGGGGGTGAGGCTGCCCCTGTGTCCAGCCTGCGGCACCGAAACGCCTCTGCTGTGTCAGCCCACCACACGTGGGCTCCCGGCGAGGTCCCCAGGGATGCGCGGCTGCAACCTGGTGCAGCTCATTGCCCCTGGCAGGTTGGCCTTGACTCAGGGGTCAGCGCCGTGCCCAGCCCCTCGCAACCCTCAGTTCCCCTCCGGAGCCTGGGCAGGGCCCGGGCTGGCAGCAGGGCAGGGAGGCACCGGCACAGCAGCTGAACACGCAAAGCGAGCATGGAGCTGGGCAGCAGGGCTCAGCACCACGTGCTGCTCACAGCACAGGCCTGTGAAACTGCTCCAGTGTCGGACTGGTTTCCATTTCATCTCATTTGCAACTAAACAGGATTTATTTCAAGTTTTCTTTAAAAATTGTCTAGTCTTTTATTATTTAGAGACAGCTCTCATTTTTTTAAACATGAAACTAAAGAAAAGTTTGTCGAATATGAAACCCAGGGGGCTTCCAAGGGAGCAAATGAGCAGCAAACTTTCCCCGACCCAGAAGCTGTTTTACACAGGAAAGCTTTTAGCTAGAAACCTGCGTGTTGCTCTGTGTGGCACCAGTTCTCTCTGGCACATTGGAGGTAGTCGAGCACCAGCTGCCAGCAAACGTGGGGGTCTGTGAGCCAGGGAAGGGCCTTTGGTAACTCTGGTGATGACCCATCTGCAAAATATGCCAAAATTTAAACACCTCTTATAGTCCCTTCCCATAATGGGAGGTTTTTCCTATACCTGCTCTGCCGGGGCTGGCAATGCCAGTGGAAGCAGGAGGCAGACCCTTGTGTTAGTGGAGTGTGAGCTAGCATTTCACATGCCATCATGCCAAACAGAACTTTGATATGCTAAGCAAATATTGAACTTTATTGGTTTAATTTAATTAAAATTTATTAACCTTTTATTAAACATAAACCCTCATTAAAATTCTCACTCCTGTCTCCTACAACAGCACAGCCATATTCTCATTTCCAAGCTCATTAAATATCACCCAAAGAGAGCCTATTTCTTGAGCGCTGATTGTTGATAAACTATAATATTAATGCAGACGTGTCCCAGAGACTTTGGAAAGAAGACTAAATGAAATCCAAACACGAGCCCTGGTGCCATTGTTTGGAAAGGAATCCTAAAAAAGAAACAAAGGTGCAGGCTCAGCCCCCGCTGTGGCACAGGGACATGTGCTTGTGCAGCCAGGCTCTGGGATGCTCTCCAGAAACAGCACTATCCCCTGCAGAGCAGCACAGGGCCCAGCGCCCGTGTGGCAGAGGCTCATCTCTGTCTGATGGCAGCACTCAGCCCCGGTGCCACCCGCTCCCTTCGGCCCACAGGTCTCGCCCAGCTCGCCGCCCGGCTCACCAGCGGGTCCTGCGGCCGGGACAGCCCTTGGCAGCACCCAGCAGGGCCAGCAGCGGGGCCAGCTCCCGTGGCACTCGACAAAGGCACCGGGCACCGTGCGAGAGCCTCCGCAGAGGTGAGGAGCTGGTCCCCAGCCCTGTGTCCCTGGCACGGTGCCGCTTCCCACCAGCAGCACTGACTCGGCGGTGATTTAAGAGACACGGCTGCTGCAGTGCCAAGATCTGCTTGGTGAGTGGGTGTCCCCTCACGATGCATGATACACCTCTGCTCTACACCTTTCTGCCCCTGCCCCAGAGATCAGCGAGGGGACCCACAAGCTCCAGACCCGCACCCGGTGGAGCCCTGCTAACTGCAGCACCGCGGCTGCAGCAGTCCTTGGGGCCAGCCCAGCCCTCGTGCTCATGCTGAAGCACTCAATGGGAAAGGAAGTTTGGGCAACTGTTGCCACGGCCCCGGCAAGAACGTAAGGGCGGCTGGTCAGGAGGCTAACCAAACGGGCCAAGCAGGCTGATGTGGGAGGCTGGGTGGCAGCCAGAGGCGCGGGCAGCTGTGGGCAGCCGCAGGCAGGGACAGTCCTGGCAGCGCAGAGCAGCCTGCCCTGCCTCCGCCGAGGCTTGGGAGGGGACGGACGGATGAGCACGGGCTGCCCATTGCTTTGCAAGGGGAGCTTTGCAGCAGCCTCTGGTGAATTACTCATGGATCAACATCCCCTGTCACACGGATATTGTTTTATTGAAGATTAAATGAAGCACAAAGCCTGACACTCTCTGTGGCAGCTGTTGGGGTTAATCCTGGGGCCCACGGATCACTCCAGCCTGAGAAATAAGAAGTGGGGAAAGCCCCATTTAGGGGCTGTGCACTTTCTGCTGTGCAGGGCCAGCAATGGTTAACCTGGCCCACAGCCAGGTACAGCCCCCTCCCCTGGGCAGCCTCTGGGCTGGTTTGACACCAGGCACCATAGAAGCACCCACAGCTGCTGGGAGCAAGGTCAGCCCTGCTCCAGGTGTCGGGAGTGAAGCCCAGCTATTGTCCTTGACTCTGTGAGTGCTCCCTGATATACTCAGCTCCTTTTGATCCTTCTCCAGGAGCGTCCTCTCCCCACCAAGGCACACATGGTCCACCACAGCCGGACACACCTCAGGGCATAGTCAGCACCTCTGCTCTCACACAAGAGCGGCTCAACACTACTGCTGCTCTGGAGCAAGGCAGAGACACCACTGTACCCCAGAGCAGAGCAGGACCAGCCCAGGAGCCCCCCAGCATCCCTCTTGGCTTGACCCCTCTTTGCTTGATTAGTGAAGACAGAGCCATTCCTCTGCAAAGCCTGGAAGCGGCACTCTGGCTGGAGAGGGAGCAGGGGGCTGCAGGTCAAATGGCTGGAGCCCTGATGAATATGGAGCAGTGCAGAGCAGGTAATTGATTTCAGGGAAGTGGGAAAGGGGCAAGCTGTGACAGAGGTCAGTGAGACTGTGGGATCTGTCGGAAAGGGCAGCACGGGAGAGCAACTGCATTTCTTGCAGGAGGGAGAGGGGGCCAGGTGCCCACAGAGACCGAACCGCACAGGGGCTTAATAAAATGGGATCTGTCCAGTGCGTTCCAGCTTGTTTGTCTCCTTCGTCTCCGCCTTTGGCTGGAGCATCTCTAGTTGCAAACACTTCTCCAAAAAATGATGAGACTCCAGAAATTCGGAAAGAACCACTGTGCTGTTTCTTCCCTTTTAGAAAGCCAGGTCTTCTATTTCAGCATCTGGAGACGGCTTTGTAAAGCTTGTCCTCTGTGTTCCTGGAGCTTTGCTCCATGTTGTGATGTGCCAGTCAGCCCAAGTCCCAGCCATGGAGTGTCAGCTGTGATGGTGCCTTCGGCCTTCTCCAGTCCCCAGCCCACTCCCTTCTTGACTGCTGAATTTCCTGGTTTTCCAGCAATAAAATGAGCAGACCTTAAAATCTGTACCTGCCGCCTCCAAATTACACAACCGTGGGGAAGAGGCGGCACTGCTACAAGAGCTGGAGAAGCTTGTGCTGCAGTCAACTCGCTGTTGAGTTACCGAAGCAACTTGGCGCATGGCTGCCTGCCAACATCTCCTGCCAGCCAGCGGTGCAAGTGTGGGACCTGCCCTAAAGGATGGTGCTGGCTTGGTGCACAGCTTGACCTTGCTTATCACAGACAAATTCATGTGCAATAGCTATAAAGAAAAGATATGTTAATTGTGCCACATAAAATCTGTGATTACTCTGGCTAATCTGTCAAAGCTGGGAAATATTGACTATTGTGGAAGGACACCATTTGCTACCGCATCTGTGGAGCTGAGGCAAATGCTGAGCGGCTCTTGGCTGCTGAAAGCATTCACAGTAGGAGGGAGACCAGAGCTGCCCAGAGGAGCAGAGGACGCACTGCTCCAGAGAAGGGGCAGAACTGCAGCGGGTCCGGCAGATTGAGGGGCATTTTTGAGACATTTTCCCCTAGAGAGCAGGACACACTCAGTCCTAAATCAACAGCATGGAGGTTGTCGTCATCTAGCAGCTTCTGTAGGTGGACACCCTCTAGCAGTGAGAAGGGCCAAAGATGTTCAGAGAAGGCAGTGGGACGCTGGCGTTCTGTGGCTCCCCCTGTGCTTGCATACTCTGGAGCATATGCAGTGCCAGCAGTCTGTAAGTAACCCCCGCCTCTGCTTGCGGCTACAGCGCGGGAAGAGGAGGACAGAGGTACGTAGAGAACACTTCACTTGTTTGTTTTCAGGCTGGTCCAAATCCGACATCTCTTCCTAGATCCTATAAAAGCTGCTCACGAGCTGCTAGAGACATATTTTAGGTATCTTCAACCTATCACAGCAGAATGACCCAAGCCCGTAAAAGATTTTTTTATTGATACAGACTGGGTTTGTGTATATCACTTGTGGCGTCATCCCACCCCTGTTAATAAGATTAAAAGCCACTGCTTGCATGTGCCAAGCTTACCAAATCATTACCTGCTGTATATTAAGTGTTTAATTGCATAAAATGACATCATGTTTATCTCTGCAGCATTAGCATCTAGTCTGCAGTGTCAAAGTGGTAAACATGTGTGATATCATCAGTCATTATGTGGACTTAAAATCAATTGCTCTCACTGCACCCACTTGTACAGAGAGGAGCACAATACATTAATGAACAAGAGCAAGAACCTAAGTGACAAGATGAAACAGCATAAATAATATCACTTAAAATGTGTTATCTATAACAATGAAGTGTCTCAAATAATAGAATTATGGATTCCAAAGAGGAAAGCAAGTTATTGAAATTCACACCATGGGAGCATCAGTGTGTGCTCATCAACAAAATCATCTATAAATTAATCTGATTTAATGCTGGACGTAGGTTGTATGAGACACCAACATCACTAATCAGCTTTATTTTATAAATATGTCCCATTATACAATCTATTTGCCTGCATAACTTGACTAAGCAAGAATTTAAGATGTGGGTCAAAAATTTTTCCCCTTGCCTTATGATAATTTCACTTAGGCCCATGTAAACATTTCTCTTGGCAACTTATTAGTCCCATTATTTCACAGTTTTCTTCAATGAACCATTTTTTAGCTATCAAAACATTTAGTTCCAGCTGGCTTCAATGATATAGACTTCAGACCAACTGAATTTATGAGTTTAACAAGATTACATAGTCAAATAGCCATTCCTTACAGAGTTCATATTTCTAAATAAACTGTCAAGGTACAACCCAGAACAAAGTCTATTAGAAGAGGACACGCAGAGTCCATTGACTTTAACTGTATTGATTATGGATAATTATTTGGTCTCTACTGTCTTCTCACATTTTTACAAATTTTCTGTGGGAAGGCTTAAACTTTATTGTTTACTTCTCAAAACAAGAGAAAAGGACAAGGGCAAAAATCCTTTCATCTCCCCTTAACCATCATGAAATCATCCCATGCCCTGTGGCGGTACAAAAGTTAAGGCTATCTCGGAGTGAGAGCATTCATAGCTGGAGGTGGATTATTTGCAAAATCAAAGCCAAGCCGGATGACATTCTGTCAGGATAAACAAACCATTCAACCACAAGACTATGAGTACTGACCAGAAAGAAAAGAAATATCTTGCACCTAGCGTATCGGGCACTTCCAGTTCTGCAGCTGTAAAGACAGAAAAATTCAATGGCCAGACGGAGCCTCCTCGGTGCAGCCATTGCAACACCATGTCCCTTGTTCTTTTTATTAGCAGGAAACGTCCCGCTCCTCGTCCTCCGCCCTTGCAGTCCACCCAAGCCAAGCGACCGAAACGAGCTGTGACACTGCAGCTGGCGGAAGGGCACGCGTCGCTGCTCAGGCTCCGGGCTGCGTGCTCACCGTGCTGGAGAAGCAACGGGGCATCTGTGCCGCCCAGGAGCGGGTGCCGCCAGCCCTCAGCAAGAAAGCTGGCCTCTGGACGAGGCTGGGGACCCCCGGTCGGGGCTGCCTCCTGCAGAGCCTCTGGGCCATCCCCGGGGCCACCTCACCCGCTCCACCATGAGCCATCGTGGCCCCCACTCCCATCAGGGGCCCCCCTCGCCCTCCCAGCAGTGGCTGAGCAGCAGGGAGAGCCTGGCACCTGCCTCGAGGGACTTCTCCCTAACACCGCGCTGTCGTTTCATCCCTGCCGTTTCATTCCTCAGCCCCCTGGGTGTCGTCTCAGCTCCCAGCAAAATTTCCACAGGCAACAGGAGCTCCGGTGGAAGCCGGACACGAGGTGCCGGGGGGCTCCACGGCCACCACGGCCTCCGCAGGGGAAGCCTCCCGCGAGGGCGCAAGGCCGCCAGCCTGTGTCTCCCCACGCAGCTCCATCCCAGAAGGAGCCAGCGGGGCTCGGGGCTGCCTCCGCCGCGACGCCGCGGGCCGGGGGCGAGGGCGGGCGCGTGGGCGCTGCGGGCTGGGAGGCGACGGGCCCACGGGCCTCGCGGCATGCCCCGGCCAGGGGTTCAACGAGACCCCCTTCCTCCCCTTGGCCAGGGTCTCCTCATCCTCCGCAGCCCGCGTCGCTCTCACCATTGGGGGTCACTGTTCCAACAAAAGCTGCGTCTCCGCTGCTTTCTCCGATTATTAAAAACAATATTTCTGCTACAGCTGTTTCCTGATTTGGCTGATATGTTAAGCTAGAATGAAAGGGTTTGTTGGGAATTTTTTTTCTCATTTAGAGCAACTTCCTTAACTTCACTTTGAATTTCCTCTAAACTCTGATGAAATACAGTTCATCTGCCACCAAAACCTGAACTGAAATGATGTGAAGAAGAACCCACGAAAGGCTTTTTATGAGATCTCATTCTCCCTGCACAGGCAGCCCTGATCAGGGACTGTAGGCAAGGAAATAATTTCTTTTAAATGAGTGTCTGGTTCCCTTTATATTTTTTTTCTTTCGCTTCAGATTACAAGGGAAAAAACCCAAGGTGTCAATCAGCTTTAAAACAGTTGAGCTGATCTTATTTCTTCTACATACTGTATTCAAGCCAAACATTCCCTGAATAGAAAAAGCATAGAAAACTCATAATAGCTAAATTGGTGCTTTTAAAGCCCAAATTTAACATGCTTCCTTGGGGACATTTTCCCAGCATAAAGGAAAACAAATATATGTGATTTAGTGTCTATTATAGAGGTTAAAATCTGCACCTATTCTTTCTTACACCCCGTCACGAGAAGAAAGAGTGAATTTCGGGTGGGAGAGATATTGGGAGGCAGCGTTGCACAGGCTGGTGGGGATAGGCAGCGAGAGAGGAATTCTCTGCAACCGCAGAGCCCAGCGCAGCCAGGTGATCCATTTCAAAAGTGACACCATTTTTGCGAGAAAATAGGGAAGATCTACAGCGTTTTCCTTTTGAACTCAATAGATAGTGGAAAGGAAGATGTTTTTCTTTTCTTTGCATTTATTTTTTAAATCTAGGTGTTCGTTGGCTGGGAACAAAACTCCGTGCAGGAAACGGAGCACGAAGCGGATGCTCAGTCAGGCGGTGCGAGGACGGGAGCTGCAGGACTGGGCTCTGGGGACCAGGGTCTCAACATTTTTGGTCTTGCCTGTCCTCGGCATTGGAAGGCTTACAGCCCCATGTTGGCATGATTTAGCATTACACAAGGAAGACATCCTCTCCCTGGAGAAGGAAGCAATGCAGGGAAGGGGCGGCACAGCCCCACTGGCGCAGGGCTGGCACAGCCAAAGCGCTGGGGCTTGGGGCATGGTGGCATCTTCCTCAACCAACTTTGACCCAGAAAAAATATACATCTACTTCTTTAAAAGGGAGCTTTGTTGTAGTGGGATACAGGACACACAATGAGAAGGCTGAGAAAGCAGGGTATTCAGACACCTAATGATGTGAATGTGCCTAATGAGGTCTTCAAGTGCGTTCAGACATTTCAGCTACACGAGCAGCAACTCTCTGGACCCCTGTGCGCATCCTTGGTTTATTGACCACCTGATCTCAGGTTCAGGGCAGCCCCTGCAGGTTGTGCTCTCAGCACATTTGCTAGTTTGGTTGCACCTGGGCAAGACTCAGAGGCCATCTCTACCTCCTCCTCCTCCTCCTCCTCCCCCCCAGATAGTATCACCCCTGGTCCTGCACGAGTCACTGTGCTTAATGCCCTCTTCACCTGCCTGCAGTCAAGCAATCAGGGAGGGTGGGGAGCTATTAAAAGCCCTTCAGCGAACTGGGGGGTAGGTGTGTTCTTAGTGCAGCTGAGGAAGAGGTGGATGGAGGAAGAACAACAATAGTGGTGGCGGCAGTGGCTACAGCTTCAGCTTCCCTGGGCTGGGATGATACCTATGGGCATCTCTGCTGGGCACGCCTGGAGTCCCGGGTGCATTGCCTGGCTGCCTGTCTGTTTGTCCATCTGTCTCTGGTGATGGCTGTTAGTAGATTCCTTGAGAGAAGGCAAAAGAAGCAGGAATAGGGTATAAAAATGATTAAAACAGTGTGTCTGACTGCAGCCCCTGGGTTCTTATCTGTAATTAGGGAATAATATGTAAGCAAAGGGAGTGCGGGTAGCTTTCTATTTTTTAATCTGCTTGCTTTCATTTTTCATATATTAATTCTTCCTTTTTATCTCTTGTGGTATTTTTCTTTTGTCTGTGTCATCTGTCCCTTCATTAGCCTATAAAGCTTGTCCTCAGTTCAGTTAGGGAAACTTCCTTCTTATTTCACCTTCTAATATTTCCACTATCTACCTCCAGGCAATCTCTCCTAGTACAGTGAATTGGAGAGGTACAATAGCTATTGTGAATTACTCCTTGCAGTCTACTCCTGCACTCCATATTTATTACTGGATTTACTTTATCTGCAGTGATGCACTGCTGCAGTAATCTGTGTGTCCGAGCACCGGAGGCTCCTGGCACGGGGTCTGCAGCGCTTCCACGCCCCAGTGGGCTCAGGCCTGTTGTGCTGAGCCCAGCCTTGGTCGGGAACTTGAGCCTGTCCTGACCCTGGAAAGCTCTGCTTTGTGCAGACTTGATGGAGGAACTGCTGTAGAAGATTTTTTTTTTTAAAATGCAATGGAGGTTAAAATTACTTGTCGTGGTGTCCTGGAGCTTTGGTAAGGTCTGAATTGTGGGAACTCGCAGTGCTCCTGTTTGCAGCAATCAGTTAATCCCTTCCTGGGTTTACCCCTTCTTACAGAGAAGCTGAATGTGGCAGGTTCAAAGAGTTTAAAATCACTGTTAGCAGTTGCATAGGACCTAAAAGTTATAGGGAGTGGAATAAGAAGAGTGGTAGCTGCCTGATATTTGGAACTATAGCATTTATTTGGGGCAATAAATTGTTTCCTCTCCCTCATCAGTTGTGTTACAGGATCTCCCGATGACCTGCCAAACCAGTCTCTCCTCATTTGTGACACTCCAGACTTCGAGAGAAGCAGGCGAGCTGGGTAAGCAGCCAGAGCTGGGCTTTAGGAGCTGGGCTAAGCGATGAGCCGTGGAAGGGGAGCCAGGCTGGGAGTGCCCAGTGAGGCACAGCACTGCGGAGCCATCAGCTCCCATGCAAACATGTGCGGTTACTTAAATTGCATTTCTTTGGCTCCAAAACAATGGGGGGTTCAATAAGTCCTCTCCACTGATTGAGGTGTGCCTGTAACAATTCCAAGTATATACATTTCTTTAGAAGCCTTTCTGGGTCAAAGAACCAGAGTGCAAATTAGTTTGCTGGATCAGCTGAGGGATTTTTTTGTATTCACAAAAATATCACCAGCTTAATTTTTAAACTGCTTTCAGACTTGTGCATCCTGTGTACAATGAGGCTATAGCTCAAGTACTTCAAACGAATTGTATTCATTCCTTTCTGGCTTTGCTTTGATTCCTTTTATTTTATCTTTAATTTGATTTTTAAATACTGTGCAATGACAGAGGAAAGGGTCTCCTTGAGCTGCACGCAGCACGCTAACTCTCCCATTTCAAATATACAGCATGCTTAGAAACTTAAACCAAACACAGCGTGCTCATTTGCAGCAGGTCTAAACAGTTGTTCCTGAAACTGCAGCATGGGTAAATGTTTAAATTCTTTAAAAATACTAGTATAAATCTTCATAGTATAAATTAGGACCTACATCCTTCAAAGCTGGGAGAGATGGCAGGGCCCTCTAGTCAAACAGACTCGTTGTTTTGTTAATCCCAGGAAATATCTGGTTACCAGTGTTTTCCTGGTGTATCTCAGTCTAACACTTGGTTAGCCAATTAATCATCGGTTACAAAAAATGATTTTTGTTAATATTTTTTTCTGGATCAATAGATTTTATACAAGAATCTTTCTGCTCGTTAATTGGAGGGCAGCTCCTTGAAACAAATTCTGCCTGTGATTCTACCTTAAATTCATCAGTAGATATTAAATAGGTCATTGGTGTAATAAGGGCCAAATTTGCTTCTCATAGATCACAGTGGCCAGTGCTCCTAGGGTCTAATTATCCCATATTTGGTCAATAAGCCATTAACATACAGCCATGGATGTTAATAACCATTTCATGAAAAAGTCCTGGTAATTTATGAGATCAACATTGGTTAGGAAAATTAATAAATGTTTCATTCTGTAAGATTTATCCGAGGACGTTTTGGTCTGAGGGAGGAAGCACTCGGCTGAGAAAAGGGAGCCCAAGCTCAGATAAAGGAAGAAAGATGGGGGAAAGAAAGCCCAAATGCCGAGCCCATGGTAGCTGGGTTTAACTTGGGCTAATAAAAATTTACTTCAAATCCTATAGCTAATAAATCCAAAGGGTGTATGAGGGAGTCCAGTAAAACCTGACTTAACATTATGTTAGTGCTATTAACAATATTTATATAGATGTCATTTCACGGGAGGGTTAAAGCAGGTAAATTATGGGCCAGGCATAGTGAGTCGCATCATGGAGCTGGCATGTCTGTATATATTCAGGTACCACAGCCTGCACCTTTTTGGGTAACAACAGTTTAAAATAACATGGAAAACAAAGGTGGCAGGCTCAGAATTTCCGGTAACGTCTAGCCTTCCCATCTCAGTAGGCACTGCCTTGAAGTTTATTAAAAACTTCATCATAGGATTTAATTTACAGTGTTTACCAATCTATTCTTCAACTGATAGTAAATCTATTATATTTTATTAGGTATACAGCAGTTATAAAAATGTGACATATTTTTTCCAGCTGGGGTCTTTAGCAGCACTCATGTTTTGCACACTTCTGTACTCAATGTACTTGCCAATTGCTAACAAACCTAGTGGAAGCCTGAATTTTACCTCGCAGTCACTTCCAAAATGTCAACTATTTTTAACTTTGCTCTTAAAAACCCAGTTTTAGCCTGTTGGGCTTTGAAAGACGGGTTGTGTCAAGAGCAGAGTGGGGTGACTTAGCAGAATGGGCAGAGCCACAGCATTCCAGCAGCGATGGCACAGCCCAGGGCACCAGGGCTCAGGACCAGCACAGCGTTTTGCCAGGGAGCTCACTGTAATGTGCTGCTGTTTCATAGCAGAGCGTAATATTGGCCCTGCATGGAGGAATGATACACAGTGTTAAGTCTTGATCCAATATGGTGCTTACCTAAATGTTTAAAAACTTGGGTTTTGTTTTATTTTAATGCTTTGCTGAATTGTGTCCTTAATTACTTTTGCAGTGGGTTGAAATTACACACCTCACCTGGGTGTTACGTTCTTCAGGATCTCGCTGACAGGGATTTATGCACTCAGTGATATGTGTTTTTACCAATATGATTAAACCAGATTATTTCTTTCCTGCAAAAAAAATTGTGTTTGGAGATTAAAACCTAGATTGTGTAGTTGTAGAGCTGCGAAGAGCAATCCTGAAGGTATATTCAGGACTACGTGTATAAACACACCCAGCTTAGGAAGCTGTGCCAATGGTGGCAGCATGTGCTGTGAGACTGTGGCTGCAGCTGGGTCTGGTCAGCAATGCACTGATCCAGCCTTGGTGGATCTGCGTTAGCAGCACCCATGGTGAGCTGCTTTCAGGCCAGCTTGCCTGGGCTGCGGCCGCAGCAATGGTGGTATTTAAAATTGTTCCAGATTGGATTAAATGAGATGCTTCCCTTGCCTTTGTTGTCTGGCCTGAAAACTTCCTGCAAGGGGAGATCCTGGAGGAGATCCTGGTCCATTTGGAAGGCAGGTGTGTTTAGCTGAGGTCTTCAAGCAACAACTTTGTATTTGCAGCTTTGCTTTTTCTGCTTTAGCCTCCTAGAGTCTCTCCTGGCTTGGTGCTCAAGGAGGTTGCATTGTGGGATGCAAACACTTGTAGGCTATTGACTCTATTGTTAATCTATGTTGAATGATTGCACTATTCCATCCTGCTGCCTCTCTCTGATTAGACTTGTAAATGAAAAACCATAAAAGTCAAAAATGAGAAAATAGAGGACAGAATGAGAGAAGGCACTTATCCCCCAGACGAGTGCCTGAGCGCTGTGAGCAGCCCCGAAGCTGGGAACTGGGCGCTCTGCGCAAGGATGCTGCTCTGGGCACTGTGCTCTCCCTGTCCTGGGTGAGCACTGGCAGTGGCATCCCTCTGCCTCCCCAGCTGCTGGCTGTGGGTGATGGGGCCAAAGAGCAGTGGGGAAAGGGAAAGCAGCTGCTTCTGTTTCCACTAGGTGTTTGTAGGGTCCTTCTGATCAAATGCAGTCTGGCTTCAGGTCTTCACTTGCTGATTAAGTTTCACCACCAGGTTTTTCCATCCGCTCCTTGGCCTTTATGCCCTCAGTGACACGATGTCTATTGCCCCTGCCAAGACTCTCTTCAGTACATTAGCTTAGCTATGGGTAAACTCAGATATCAGGAAAAAAGAAAACCACTGACAGTTAATAGAGCCCTGTAGGTCCCTGACCCCTGGGGATAAGCATACAGTAGCTGGCAAAAAAATACATTCTAACATCTTGGGGAAAAGGTCAGAGTAGCAAGAGAAAATAGGCTGTTCATATTTTGTGGAATATTTATCAGGGCTTCGGGCTCCAGAGCTATATGAGGGGGTAAGGGTCTCTAACCGGTGTTCAGACAGGGCTTCCCAAATGCTGCGGCACAGAGGTCTATGTGGCAAATTGCCAACAGTCAGAGGGCTACACATCATTTGCATAATCTGCAAGATCTAATTGTGTCTTTGGGCTTTTAATAAAATGGGATTGGTTTTATTTCAGTGGTTGGCTCATAATAAAGGATTCAGCATTCTCAAAATCAGAATGGATCATGTGCGCTATCGCAGCCCTCCCTGTGTCCAGCCAAGACACCTGGCACCGTGTGAGCACTGTGGCCGTGTCTGCAGGGACCACGGCTCTGCGAGCATCAGGGAAGGAACCAGGAGCCATTGTCCAGCTGTCCATGGCAGGATATGCTGCATCGTGAGGATGTCCCTTTGTCAGCCTAAAAAAGACATAGTGTATTTATGCTTTCAGGTTGCTTTTTTTCCAAAATGGAGAGTAGAAAAAAGACAGGGAGGAAAGCAGATGAATAAAAAGATTGAGAAATGGAAGAAGAAAGAAGGGTATGAGCAAGGTGCTATGGAGAAAGAAGGTGCAACCACCCCTCAGCTTCCATTTGCTTGAGGTTTTACTGGGGCTCCTAAAGAACCAAAGTGCTGTTCTGATGTTTGAGACACATGCCTGAGCCCCAGCAGCACCATGGGGGGGCTGTCAGACAGTGCTTCCCACTTCCACCCCAGGACATGTGGGATAAGAGCAGCCACCCTGGCGCTGGGCTTGGCCTGAGTGTTCAGGCAGTGTGGATTTGGGGGGAAGCACACTGAACCAGGACTAAAGCACGTCTGCTATTGCTTAGGTGTTTGTACAGCACGGTGCATGGCTGTAATATAATACTAATGATCAGTCTTGAGAGAAATGTAACCCTTTTCTCCGTCCCTGAGCTGTGCAATTCTCCCTCTCCCTTCTGCAGCATGGCTTTGGCTTTGCAAACCTTTGTTCTCCCCTCTCAGCCCAGCGGCCCCGTCACCGTGTGCTGGGTGGGCGGCAGGCAGGAGGTGCTCTCCCCGGCCCTCCCGTGGGGCTGCCATACCCGTATCTGCTCGCCTCCCACCTGGCTGCCTCAGCCCCTCTCAAATTTAGATCTCCCTGCTGGGAGAGCAGCATGGAGCTGCTGCACAAGCAGCTTGGCCAAAAAAATCAATAATCTTTTCAATAAAGCATTTTATCCCTTATATATATTGTCTCTCATAAAGATTTTACACAGACAAAAAGTTCAGAAGTTGGTGTAAAAAATGTTGGGAAAAAGGTGAAGATACGTAAGTAAATTACAAACTTGAGGCTGTTTGCAGTACCTTGGGAAAGTGGGAGTTATATTGATGAGTTTTTATTGATTTACCATCATTCCCAGTGTGGACATTTTCTGGTCTATTATACCACAGTCGCAGCATATTCCCATCGCAGCACTAAAGAGGAAATATGGACAGCCTGACCTTGGCAATATGGAGATAATGAAATACCCTTAATGATCCTTCCAAAAGATTTTATAAGCCAACTTCAGATTGTATCTACTCTGTGCTATGCTAATTTTTAGGACTTGCAAGCAATACCAGGGTTTTACAGCTCGAATCCAAACCACGGATATTTTGGGGTTAAATGGAACAGAAACAGGTGACCTTACTACCTGATAAACAGAAGTTGCTGTGGAAGTGCCTGGTGTTTCCAGGAGGACCTGGGGTTATTTGTCCCTTTCCAGGGGATGGACATCCGTGCAGCCAGTGCCCTGCTTTGCTCCAGCGCCCACCCTCCGGCCACATCAGGCAGGGCTGGGGCTGCCACCCACGGCGGTGCCTGCGGTCACGCTGCAGCGCCGCAGGACTGGCCGTGCCACTGGCCGGCACCGGCTGCCTTGGCCCCGCCACAAAGCTGCAGCCCTGGAGGAATGTGCTCAACACTGGGAAGAGTTGCGGCACTTCAGGGTGACTTTGGGGACAGCTCAAGGAGATTTACCATATATATACCTGCCTGGAATTGTACCTAGCAGGAACATAAATAGTAGGTTTCAGTGCTTCGCTTTCTTCCTCTCCCCTCCCTGGCCCAGCTGGCAGCACAATTACCAGCCCCAAAGTATTATTTTCTTAATAAAAATGTTACGTGCAAAGCAAAGCCACAAATGAGTAACTAACCCATGCAGATTTCAATCACTCCCTTCTTTATTCCCCAGCGAGATTGCTAATGACCTTCACACAAACCTCTGCCAAATCTTTTTTAAAGGCAAATATTAATTTCCTAGCATGAAAAAAGGAAATAAAAAAGACTATTTTTCATGGGAACCGTGCAGAAAGAAAGATATATTTTCCTTCAAAATGCAGGGAGGATTTTTACATTTTGTCACTTGCTTTGCATAGACTTGGTACCACCATTTGTTCACCTCTGAATGTAATCTCTCCCCATAAAGCTTTGCTTTAAATTCCTCAGCTACCTGTTAGGCTCTGATAGCTCTTTGGCTACGCCCAGAGCGTTGGAGGCTGTGTGCTCCTGCAGTGTGTTTCTGACTCACTGGGAAGAGACTGGGAACGACTTTTTAAATTTTAACAGTTGAACCATTCATTTTTAAAAAGAATGCACCGAAGCAATGTAACATTTTATAGAAAAGTCTCCAAAAGCCATTTATAATACAAAAATCCTTTGTAGGAAGTTGCATTGTACTGTGCTATAGCATCTATGGCCTGTGCATTTTCCCATGCCAGCGAACACTGAAGGTTCAACATAGGAAGTGCAGACACATGGGGACACACCTGTACATGTACACCTGCACACGTACCGGGCTGAGCAAAACCAGCTTTACCATTGCCTAACTCTGTGCTGTTGCCCAGGATGCACATCCTCTGCACGTTCTCACCATTTGCAATGCGAGCACAGAGAGGGAGCTGCTTCCAAAATGAGAAAAGCATTCCACGATGTTTGTTAGGCCTTCCTTAAATACTAAGGTTTGATATTTTAATGTTTCGTTGAGTTGCCAGGCTAGGCTTACATGTGCTCAGGGTGAGTTTGGACCTGGACCATTGGTTGCCGCTTGCTTCCAGCAGACTTTCCGCCTCCTCAAGGTTTTTGTTTGTGTCCCAGAGTGAGAGCTAAAACAACGTGTTGTATGAAATACAAAGCCATCCTAGAGCGCAAACCCAAGCTTCACCAAGGAGATCAGGGCATCCAAACCAGTCTGTGCAAAATAACATTTGTGCTTGATTCCACAGCTAAAGCAGTGGCAGAGATGCAGCTTCTTCCCTTATTTTAGACCTTACCTACCTCTTCAGTGCTATTTTTTAGCGTTAGCTTCATTAATCAGTTGAAGGAGTGGTTTGAAGGGTATTTTCTGGAGGTTATTTGCTGGGTTTTTACTCCATAATTCTTGCAAACTTTTCTCAGAACAGCCCACTTAAAAGGCATGGAGAACTTCTGTAAGAACTGATATAACACCAAACTCCATGCTGTGAGCCATGCCTACTTGCTAGCTCCATTCTGGCTCTGGCATTCTTCTTGTCGCCATGGTGCACATTTCTACCCCTGATGCTCACCCAGGCCACGTGCTGAATGATGTCCTGTTGTGCTCCAACGTCTTACCGGCCCCACAAGGTGTTCAGGTCCATCCTTCCACTTCCTTGCCAAACGGCTCCGTGTTTACCCCTTAGGAAGGCGACAGCAGGATGCTGCGTTAGCTGCCAAACCATGCAGATCTGCCAGTGAACCCTCCGTGGCAAAACTCACCAGCAGCGTGTGCCCCTGCAACAGGAGCCCCTGCTCCAAAACACACCTCCCTTCAAGAAGCCTGTTACGCCAGTGAGAGGGGCCGAGTCCCCCAGCAGCCAGGGGCTGATAAGAAGCAGGAGACTGTCGACTGCCGCTGCACCTGGGATGCTGTGCACACCCACAGCCTCCCGCCCTCGCTGCCCTGCAGCCCCAGCAGGAAGGCAAGCCTTGCCCCAGCAAGTCACCCTGCGCGCAGGCGGTCCCGCTGAGCGTCCCTGCAGAGCAGCACCCGGGGCTGAGGAGGCTGTGTCCATGCAGCAGGAGCCAGCACTGCCCTGGGTCCCCGGGGCAGCAGCGAAATGGGGAGCTGGGGCGAACAGCCCGGCCCGAGGAATCCCCTCCTCTGCTTCCACTGGTCGTCAGCCCATTGCCGCACAAAATAAGCAACAGTTTGCCTCCACATATTTGGGGGGAAACAGTTAATATGATAACAATAGCACTAAATCAGGCACAGAACTTCAAGTACAAGTCACAGCAAGAAGTTGTTAATACCTTTATTATGGGATAAAATGTATTCATGATATTAAAGACATCACATTTCTGCCCCGGTGTCACATTTTAGATGTAGCGTAGATAAATGATATATCACTGTAAGAGATCTACAAAAACCATTAGTAACCATGACATTTTGACGTCAGATTTTAAAAAATTCCTAAGTAATCTTTTTGATTTATGAAATGGTGTCCAGGTTCATCGAGACTGATCTCAGATTTATCACAGCCTGGTTAGAATTATTAATGATTTTCAATTTGTAAATCCAATGCCAGCATGTCCAAGTGCTCTCAGCAAAATCACAGAGAGCTGACAGGGAGATTTTGCTCAATCCATAGTTTTCAGCTATTACAAGATTTTTCTGGTTAACTCTCTGCCGCCCGGTGTGGAGCCGGCACGGGCACGCCAACCCGGTGCACAAAGGCATTGTTCTGCCGCGGCACAAAGGAGGCGCGTCCCGGGCACCGCCGCATGAATCACGGCCCGAATGGCCATGAAATACATGGCGTCAACAGGAATGAATGATCTGACTTTTACAGGCTCCTACTGAAGACCCTTAAAGACTTAAATTATAATGAGAAGAAAAGCTGATCTAAGCCAAAACAGACGGGCTTGGGTGGTTTTTCCCTACAATTCATCACAAGAGCAGATGAAAGGGAGGCAGGGGCAAAGTAGAAAAGCACAGGAATGTCTCCATCCCTCAGCAGCCTTGCAGGAATATCTCCGGAGAAGAAAGCACACCTTGGGTAAACAGTTACAAACTCCAGAGCCCACGCAGAATATTTATTTCCTAATTTATGGGATAATTGTCCCACCACTACGGGGAGGGATTAGAGGGAGACTTGGATACTAAAATGTTCTCTGCAGTACCAAGCCGGCTGTTCCTCAGGAGCGGGGTGAGCAGGGGCTGTACTGCTGTACCTGCCCTTTTGCTGTGGCAGGTGTCACCGAGCGGACGCTGCAGGCGTCACCCACCAGCTCCCCCAGCACCAACATCGCCATTTTTTACTTTTTTTTTTAAGATGGTTAAAGGAAAACTGCCATTATTCATCCTTAGGCTGCAGACAGCTAAATTATTTAGTTCAAAAAACTATATGTCTAGTGTGCCTAAGATACTGAATTTTCAAGACTTTGGACTCACTCAGGGTTTGCGCTGGAGCCCTGAAGCCCCAGCTCCCCCGGGAGCTGCTTCGCCGGGGGTTTGCAGGCCAGCGCCAGCGGGCGCGCGGGGCTGCGGCAGCAGGGCCGGTGCCCCGTGGGCAGGAGGGGGCTCCTCACTGCCGTGCCCGCATCCCGCCCAGCCCCGGTCTGTGCTCCCCTTCGCCGGGCAGCACGACTTCATACACGGCCCCTTCTACCTAGGTTTGGCCTTTTCGCCTTTAAAGTTTGCAAAACAGTTTCCAAAAACAGAAAGGAAAAAAAAAAAATAATCACAATTTCTTGTCCGCAGAAGCAATGTAAAGGCCCTGCTCCTGCTGCCTCTCCCGGCAGTCGGGGCGGTGGGTCCTGCTGCTGAAACATTTCGCCTGCGCCTCTGTCCCACGCGCCAGCCAAGATGTTGGCTCTTCCTCCCAGACTCACTCAGATTGCTAAAAAAGGGCAAAGGAAACTTGGGCTGTGGGGTGTGGTGGGGGCTGTTTTAAATTACTCCTGCTTCTTGTATCCACATCCAGGCAGGGTAACATAGCTGTGCAGCTCCAGACCGTGTCGAGGAGCAGGACTTGCTGGTACTACTTCAGCCTCTGAGTGAATTTTAGCTTCATACTGCAGGGAAATCAGGAAGACAAGATTTCAAGTCAGACAAAATTCCAGTAATCCTCCTGGCCAGGGCTGCTGTGGCTGCTGCTACTTCACAGAGCACTTGGGTGCCTGGAGAGAGTCAGTGTCTAGTTTTTTCTCAAGTACTCCACCTTAATTGGGCAGGTAAAGCTCTATAATTAGGGACCTTAACTGGGGAATTTTTCTAATCCATCATATCTGCTCCATTATTCAACTCTATCAAATCCACGCATGCAAGGAGAAGCAGGACATTCTTCACAACACTGTCAATATTAACGTCTTTCCAATTACAGAGCATTATAATGGCAATCTAATGAGGAACTGTGACATGCTGGCTGCAACTCCTAACTTTTGATTAAAGCCTCCTTCAAGATGCTCCCCTTTAATTTATGGCATAGGGCTGCCCAGGCATGGGTAAGGAAATGCTGGGAGCTGGGGAGCCTCCAGCGCACGCTCTGGGCACCCCGGGAGTGCCCGCGGCCCCGGCTTTCTGCCGACCCGACAAGCCGCACCGAGGCCAGCCCCAGACTGGCCTTTTCCTCCGCCCCTCTCCCAGCGCTGCTCTGCCGGGCAGGCGGTGGATGCCTGCTCTCTCTTCCCCAGGGCTGGGGTGACCTGTCTCCCACCAGGAGCCTGGCCACAGCCCCATCCCAGCCGTCCTTACCGATGCCAGCTCCAGCTGAGCAGCTCCTGTCGCCCCCGGACACCTCCTGCGGGAGAGAGGGACGGGCGCCTTCCCCTCTGACAGTGACTGACATTTCTATCCATCCCAGGCTCTGCCGCAGACTCTGCCAGCAGCCTCCCAGTTTATCTGTTTGTGTCCTCACAGCCTTGACACCAGGAAATGAATTTCCAAACCGATAAAGATACCTTGCTTCTTACACAACTGATCTCCCAGATGAGACACGGCTCCATGCGAGGACCAAGACACTCAACGGCGTGTCTAGATAGGCACAGGCCGGAGCTGCCGGGCGCCTCGCACAGGGCTGATGATTCCTCCTTTTTAGCACGAGGCCGCCCTGCCCTCCGTCTGTGTCCGACCGTGCTTTCCTGCCGCCACCGCTGCTCTGCCCACCCCGAGGGCCTGATGCAGCAGTGCGAAGGGCATCCCTGCAGCTCTCGGGTGCTCCCTTCCTACCCGGCAAAGCGGGGTGGATGTTTGCTTTTTCCCATCGTGTCCTTCCCAGACACCATCCAAACCCAGAAGCACAAGCAAACTTGCTTTCTGGTGTTCTGGTAGACCAGTCATTGCAGTTTCAAAGCATTTGTTTTTATTTTTAGATCCCCTCTGAAGTATCTAACTCTGAACTATCAGGTATCCAGGAGTAAATGCAACAGATACGGTTCTGCCCGGCCCTGTAGAGCTCCTTTGACTTTTTTTGTTCCCTGATGTGTCACTTCTTCATGTGACCCAAATATTTCCTTGCTCCCACATTACACTGCACATGCACAGCTAATTTACTGCGCAGGGTCAGCTAGCCCCTCTTCCAGCAGTTCCGCTTCCTGGATTTCTTTGGGATCTTTGAATCTCTGCGGATGGAAAGGTCTACTTTAGAAGCCATACTTTGCAAATTGCTGCCACATTATACATTTCATTTAACGCAGCCTTTGCTGATTTCTTTTTTAAAATGTGTCAGTTACTTAAAAGCAATGTGGACAATGAGAAAGACGGCTTTGTAAAGAGAACCACCTTTGCACAGGCAGCAGGTGAGAAACGGGATGAGGTGAGAGAGAATTTGCTAATAAGTAACATGAAGGGAACAGCTTTAATGCACTCTGCTGACATATCCATCATGTTCTTGCCCCACCTCACAGCACGCCTGGATACCCACCTGGATGCCCACCTGTCTTCGAGAGCCCGGTCACTTGTGGGAGCTCTGATGCTGGCAACCCGGCCCCATGAGGCTCAGGCACTGCGTGGGGCCAGCAGGACCAGCTCCACGGCCAGGCTGTCGCTCCTGCAGGGAAAGTCCTGCAAGCCCCTGCACCAGGGAGACCCGGGTGGTTTGCTGAGGGTCACTGTGGCCAGCAGAGCAACGTCAGCAGCTTCCCAGAGCTGTTGCGATACCGGCCCCTTCTCTACATACTGACGTTTGGGCGGTGTCAATACTGCCAGTGACGTGGCTGACACAGGGCCGGGAAGCCGTGGCTGTTACCTATTGCTGCTGAATCTTCTCCCTGGGATCCCGCTACAGACCGCATCTGGATATGAGACCTAAGGGGGTTAGACCTGCCCCAGCCCTGCCGGCACGTACAGACCTCTGGAGCACTGTTAGGGAGGGAGAGGTGTCATGCCCAGTTTTGCACCTACCCAGCACAGTTCACCCAGCTGTAAAGCGGCTCCAGGGGAAGCCCACTTGTGTCCCCACACCTTCCACATGCACCGGGAGGATGCAACAGCACTTGGCGCAGCCTCTGCAAAGTCCCTTGTGAAGGTCTCTAGTCAAAGCCCCACATGCAGTTTAGCAGCACGATACGCCACGTTGTAACTTCTGAGTGCTTAAGGGGAAGAGACAGAGGCACAGCTACTCCGCTGGAAACCTCCGCAGCGCTACAGGGTCCAGCCCCTCCGCTGGCTTTGTTCTCTGATGGCTGCTTGGGCTTCCTTCAGATGACAAGGGAAGAGTGTGAGTTGTTGATACTGTGGCTGAAAAAGGGGGTTTATTAAAATATTCTTCTGACAGGTTCATTTTCTGAATTCCTCTGGATTATTTCCAGCATTCCAGTTCCATCAGAAAAAGCTCTTTTCAGGGAATGGGTAGAGGCTGTGAGTCATTTCTTCCCTTTTCTTCTCATTTAGATGGGAAAGGTTAATCCTTTGAAAGTCTGAAATAGCCACAACTAACAGCAAGGGAGCGTGCCATTTCACAACCCAAGAGGAGAACTGCTTGGCCAGAGCAATATCTTGAGAAACTGTAATCCTGCAAGAGAAGTCATAATAACAGAGGGAATAAATTGTCACAGCTGTAGCCACTGTTGCCAGTTGTGTGTTTGGGTTATGTATGTGGTGCCACAGCTACAAGGACTCCCCTCCCTTGCAGGGGAGCGGGCTGCTGCAGGGTGCTTGCCCTCGGCGAGGTGGGTGAAATCGCCTCACGGACCTGATTCGCTCCGAAGCACCCAGCGGGGCAGCGTGAGCCCAGCAAGTGCAGGAATGCTGGATGCCTTTTAAAATTACGCTTTTTCATCAAACTTCTTAAAAAAGCCCTGGTCTGGATAAACTCAGAATTACCATACCCTCAGCTAGAGATTTGTCTCTATGAGGCCGTTCACACCTTTGCAGAGGAATTTTTGTGCATCATGCATGACCAGAAAACAGCGGAAGACCATCACGTTCACGTCAGGACTAATGATGGACGTGTGGCCAAACAGCCCCCCTAGAGGCAGCTGCAGTTACCCGTTCCGTGGAGCCAAATCCAAGGGCGCCCATCGCAACAGTCACCTGGGGAGCGGCAGTTGGAAACACGGGTCCTGCAGCCCAGCATCACATCCAGGAACCACGTTCAGATACTCACCGAAGGGCCTCCAGAGCCGCAGCTGGCAGGAGCCCAGCAGCGATGCTCTCCCAGCTGGTCCTTGCCCCCAGGGCATCGCCCACGCTCCGCAGCTGGCTTTGGCGGGTCCTTGACCTGCCTGTGCCGGTGCTCCTCCATCGGGTCCGGGAAGCCAGGTCCCGCAGAGGAAGGGACCTGTGGGAACCCGAAGCAGCAACCAGCCCTCTGCCCCAGACCCCGGGGCCGGGCGGAAAGGTGCCGGAGGCGAAGCACAGCGCAGGGCATCCCCCCAGCCCGGGGTCGGCGCCCACCCCTCGGCTGCTCCGCTAACGAGCCAGCGCCGGCGCCTCTTTCCGGAACAAATGTGATTCCAATTGAAAACTAACATGACAACAGGCGCACACGGTAATAACCCAGTGAGGAGACATGGCTCTCAAGACATCTACAGACTCCAGATTAAATGAAATTATGACAGAGAAAAATATGTATTGGCAACATTTCTTGATCCACAATTCAAAGAGAAAATTGAAACCATATTTCCGTAAGAATCAGACGCTGGCAAGAAGTTCTTAATAAACAAAAAGAGACAGGTCATGTAATTCACTCCCTTTTCCTCTTTTTCATTTGTTGGCCAGTAACTATTAAGAGTCAAGGAAAGAAGGTTTTTTTAACTGAAAACTTGTACTTGAACCTGACAAACAAAACAACTTGGAAGGAAGTTTCCCAGCTGCAAGTCAGAATATTTATGTCTGGAGATGTAAGGAACATTTCAAAACATTAAACAATTTGAAAAAAAAAAAAAAAAGCTGCTGTTTTGGGGCTGAGATTGTCTGGTTTACAGACTCCTCTCCACCTCGCTTTTAAAAAATAATGGCTGCAAAAACCAGAGGTGGAGAGGATGGATGTGGAGTTCTCTTCCTGTTTGTTTAGGGACAGATTAAATGTTACCTCCTGGAAGACAGTCAGCACATCGGTGGCTTCTGGGAGCCCTGTTTAAATGGGTCAGCTTGCCTAGCAAGTCAAACCCATTTACATTGGAGTGACTCAGGTATGTGTCCCGTCAGAAGGTCTCTGCATGGGGGTGATTTCACTCAAGAGCCAGTGCTCTAAGCTCAGAATTTTTTTCCCTGGATTTTCTGCTCTAATTATTCTCAGGATGTAGGGCTTTGGCACTATCTTGGTTTGAAACGCTAGACACACAGGAATGCAGGCTGAAGAGTAAGGACGTGGACGCACACAAACACCAAGCACCGGCATTAGGGACAGGTGCTTTCTGGAGACAGAGCCACGCACCGGGGCTGGCAGGAGCAGCCTTTTTTCCGAAGCAGCCAAGTGCTCACATCAGTTCATGTGCAGCAAAATCTCCCCAAGGCAGCGGGCACCTCCTTCCCCCATGTGTCCCCTGTCCAGTGCAGGAGCTTCTCCATGGAGGGAAGGGTTTCGTGATGCAGCTCCTGGTGTTGTTATTGCTGCTCGCAACAAGAATATTGCTCACTTCTGCCAGAGCCAGTCTAGAGAGCCAGGGAGAGGGGGGCAGTTCTGGACCCCCGGCGCAGAAAGAAGCCCGATCTCAGCAGCATCAACTCCTGTTCACGTGTCCCCACAGGCTCTGGCGCCAGAGCCGGAGCCGGCACCGCGGCCCCGGGACAGGGAGCCCTCCTCCCACAGCACAGCTCGGGGCAGCTGAAGGCCACGACAAAGGCAGCGGCGTGGGAGTGTCTGCACTGTGTCTGGGCCCTGGCCAGGGGAAGGAGGCTGTGATGTCTGCCATGGAGAATGAGATCTCCTGGCCAAAGAGCAGAAAAAACGGCAGAGAAAAGAGCCTAGTGTCAAAACTCAAGAGGAAAACTTTGGATGGAGGTTTTTGCTGCTGTTTTTTTGTTGCAAGACAGAACTAAAGCCAAAAATTATTGGAAAACCCCTCGACAAAGCTGCCAAGGGTAGAGAGGTGGCAGCAACTGCAGTGCACACCTCCGGTGCTGTGCCCAGCACTCAGCAGCTCCGATGCCTCCCGTGCTGGGGATCCGGATGGGCATGCACACACGGGCTGCAAGCCAGGCACGGCACTGTGTGCCACTCGAGTGAAACAAGTCATTTGTAGAGTAGCCAAACATTTGCTTTTGCATTATGTTTTCAATGAAAATGGCTTATTCCAAAATGAAGATTTTTCTCAGAAAAACAGTGTCATTCAAGATTCTTTTTGTTCCAAATTTTGTGGATCTAGACCTGGGGTTTGGCATTGCATTTTTTTCCTGTTTGAAAAGTCTCCTCCTTCCTCCTGAGAACTGGAGGAAAAAGCATGAAAACAGGGTAAGTAAAAAACCTAGTTTGTGGAAATCCTTAGGAAAAGCCCCAGAGAAGGTACACCTGAAGGTGCACGGTTGCACAGAGATTCGTTTTCCCAGCTTCCCAGATGAGGAGGAGCAGAGCAGGGTCCACGGGAGGAGTCGCTCCCGGGGACCAGCGTTTGCTCCAGGGAGGGACCCTGAGGCCCAGTGTGAAGCCCAAGACCTCTTGGACCCTCACCAGCCCCCTGGCTTGGCCAGCTGGTTGCACATCCAGGAGGGACAAGGCGAGCCATGTTGGTGTCGGTGCAGTGGAGCCGGCGGCTGGGCCCTCCCGCACCGCAGAGTGACATGAATTAGCATATGACAGTGACAGAAAATGGAAAAGAATGGCCCTGCAAATGCAGTTACAAGAGAAAGGCAAATTGATTTAGTGGACATATGAGTATTTTTGAGAGAGAAAGCAAGAGAGCTGCCTGACATATTCCAAGATACCCTACGATTGCTTCTCTTAAGGAGATGTCATTCAGATTTTCCTGAACTAGCCTTTAAATTACAGTTCTATAAATAGATAGGACACTGGCAGTATTTACAGTATGAGCATCAGGTGAAAAACTACAGCTTCTGCAGCGTCTGCTCATCTCACCTTGTATCTGCCCTGCTGGAGGTTAACTCTTATTTCCATGTTAATGCCGTCTCAATCCCAATGACTGCCATTTGTCAAATTAACATTCATTTCAACAACCCAAAAGTGAGAGCTTTTAAACATTAATTCACAACTATGAGCTCTTCTCAGCACATTATTATGTTACTGTGAAGAAACAAACTGCCTATGGAAAGATATAGATCCTACTGGAAACGTTGGCACTGCAGATGAGAGAGGAAACCCATTACGGAGGCAGAGCTAATGTGGGCTCCCGTGGCGAGGGCAGAGGTGCCCGCGCGCCGGCACTGGCAGAGGTGGAAATAAAAGGAGCCGGGAGTCTGCGGAACCACTGCCCGGGCGGGATCTGCTCGAGCAGAGCATCCCTGGGTTTCCCGTGTGGGTCCCTGCGGCGCGTGGGGGTAGAGAGCCCCCCACCCCGGCTGGAAACACGGCTTGCCTCGCTTGAGGACTTATTCTCTTTCCTGCACGGCGTTCCCGGGAAGCGGCTTGCTGAGCACCCGGTCCTGCTGCTGCGCTAGCATGCATATTTCCAAGGCAAGAGATTACCATCTGAAACATTTAAATCTGTGCTATTTTGAGTCTGCAATTATTCCAGCTCTCACGATGACTGATCAATGTGCTGTCTCCGATTAATAAGACAAATTAGGGGAAGGGCATTCCTACGACAATGGCTGACGAGGGCCGCTGCCGCCGCGTCCTGGGGCATGCACGTGGGTGTGGACAAAGGCAGGAAGCGGCGCCACTGCCAAATGGCCCTTGGGACTTCCCTTGCATGGGAGCTGTGCTTCTCCCTGTGCACGTGCGCTTCCCTCCTGCACAGGTAGCGAAGCCCATGGCCTCATCGCTGCCCTTCTACTGCCTGTCTCAAGGAAGGAGCCACAGTGCTTCCAGAAAATGCTATGTCCAAGAGCAGCAAGGCATGCCATGCACCCCAGGCAGTCCATGCTCGGAGCACCCAGCAGGTAAGGTGGGACATGCCAGACACAGAGGGAAACCTGCCACCCTTTAGCTCATGAACACCGACAGCCCCTTTCAGCCTGCACAGAGGCCACCCGCTGCTCCCCACAGCCTCAGCGCTGCATGTGGTGCTCGGCAGAGCTCTGTCCCCTCCACCACCCTCCTGCGCATCGGGCACCCTGCGGTCCACGCTGTTCCCAGGGCCTGGTGCTGCCCTCCATCCCGCCGGCACGCCCCAGGACCCCTTCTCAATGCCTCATCCCTCCCATCCTGTTTTCCAGAGCCTAGTCTTAATTTCAGTTGAGTTAAGAGAAGAGCTGAACCGATGTGGCTGTTTTTTGGAGGCAACCTCCAGCAGCGCATTCCGATGCCGACAGTGCGGCAGAACAGGATTTCCTCTTGCCTCTCAGAACAGAATAAGGGACTGAGACTGGAGGGTTCACCGGGGACACCAAAGGTGCTGTTTCCTCTCCAGGACCGATCCCTGCTCCCACTACGGGTCCCACATGGCTCTGCCACGGGCGGGTGCTGCTCTGTGGGGGCACAGCCTGGCCCCACCAGTGGGCTCACCCACCGAACCCCCTTCACATGTGCTGCCACGGCTCCAGCGCGTGGCTCGGATGGGCCTGAACTTCAGGCTGGCTGGAGGAAAGTAAATGCACTCAACAGGCTGGTGAGAGGCTCAGCCCAGAACCTGCTGTTTGACACTTACTTAGGAGGCTGGGACTGGCGGTGGGAGGAAAGGACACCAGGCAGTACCACCGAGTGCCCCGGTCCGGCATGCTCGGAGGGTGCAGGGCGCCGGGCGCTGCCGGGGCACCGGGGCACAAGCTCATCGCCGCCGTCCTGCAGCCGGGGGGGAACTGCTGCCCTGCCGCCTGCCTGAAGCCGCTGCGGGCAAGGCAGCTCTGTTGGGGCTCTCTGCCGCACAGCACCAGGGCCAGGCGTGCCTGTCATGCAACTGGTCTCCTGATTTTCCTGAGGGTCTATCTCCCCAAATAAGCAAAGACAGATACCTACAACTCAACTGCATCTAGAATAATACATGGCTCCTAACTGAATACAAGGCTGTAATTCAATCAAGATGTTCTGCTGACACTATAAACTGGGAGAGCAGCTCAAAGCAGCGTGTATAAATGCCAGCAAAACCCCGAGACTGAATTACAGCTGTACTGTTGCGCCAGACACCGTTGTGGCTCAAACACAGGGGAACAAAGTCCTCTTTGTTAAACTGATTATTTTAATACATATAAGGAAAGGACAGAAAGGACCTGTTAAATATTTACCGTTTCAGGCCTGTTCTTCGTAGGACGTTTTTTTCACATGTTGTTGATATAAGCTGTTATGTGCAGCAGTTAAATCTGCCTATAAAAAGGGAAAGGTTTGAAGTGTGCATGACATATTTCAGGGGGACCGGGTGACTCAGGGGGTTGGTAATGGAGCATGCAGCCTTTCACCTCTGGAGCGCTGGTTTGAATCCAAAAGCCATTACCATCTGGAGGTCGTTTGGCGGCATCCCTGTTACGAGTTGGGCTGTTCTCAGTCCTAATGACCGAGCACTCACATGGTGAAAAGGTCCCCCATGCTGGCACAGTGCCTGGGCATCCCATCAGAGGGGCCAGGGAGGGCAGGGGAAGGGGCTCGAGCTCTCCCTGACACTTTTGGGAGCCCCCAGAACAATCGCCGCCCCTCACTCACCAGGCTGTCACACTGCTGTGTCTCATGGGGGACAGGAGAGCTCACGACACCCCAAAAAGCAGCGGGCCCTCCTCGTATCGGGAGGGGCCAGCCCAGGAGCACCCGAGCAGTGGTGGCAGGGCAGCAGCTCCGGCGAGCACCGGTGTCCCCATCGCGCTGCGGCTCCCGGGGAGCGGAACAGGGGAGCCCCATGTCCCATCGGCACAGGCCAGCGCGTGACATGAGGAGCTCACCACCAGAGGAGAGTTTGGAAAACCCGTTGCCGCGGAAACAGCTCTGTTTGCCGTAGGGAAGAGCATGTCGTGGTGCTCGGGCACTGCCGCCCTGGCGAGGGCATCGCCGGCTGGAGGGACACACCGCACCAGCACCCGCCTGAACCACGGAGAGGGAGAACACGGGCTGTATCCAGCCAGCCTGGCGCAGGCGGCACATGGCACGCGTGGCGCAGGCAGAGGCTGCGCTGCTGGGGGGCTCAGCAGGTCAGAATTGCAGACCTGCAGGAAAGTTGTGGCGATGCCTGAAAGCGCTGGGGACACGTTGTCACCCGCCCGGCAGCAGAAAACAGGGACCCCCGACAGCTGAGACCCCCTGGCTCTGAGCTGCTCCGTGGCTCCCTCGACACCTTCTGTCCTGGAGCTTACCTGTGTTAAAAGCAACAACTTCCAGAGCGGACACCTCACTTGGCTGGGCAGACGTGGACCGGCAGGCTCACCGGGCACCGCCGGGAGCCCAGCGCTGCTCTATGGGGCGGCCGCCGCACACTCCCGGCCACCAAGACCCCGGGAGTGCACCCCAATGGCAGCAGTGGCACTGCAGCCTCCTGGGGACATCTCCCGATGGCTGACCCGCTCCATGAAGATTAATGGAAAGCGTCTGCCTCCAATGGTGCTGCTGATTCAGTCTGTCTGGCTGCTAAGAAAATGAGACCTCCGTCCCCAGCCCACCGCAGGGAAAAGGCTTCATCTTCGCCCCAAAAGGGACTGAGGCTTGGCAGCCCGCTGCTTGGGGTGGGGTTTTTCCTAAGGAGAAGCTCAAATTCTGTAGATCTCAGCAACAACTCTGGGAAGAACTCAGATATGCAGAAAGCACTGATTTTCCACGCGGATGCATTGCCATTAGTCCTGCCCATTAATTAGAATAATGCTAATTGTTACGATAATGATGATTATATACACTACTTCATATTTACTCAGATTGGAAATATTTAAAACAAACCCTTGCAAAAGCTGCGTGCTTTTATCAAAGCCAGTAACGTCTTAGATAACATTTTTAAATGCCAAATTTTCTTTGAAAATGTATATTTATATCAACAAAATTAATTTCAGCTTAAGCTTCTTATTATAAATAAAAGAAAATAAGTCAATAAAACAATAAATATCTAACTGAATGAAGCAGAAATTATATCCAATTATATTTTCTTTAAAACCCAATTTATCTGCCAATATTTTCTTTAAATGCTCATGTTACTTTTTCACTTACTAACAATAAATGCCTGGATGCATTTCAAAGTGGTGCCTTTTCTATTATTTCATTTCCTGGAGTCCTCGGCTTGAAAGGACATTAATAGCACACTATAAATAAAAAAAAGTTACTTAAGGATTTACAGCTGAGGATTTCTATGGAAACAAACCGAAGAGGGGAGTTTGCATCAGTGTGGGGGTGGTGGATGGAAACAAAGAGCACACACTGAAAATAGAAAAGAAAGTTCAGCCGCCACATGGCAACGCAGGGGCCTCCTACCTGCGCCCGGGCTCTGCGTCCCAGGGGTGACCGAGGCGGCAGGGGCCGTGCGGGTACCCCGACGCAGGGTACGCGCTGCCGGCGGCCGCCTGGGCCGCGGTGCTGCTCTGGCGAGGCAGCACCCGCAGGAGCGGGCGGTTTGGGGTGCCCGGAGGGTGTCGCTGCTGGAGCCCCGCCTGTGCTTAAGATGAGAGCCAGGGTAAAGCCACAGGGATGGTCCCGCGCACTGGGATGCTGTTGGACACCCCAGGACACTGGGACGTCGGGGGCTCGCGGCATCTCCTTTGCCCTCACTGCCCAGCTCCTGTGCTTGCCCGTGCTCTGACCATCCGAGCATCAACCAGCAATGAGGAGTGACTCCACTGCCAGCCCTCTCACAAATGGGAAGCGGATTTCCAAGTGAGAGGGACCAAAATGACTTGCATAACATAGGAAACAATTCAACAATCAAAAAATCTTTCACCACTTAATAGGATTTTATAAATTGAATTATCTCTTTAAGCGCTGACAGTCCTAGCCTATCAATCAATTAAGGGATGCCAGGCTCGAGCCTACAGACTCACTTAGTGGGAGTGTGCTGCTGTCGGTGTGCTGCTGTTGGGGCCCCTTGCTCTTTTAACATGCCCCCACCCCCCATGAAGGCCGGGCAGTGCCAGGGGCTGGCTGGGGGCTCCCTGCACCCATGGCAATGGTCCCATGGGACAGCCCCGCTCCAGCCCCGCTGGGTCGGGGAGCCCCGGCCTCCCGATCGGGGCCACATCCGGGATGCGTGGCGAAAGGCAGCACCCGGGGCCTCGCTGGAACACGCAGGGTCGGCCCGGCCCCCCCGCCCAGTGTTGGCACCCCAGAAACAGCGGAGCACGTCGCCTGGAAGAGGGACACGAGCAGGAGCCTGCAGGCTCCGACTGCCAGCCCGGGGACCTCCCCTGGGCTCTGCACAGCTGCCTGCTAGCAAGACATCTCTGAACGGCACAGAAATGGGCTCTTCTCTCCACTACAAGCTCGCTGTAAACCCGGTGCCCCACGACACTTCTGCACGGGGTGTTTCCACCATTTGACAATGTCTTAACTTGAGGTTTTATTTCCACTGCCCTTGCTCATGGCCAGCCCCAGCATGTTTGGTTTTTCACTACTGAATTACAAGCTGCAAAAAAGGATGAAAGAGCTTGTAAAGAAACCTGTTATCCAGCCTTAATTATTTGTTAGGGATATATTTTGCAGCTAAAAAGTCCTTTCGTTCCCTTATAAGTTGTGTTTGTGGCAGCCGCTGGGCAGTGGGGCACTGCAGCACGGCCGTAAGGTCAGGCCAAGGGGGCTGAATCCAGTTCTGTTGTTTCTGGAGCTGGACAAACCCACGGGTGGGCAGAGGCCCTGGGTGACCTCTTTGTCATGAGTACAGTCTTCCTGGTAACTTTCATTTAGGTTTCTGCAATTTGCCTCTCCGCACTAAGTGTGTATTAATGCAGTAGGTGAAGCTTGCATTATTGATGGCATGTAGGACCAGGTGTTCGCAGACGAAAGGTTAGTTTATTAATCCACTGGGAGACCTTATGAAAAACAAATTCAGGTAAACAACATATTTTTCTTGACTGCTTTTCAAGATTTAAGGCAGGGATCCTGTTCTCTGAGTCTCTTTGACACATTTCCATTGCACTCTGTTATTACATTCTTCAAAAAAGAGAGATTGCTTCTCGTGCCACGTTCTGGAGAGAGAGAAACCTAATTGAATCTGCTGCCCATGTGCGCTGGACAGCATCTCCTTCCCAGTTATGGATGGTCTTGAGAGTCACTAAAACACACGGTCAGGCCTATTTGAAAGACATTTTTCTGTTAGGGGCCTGCCGTACCAATGCTGTGTCCTCTCCCTTCTCCACCTCGGGCAGCCTGTGCCCGCCGTCCCCGTCCTCTTCAGTTCTGTGCCCTGCAGAGCCCAGCCCTCCCCGTCCCGCAGCCATTTCTTCTGTGCCAGGAGTAAGTTTTATTGCAGCTCTTCGTCTGCCAAGCCATGGCGGGGGGAAAATGGGTTTCCAAGGGAACCCTCCTGTGTGCCCCCCTCCAGCAAGGAGCTGGGGTGGCCAGGGGCTCTCGGGGCTGGCACTGATGCCCCTGCAGCCCCGCGGTGCCTGGCAGTGCCTCCCTCCCCTCCCAGCACCGCCCCAGCGCTGCGGGCAGCCGGACTTAGCAGGGCAAAGCCACTGATCCGGAGCTCACCGCTGAGTCTGCCGATGCCCTGGCGCTGCCAGGACGGACCAGCTCACACGCGGTGCCTTGGGTCCAGCGGGGATAAGGTGGTCGCTTATTTGAGGAGGAATTGGGCAGCTGGGCACGGCGTGCAGCTGGCTCAGCCCCGCTGCCCTTTCCGTGTGCTTCTCAGTTAACCTCTGAGCATGGTGCTCAGGAGAGAGAAATCCCTGTGCCCCATGTATGACCACTGAAACTTGATTAAGCACTGAACTTTAATTAATTGACTGGCTTGGAGTAATAAGGTTTACCGATTCACTTTGCCCAACGAAGAAGTGAATAGTTAATTTACATTAACTGTCAGGTGTGAGGGCTGCCATCGTGCAAACAGCCACTCTCCTCCACCCCACCATCAATCAGGCGAGGTGCAGAGCACGCAGGGTGTCCGCCCCCCCAGCCCCTGCGCTCCCTCCATCACCGACATGTGTCCCGGACCCCCCCAAGAAACCCCAAACCTTTGGCTGGAGCCGCTGCAAGCGGGTGAAGCCGGAGCGCTCAGCGACCCTCGCCGGCTGAGTTGATGGGGAGTCACCTCAGCCGCGGCCGGGTGCTGGGGGCCCTTGGGGAGCCGTCCCGCACCCCTCCGGCCACCGCACAGCCAGTGCTGCCGCTCCCGAGGGGAGAGCGCCCGGGGCAGGGGGCGGCTGTCAGCCACGCACGACACACCGCCACCGGCATTTCACCGTCAGCAGTTGGGGAAGCTTTCCAAATGTCAACTTTCCATCCAGTTCAATAATTTCTACCCCGCACCCGCGCAATTAAAGGTTACAAGGTAAATCCCCTCCTCCTGGCGCGTGCCGCGGAACCGAGCTGCGGCGGCCGGTGAGGAGGCATCCATGTAGGAAAACGCCTCTCGGCCGCAACGGGCTCGGAGCAGGAGGGCGAGACTCCCACAGCACGTGCCCTGCCTGTTTCTTCAGCGTGCATCTTCTGCGCTTTAAATTGATTGGCACTTTCTATTTGAGGAAAAATGAGTTCTTAAAATTGAAATACTGGTTATTGTTATGGTAATACAGCGACGCTGCGGCAGGAGAGATTTTAAGATACAAAAAAGGTTAGCTTAAATCAAGCAACTGATAGGTGAGTCTATATGAAGTACTCAGGACTAATGAGTTCAGAGGTATCCACGTATTGGGTCTGGCCCCCGTAATGCTGCTGATTCAAGTGGTGGGTGCAGGTAATAACCAAGATAACCTGAGGCCTCTGAGATCATTATTGCTTTATCACGTTTTGTACAAAATATTTTCGGCCTCATTTAGGATGTCAGCCTCTATCAAACGTTTCCTTGCATTAAGAGTGTGACGCATCCCTGCGGCACCGGTGTACCTGGCACCCTCGCCGTCTGCCAAGGGAGAAGCACTCGGGGTGCCCGGGAACCCTCTTAGGGGGACACGGTGCTAAGCAGAAGATTTATTAATAATGTGATGAAAAAAGTACCGAGCCCATATTAGCACAACGTAGTGACTGATTCCCAACATATGTTATTGCTTTCTCTCATCTTTACCTGAAATTAGTAATTTAGAGTCCGTACCTTTATTTGGAAAATAATAGTACACACAGAATTATAAAAGTTTAATACGCTCTCAGTAAAATGAAAAACGAGTGGTTATGATATTGTCTAACACTTTCAAATGTGTTTATTAATTCATGTTTTAAATCATAAGTTTCATTCTGCAGGAGAGTCATACACAGCAATAAGCAAGTTTTAAAATATTAATGAATAAACAATATTTCTCTATTGAAATATAACATGCTTCTTTGAACAATGTACCACCGGTAATAAATCACAACCAGCAGAAAATTGCATTTCATATTTAATACAACTTGAACTCTGCCTTTTTATAAATGATATCTTTTTTGTTTAATTGGCGTCAGTTCAGATCTAGCAGATTGCTAATAAAATTCTGGATTTCCATATTTAATGACGCGTGCTCTTTATGCTGAATTTTACCACAAAAAAAATGCAGCCTTTTATTATCCTAATAGATAGCGTTAATAGGTGATCTCATATCACGAGCAACAGCCCCGTTTGCTTGCCCAAAGCCTCGCCCGGGCTCTCCAGCAGCGAGGGCCGAGGGAGGCAGCGTGCCGTCGGCGGGCGCTGCTGGCAGAGCGCGACTGGCCCCGGTGCCAGGCTCTCGCTCCTCGCCGTGGGGAGCAGCAGCCCAGGCACGGGGAGCCGTCCGAAGGCGGCAGGGCTGGACGCGCTGGGGCCGGAGCCCGCGTGCTGGCGTGCCTGCTCCCCTTTGGGTCTGCGCTCTTCTTCTGCAGAAGGGCACCATCACCTCGGCTGCAGCTTTCACCAGGCGAGCGGCTGGGTGGGCGGCCTCCATTCCGCTGGGGAACAGATACCACCAGAGACGCCTCGGATCCATGGCAAGGGGGGACCCCCGAGCCCCTCCAGGCATCCTCCTTCTCCCATGATCCATCCCCGGAGATCTGAGCATATCAAGGCGGCAGGAGGAGGAAGAGGAGAAGGAGGAGGGCCCCTTCCCCACCAGGGAGGCACTGGCCCAGAAGTGTGCTCCTCAGGGACGCCCGCGGGTCCCCTCCGCCCCCACAAGGGCAGCCACCCCCCGCCCCAGGAAAGGGGGCTCACGCAGGCAGGGCATGGCCATGTGTGCCACGTACGCACCTATGGCACCCCGAAACGAGCGTGCACATCTGCACCCATGTTAGTAGCCGCAGATATGAATGAAATTAATTGGTTTTAATTAGCTTGTGTAAACAAGATCCTTAAATTTGTTGCCACATGAGAGTTTTGGCAGTCTCCAATAAATTAATCCTTTTTATTATATCAGTGACAGGGAGATGATCAAATAGGCTTTGATATAGATTTTGGGATTTATTACCTAGTAGCACTCTGATATGCTTGAACTTTTTTTTCCTGCTGCTGCTGCTGGAGGCAAGAACGAGGCTACAAACGGCGTTTGCTTCAGAGCCTGCTCACGGGCGAGACCGGGGATTTGGTGACAAATGGATGGGGGACGCCAGGGAAACTTTGAAGAAAAGTTTGTCTTTGGGATATGTTGGGAGAGGAGAGCTTTCAGTGGGTAGCCTCACGTGGGGCGGGATGTGGGGGCTCCTGTAATGAGGCACAGCAATTAGTGTGTCGTGTCAGCGCATCCTGCAGCTGGAGGCTGAGCTAAACCAGCAGCACAGACCCTGGCTTCACCTCCGATGCCAGGGCAGTGAGGTAAGCGAAGGTGCCTTCATCCAGCCATTCCTGCTGGCGGGCAGGGGATGGCGGAGGGGAGAGCTGGGCCCCTGCAAGCCCCAGGGCGCGGGAGGTCTTGGGGCGGCGAGGCTGGAGCTGGCCACCCCAGCCGCTCGTAGCTGGCATTGCCAAATGCCCCTTTGCTGGCCGACACTGCGTGGTGTCCAGGGGGACAGTGCAGGGCAGGGGCGATGGGCGAGCGTGGGAAGGACAGCCCCAGGCCTGCGGCCCCCGGCCAAGCAGCTCTGTCCCCTGGGACCGGTGCAGCACAGAGCCGGCCCGGGGCTTTCGCCCACTGACTCGGATGCTGCTTCACTGCCCTCCGAGAGAGTGGCATGTGTGTGTGTAGACGAGGACAGCACCCCGGGGCTTTTTGGCTGTGTTAAAAAAAGGCATGGTCACTTGCATAGCCTTAGCGAGGGCAGCAGGAGCCTGTCAGCTGCCATTTCATGGCCTCAGCAGCTACACCGAGACCTCCCGTGTTTATCCTACAGTCTCAGCTTGCACCCGTTTCTCTTGGCACTGGCTCCCCATTAGCTTGGTCTATGCACATCTTTCTTCCCACCATGCTGACCCTGGCGGGGAGACAGGCTTCACCAGTGCTGCGGGACACCTGGGCAGGGCTGGTGCCCACAGCAGATTTCTTGCTCTGGCACATCACAGCTGATTTCCCAGGTACTGCTAGGACACAGCCCAGCACTTACGGCTCAGCTGCCAGCAAAGGTTTTAAATGCCGGCACCATCCTTCCCTGTCACCCGTTGCAGGAATGAGTGAGCGGCTTTGTATTTCAGGTGCATGGGGCAAACAAATTCAGTGGCAGACTAGCTGCGCGGGCCGTCCAGCATGCCCGCAGGAGGCGAGCAGCGCCCTCGTCCCACCTGGAAAGCCCAGCAGACCAATTTAGCATCCTTGCTGTCCCAGGCATCCCCTCTCCATCATGGGCGCCACGGCCGGGGAGCTGCTGCGCACAAAACCTTCTCCTGCTCTCTGCCACTAAGGGAAGGATAACTGGATGGGAATTCTAATCATATATTATATTACCGTGTCATATTAGACTAATAAAATCCTAATATGATACAGGAATGGGGAGCATATCATAACTCCTCTGTGGCTAATACAATGCATGCAATAAATCACTCCCAGGGCTTATCCTTAACAATTGTATCAGTGCTTTCTGTGTCATGCTGATAACTCAGTCCCTCTGATCTAATGGTTCACTTTTCTTCACAGTCCATATGGCAGTGACATTAAAGCTAATGAAATAAAATAAAATTTGCCAATCTTTGAAGAATCCTATTCTTTAAAAAGATGTATTTTATTAACACAAACTGGAAACATCTTCAGTTACTCGCAGTTATTTTTATCACATTGGAAATACATGGCACAGATATTGGCATCAGCATCTTACAACCAATTCGCGTGTGGTCTTTGCAAAAGACATCGCTACAGGATAACACTGCGTCATTCAGCCTAGCACAGTTAACGCCAAGTTCGCACCGTCAGCAGAGCTGTCCCCATTGAACCAGTCCCATGGGGCACGGATTTTGCCGTGCTGGAAGGTCGCAATCTCCCCGACTCTTCCCTTCCTGGGCTGAGGATCCCTCGTTGCATCCAAGGCCAGATACAGAGGGAGCTGGGAGCTTGGCATCTGAACGCCAGGGAGAGGAGATCATCGCCTGCTGCGCTTTCGGCACACGAAGGTTTGCTTTTCTTCGTGGGGCTGTGAGAGGGCTGCAGAGGCTGCTCCCGTAGCCCTGCGAGTTGCAAACCCGGGCGCGTCTGCCGGAGCACCAGGTACCATTTCTCCCTGGCTCGGGGCTTCTCCCAACCCCTCCCGCGGGACACCCTGGCCACCGGCAGCTCCTCGGTGCAGTGGCCATGCCATGGTCGCCCCGGCCCAGGTGCGGAGCAGGTCGGAATGAGCTGGGGCTGGTCCCAAAAGCGGCTGGTCCAGCCACGCACAGGGGAGCACCGTGGGTCTCTCCTCCAGACATCCTCGCGTCCGTCACAGGCCCGTGATGCATGGTGCGGCGATGACAGCGGCACGCGCCTTCGTCAGGACGGTGCCAGGCACAGGAGACGGCGATTCCTGGGATCTGCTGCAAATGCCCCCGGCTGTTCCCGCTGTGCTCTGTGCGGGGTCTCTGGGCTGGCACCTCCCAGGGCCGGCGGGAGCCACAGCCACAGGGCATGGGGCTGGTGGGCTTTGCTTCTCCGTCACCACAGCATGCGGGTGGCACGGCGCTGCGGCAGCTCCGGTCGCAGCGATGCTCACGTGTGCCAACAGCTCAAACCTGGGCGCGGGGAATCAGGATTGCGCCACCGAGCAGTCCCACAGGCGGGAGGGCTGAGGGTCTGCTCCCCATGCCAGGAAGGGCACGCAGCGCTGCGGCAGAGGTCCCGTGCAGCTGGGGGGCCGCGGACCCTGTCTGGGGTGCGTGCGCAGAGGAGGGATCTTTGCACGAGTCACTGTTCCTGCGTGAGGCTCTGACGGCCCTTCGGGGTGTAGCTACTGGGTGAAGCACAATACCATCAACAGCATGATCCTAATACTGGTGCTTGCAGTAAACCTTTCTGATGTGTGATCAAGCCTCAAGGATAAGATGTTTATTATTTGCCATGTAACCGCATGGCTGTTCTCCAATGTAAGGAAAGGCCAAATTGCACTTGTAATTCAAAGGGACCCAAAGCCTTAATGCTGTAAAGAAGCACGCTAATGATGCCCAGCAGGTGCAGGGCATGCAAGCGCGGCCCAAAGGTTGTTGATGGCCTTCCTATGAACCTCCTCAGTGTGTGACAGGTCCTTGCCTGTGGCCAGCAGAGATGTGATCAAGATGAGGGACGTCTGTGTGTTCATTACGCTGCCTACGCCTCCACTGGCACACTTTACATTTAAAATACTGTTTCCATTGAGCTGGAGCATGAACACTGAGAGTGTGGACTTGGGGAGCTCCATTAGCAAATGCAAATTGTTCGGTGCTTTGTCCTCCGCACACAGAAGTCTTCGGCGTCCACGGTCCCCATCTGCCCCAACTCTCGTTAACTGATAATGAAGGCTTTGCAATGCACGTCTAGTTATTTACTTATTTATTTAAATGCACAACTGTAGTGAAAGAAGCAATGTTCAATTCTAAAACTGATCGAGAAGTTGTGTCTGCTCCATAAACAAAAGCAGAAGCAGTAACTGGTGCACGAGGGCACGTGGGATGCAGAGGGAGAAGAGTGTGGCTGCAGTCCTGGGCCGAGAGCGGGTAAACAAAGGTATTTTACAAAATAACCTGATACAAGAATTGCTGATAAGAAAAGCTGACCCACAAGCTAATTGAATCATGCAAATAACCGTTTAGCCACCAAAACAACACCTAAGGGCTCCAACAGCTGGCTGGAAAGGAAACGTGACAGGCAGGCGGCTCCTCTGAGCGCAGCCTAGCCTAGGCTCCAGCCTAGCGCAGGCTGGTAGTAGTGAGCGCTAGCCCTCCTCCTGCCTAGCTACACTAACCCAAGTAGTAAGTAGTTATATTTATCAAGGACCATTTGCTGCAAGTGATTAACGTTAATTTGATTTCCTGTGAGTCAATTTCCTTGAGATATGGTAAATAGGCTATTACCTGTTATTGACCTTTACTTTATTAAAAAGATTTAAAATTAGCATTTATATATATACATCCTTCCAAAAAAGTTTTTTTAATAAAGAAAAATATTTTTATAATCCCATTATACTTGCTAGCTGAGGCTGTAGTTCCAAAGTTAATGTTAAATAAAGATGGTAATTAAGAGTGAATATGATGATCATTTTTAAACTCATCTAAAGGACTGACCCCTTCCTTCGCCTCCACTTGAATTTTTGCTCCCGAGCAGAGCAGGGTGGAAGCGGAGGCAGGGGCTGGCGGGGGCAGCCTGCGGGTGGGAAGCCCCTGCCGTGCAGGCGCCCGCTCCTGCTCCTGCTCCCTGCCAGGACGCACCTCACCCAGGGTTTGCAACCTTCTCCGGGAAGAGGGCACCACGAGCTACTGGTACTTAAAGAAATGCTCAGCTCCTGCTTGGGGGCAGCTTGCACTTCTGGCAGCCCACTCATCTCCTAGGTCTGACTTAAACTGAGCAGGAAGAAATTACGTCAACGTTTGATCATGAAAGCAAAAAGTTTATTCATGTTTGAAACTACATATAACTACCACGAGGAAGACTCTTCAATCCAGGGTGTAATCCAGTTAGAAAGTAACACGAAACGGTTTAATACATTAGAATCACTGCCACAAATTATTTTCATGACTCAATCAGTTTCAGAATCGCATACAATACAAAAGAGAGAAAGAAAGGGCCCCCTGTTACACAGGGGGAAATATACAGTACTGAATACTGAAGTCTGTATGCATTACAATTAGTTGTTGGTTTTTGCGTGGATTAGTAACAAGATGAAGAACATTCAAAATGTTTCTCAGTATTTACAACAGTTTCACTGTTTTGTGTTAAACCTAAGACCCCATGTTTCCACTTCCGCTTCTTTAAAAGTTGCCAACGCAACCCTGATTCTTTTAAAAGATTACAATGTACATTACATTTCATGGGGAAACAAAGAGTTAATTACAAGATGCAAAAAGATAAGAAAGAGACAAACTACAGCGTGAGTATCGTTCAGAGGTAGTAAGTGAGCACTCTAAGCTACAGAACATGTTGAAAGTCTATTGGTTTGTATGAGTTCGCATGAGGTAATAAAGCTGTGTTTGATTGGTGAGATGTATAAATACTCTTTTGCTACACTATGTACAACACTCCGTATGATGGTGCTTTTTTCCTTTGCTTTTTTCCTTTGTTTGTTTGTTTGTGGTTTGCTGCCAAGAGGAGGTAACAAATCTTGGCAGGCGTGTGCAGCACCTAGCTCGTACTGTAAAACCCCGGGTCTTGGCTTTCACAGAGATCAGCAGCAAGTGTCTTCATCTCCTAAGAACAACCTATGTCCGGTGTCGAAACACAGAGAGGAGACTCGGGGTCCGGGTAGTTTTAGCAAGAAAAGATGCTCCTGGTTTCCGATCTAATTTGTAAGACAATGGATCACAACAAAAATGTGACGAATAAGGATTCTTAAACACAACCACTGTTAACCGAAATAACCGAACAGCTCTTTTTATTCCAACTCTATAAGAGATATGAAAAGATTAAACACAATCAAAGTCTGCAATTCATTT
>CM062586.1:1000000-1022500 GCA_031468815.1 Morus bassanus
CCATTCCCTGTGGCTGCAGTATCTCACAGCGGGTCTCCCCGTTCTCCCGCAGCCACCCTCTCTGCAGGCTCCCATCGCGGCTCAGCACCCGCATCCCGATCCACAGCGGGTCGTGACACGCAGGGGCGGCCCCTGGGATGGGGAGATGGTCACTGGACAGGGAATTCCCTACAGTAATTTTAAAGTCCACGAATGTGAAGGAAAACAAATGAAAGTCACCTCTCAAGGAAATATGAAACATTAATAAAAAAAATTCAAAGCGTTAATTGTTGAAGTTGTAAATGAGAGAAGCAAGCTGGAAATGAAGGATGAAAAAGATCCGCCCTCGCCACAGAGGCTGCTGCTGTGGGTGGTATTTCATCCCAGGCTTTCATGCCGACAGAAGAATAGATCTCTGCGTTTATTTATCCTGGCACCTTGTGTGCAGGCTACGGGGTCCAGCCTGCGAGGGTCTGAGCACTGTCAGATCTCATCGCTTACAGGGAGAGGTAGGACATTTAGCGCCTATCACCATCAAGCTATAAACCCTCAATTTACTAGCATCTGTTTGCCAGACTTACTACTCTCTCCCGTTTGGAGTAACAAGGCAAAAAGTACTTCTCAAACACAGGAGAAATGTGCACCCCTGAAATGGCTAAAAGTATATCAAAAACACAGTCCTGGTGTCTATTGCAGGCAATAACAAACACAAGTACAGAGCTATATGACCACCTCTGTGCGAAGAACAAGAGCCTTCTCTCCAAGGCTATTATTTTTTAACTCATAAGGCTGAAAAATATAAAAATTCGAATCGCTTCTAGTCACGGCTCTAGGAATTTCTCTCTTCTTACACTATCAAGACTCATAGCTGTATCAAGGGCTATTCTGCGGTTCATCCCCAAAGATGCGATATTAAAGAACGCTACTGCAAGAGTAATTAATACATGTGTTAATGACTGCATTTACCTGACACCGTGCTTATGGCTCTCCAAACTATTGTTCCCCTGGGTACTCACATTTAAATTATGTGGACTGTACAGTGAATTTCCTCCCAGGCCATCATTGTATCCTCCCGTCTGATTGATAACATGACGCAGGGTATCCACCTTAAAGTAAGGGGAAACAAAATTCATCATTCCAAATCTATTAGAACATCATCACTTACAATAGGCAACATTTTGAATTATGTGAGCCAAAAGGGTTTAGCACCTTCTATGAAAGGCAAATTTATCAATCAAGAATGACTGGCAGAATTTCAACAAATCCTTGCATGTTAAAACCCATACATCTTTGCTTCTCACACCAGCCAAACAACAACTTCCTCACAGCAGTGTGTCCTGTAGGTCCTTCTTAAGTGTCTGCAGCAAAGTGCTGTGCATATTTATACGTCTGTATGTGCTTGCATGTATGGGAAGAGATTATGGCATATATACTGCATATAAAAAATGGAGTTAGCCCTGTCTGAAAGGATTGGAAAAGTGACTGAGAATGAGTTGTATTTTAATAGCTCAGTTAGATGTGTTCTGACATTTAACTAACTAAATAAATAAAAGTCTGTCCACTAAATGAAAGAAAGATGGTTTTTTTTTTTAAAAAAAAAGAAAAACAAAGCAAAAAAAAGAAAAGGAAAAAAGAAAGAAAATTCACTGGATTTACAGTGTCCATGGAAGTCAGACGCACCCAATCCCATTCCATGAGCTCAAGCCAGAGCCGAATGCATTCACAAAGCTTAAAGTTTCAATCAGAAAAAAATCACTCTTTCCTTAATATTTGTGAAATTCAATGCTGGGGTAAGAATAGGTCACATTCAGAAATATGCAGCCTCCACTCTGCAGCGAGGCACAGACCATTGAATAGAGCCAGAGTAAGGTGGAATTTTTAGCCCAAACCCTACCCTGCTAGAAAGGCCCTACTTTGGGGCATTTCTCCTACCTGTGACTGCACATTGGCTCCGACTTGGGACCCCTGGTAAGAATCCCCATTCAGACTCTGCATGTTCATGAACATGTCCCCAGAATTTGGGAGGTTAAAAGAACCAGAAGAACCTGGAAAGGAAAGAGTTAGGTAGCTGAATAACAGAGAGCTGCAAATATATAACCCCAGAGACCTGAGGGCAGGGGAAGGAGAAGAAGACAGGAGAGGAGAAGGAAAGGCAGTGCACAGCAGAGGGAAAGCTGCTGGCCCCGGCACAGGGCGAGCTCGGGCCGCCGGCCCCCCGCCCACCGGCTCCGTGCGTCCCGGCGGGGGCTGCGGCCGGGTCCTGCCACCGCACCGGCTGCCGCCCGGGAGCGCTACGCTGGGAAAGCCTGGAAGCCCCGTGCGACCCGGGTCAGCTATTCCCTCTGGAAGAGCAGCCTGTACAACAACAGGGTTTCATGTCGAGAGCTTTCCTCCGGTGGATCGCTTCATCGTGAGATGCTATCACCAAACACTCGGAGAAAAACTGATTTTGAGTCTGTGCTTAATGTCGCCTTTAAAAGGAAATGGCTGGTAATTTCTAATTAGCCGATTTATTACCATCAGAGGAGGAACCTTTTCTTACTTTCTTTTGATTAAAGCTTTTTTTTTCCCATGGATCTTTATACCCTTTAAAAGTTGTCTACGACTAAGTCACAGCGAAACTTCACTGTAAATAGTGTCAAACACATCTGTAGTTCGTGGAAGCCTTTGCCTCTGGAGCCCAAAAAAGCAACTTCCTCTTTAAACACTCCCCCTACTAATTTATTCTTTAGATTTTTGCAAAATGTCAACAACACACCAGCGAGACAATTTTTAAATACTGCAGAAGAACATGTGGTAGAGCAACTCCAAAATAAAAGTTGCTTAGATTTCTATATATAATATCAACTCAATTTCAAGCAACCCAGAGTTTAAATTCTAATTAGTGCATGCTAAAATATTCCTCTATTTTGTTCTTATCTTGACAATAAATTTAACAGTTCTACAAAACAGACTTGGAGCTCTGCCTCATTTCATGTTATTTTCATTGAATGAGAAAAAGCTCAAAATATCTACGGAAACAAAGAAGCTGCCAGAAGCCCGAGCCAGGCAGACGTTACCGCTGTGGGCACTACGTGGGTCCCCCATAAGGCCGCGGGAGTTTTGCTGCCGAAGCCGCTGGGACCACCTATGGCAGTGCTCAGCCCTTGCAGTGGTCCCGCCTGGAGGTCCATGGGCTTCGTACCACTCCCCATGCCACAATTAGGTCTGCCAGGGAGCTGCAGCCTTCTCAGCCCGACCAAACTCACTAGGGCGCCATCGAGGGTCTTCCTTTACAGACCGCCCTTTGGGATGCTTTAACGCACGAGCCGGGTACGTACCAGAGTTTGGTGTAGTGGGGGAGTTTGTCTGGTTGTTCTGGACAGCCGCGGCCACGGCGTGTGCTGCGGTCACGGCCGTCTTTGCTGCGTAGAGATTGGCTTCTTCCTGGAACTTCCCGATGTTCTTCTTGTACCTGATTCTCTTATTGCCAAACCAGTTGGACACCTGCAGTGGGGAGAGGTGGGAAGAGTGAAGGACACAAAGCGCTTGACCCAGCAAAGCACGATCACTTCGAGACGTCATGTTTGGTCCAGCAAATACGTGTGCCCCAACCCCCAACCCGTATCTGCCAGATACTCCCGTTAACTAAGCAGTAACCGAGGATCAGTTAAATATTACTATGGGTATAAGAGTGATCTGGCTCTGCTGCTCTGTTGGCAAACCGATGCACAAGGGGTAACTCTTTAATGATGACACATATCCTGGAGCTTGCTGCAGCATTTAGTACAGCATTGTCTCCTACTACTATGAGCCATTTGTCAATGAAAACAGTGCAAGACCCCGAAAGCTGCTGAAGGGGGACCAAGGTCCGGTTGAATGAGGGCGAGCAGGCAGTGAAAGCAATTGTTCTTTATTTTTGGGCTGGAACAACCTTGGCAGCCCGCTCATAGAATCGTGTTTGGTCGGCTGAAAATGAAAGGAATCATATAAATCAATAATGGCTGAAAAGTCACTTTGTCATCTCCCTTTGAAGATACTGTACTGAAGCCAAAATGGCTCATGGGGCACTGACTATTAACCCACACAGAGGTCATGGCTGGAGCCACTCAGAAAAGTTTGTACAATCTTTCCGAGTGGCTTTGTTTAACTTCAGCTGCTATAACACAGCTCCTAAATAACAAATTTAGGATGACGGCCAAGGCTGCCAAGACATAAAAGAATCTGCAACAACACAGAGGTAAAGGGAGGGGACAGTAGTAACACGAGTGGTTATCGGCCATCCCGCAGCGAGGGACCCAGCCGCGTGGCGAGGCTGGGGCTGAGGCCCCGTGCTCGCCGGGGCCCCCGCAGCCCCATGGCTGTGCCCCGCCGTGAGCCGTGGCAGCTCTGCAGCACCTCTCACACTCCCGTGCTCCGTCACAGCGCCCGGGAGGGCGCCCGCTCCACAGCACCCAGTAAGGCACCCGGCTGCCAGGAACAGATGAATACTGCTGTATTTTATGTAGCTATAGCTTTTGTTTAAAAACAATTAATGAAAAGCCTCTAGCTTTTAACGGTAATATGAACGGTACCTTATACATTCTGTTCCCTAGATAATACTCCACTGTATTCTATATATTGCTCTTAATATTACCTTGTCAGTCAGAGAAGCAATAATACATTAATGAAACCTAGCAAATAACTATTGTGGACAATCAGATTATGCTTTATTAACAGTTTCATAATTGAGGAATCTCTGTACATCAACTGTATTGTCCACGAATGTGTGCGAGACCCCTCTGTTTATGCACACCCCTGGACCAATCAAACAACAGCCATCACTAATAAAGGTTTATTTAATTCTCACAGTAAAATTTTAATATCACCAGCAGCCTGGGGAAGCCTCAACGAGTGGATTTGCTTGACATCAGATCGTTTCCATTCTGCTAGTCCCAATACTTCTTAATCTTTAATATCAAGGCAATTAAAATTAATGGCCACTCATCCAGAGCCACTGTGGGCAGTGTTTCCTTGACATCAATTGTTTGATGGGATTACCTAGAGGTTAAACTAACAAGCAAGGTTTAATTGGAAGCAATGAGAGGAGCAGTGATCGTACGTTATGTTTAACCCGCATACCACATCTAAATGAATATCCAGAAACGTTGAACTATTTCTGAGATTAAAGCGCGTGCCCTGTGCACCGGCAGAGCATGGCATCTGGGGCTGCCGCAGCCGCCCCGAGAAACCACAGCATCCCTCCAGGGTAATGCAGTCACCACCCGGGTCCCTTTGCCTCCCGGCCAAAGGACTCTTTGCTCTTCCATGAAACACATCAGTGAGGGGCAGCAGCAGAGCGTGCCATGGCCTGGGGACGCGCAGGGGCTCCAGCCGCAGCCAGGCGCGCACGGCCGGACACGTCCGGGATGGGGCCAGGGCACTGCTCGATTGGAAGCTGTGCCAGGCAGGACTTAGCGCAGCGACATTTTTCCTGTGGGGCTGCGCTGGCTGCCTGCAGCTTCCTCCTTGCCCTGCCCTTGCCGCTGGCACGGGCACCGTCCCAGGGGAGGGCCACGATGCTGGTGCTGGGCTGTCCCCGCGGTCAGCACCGGGACCGGAGGAGCCACCGTGCCCTGGCTCCTTGCCCAGCCCCACGCTCACCCTAAAAATGAAAGTGGTCTCCATCGCGAGCTGCTTCACAACACATTTTTCATTAAAACAAACTATCTCTTCACATAAAAAAGCAATGAACATATTTCTCCTCTTGATCATTGAAGGCCAATTAATTAATTGGGCTTAATTGTATACTACATTTCAAACAATACTGTTGCACTTATTTATCATGTTAATTGCAATGTTAAATAAAAAGACAATAAATTATTACTTAAATTATCAAGATGCCTAATGTGGGATTTGGGATGGGGCAGGCCTGCCTCATGTCTCCGCACTGGCTGACTTCATGGGATAAATCAGCGCTCGTTCTGCAGAAGATGCAGCTGACACGAGAGCATCACTGCTGAAATTAGTGAACTGCATATTTATGGATCACAGAAATTTTCCCATTGTGTATCCAAGTGTTTGTAGCACACGGCTTATGTTCCACATCTAATCAAATGGAACAAAATAGAAAATTTTGAAATACCAGCGTGGCACAATTATGGTACATGATCTAAAACTAAGGATTTTACCACTAGAAACTATTTCGTTAAGCTTGCATCTTTTTTTTTCCCCTCCTTGTTTCCCACACGAAGTCAAGGGGCAAGAACCTACTCATCCATAGCTCCTCCTGCTTAGAGAAACAGACAGACTCAGAAGAAGCAGGGGCAGGAGGGGTGTGAAAACCAGCTTCTGCATTCTTTCTTTAAAAGAATTTTAAATATATTCCCTTGTCAAGCACATCCTTCTTTTGTTTGAAGCAGTGAAAAATTTTATTGCTGTAATCCACTGACACGCTTTCAGCAATGACTATGCCCTTTCTATAGCCCATATGATAGACTGATAGTTGTTCATGACACCCTGAAAGAGGCTCATCTGCAAAAGTATAAAACATCAGCCTCGCAGCCATGGTAAGGCGAGAACAGATGATACAGTTTATCTCCCTCGAACACGTGCTGATCGGGTAGCTCTAAATTACAGCCGACGATGTTCTCTGTTAAGGACATTTTTTTCCCCTAGAATTACCTTTTCCATACTCTTAAAAATGAAATTGTGTGAGGTGTTCATCTTAACAAATAGTTTGTCTTTATGCTTTTCTTGAAAAACCTTCTCTACATATTATTTTAAACACCGGTATCAAAACTGAAACCATCTATCTCCCATCTGCAACTAAATGATTCTGGGAGACAATTTTCTTTGCAGCTCAGTAAAGTGCTATGGCAGCAAGATTTCCAGTGAGCTGCTTAATCTGGGGGGAGGACGACCCAAAACACTCACTAATTAAGTGTTTGAGGGAGAAAATGTTCTGCCATGAATCTGCCCCCAGCATTTACAAGGCACTTACAGTACAAGAAAGAAACACCTTGGATCATCATTAGGACAGGCTACAGGGGAAGCCCGGCTCAGCCAGAAAAAGGACAAAGCCTCTTCATCAAACATGAGCCGCAACCTCCAGGAGTTTGGAAAGCCATCCGTTAGCTTTTTTATTTTTTTTTTTTTCTTCTCATTTTGCAGCTCTTTGCACCTCTGGGGCATTTGTAGAACGGGAGTTAAAGAGGGCATGGTGCCAGCCAGGGCGATGTCTGAGGGACTCCTGGTCAAGACCGGAAATACATGCGCTCAGAGATTTTTCATAAAAGCCCTGTGCAAGGTGTAGCTCAGTCACTCGCTTGGATGCCATTGCTTATCCCATGCGATGCTACTCCTGCCAGTATTTTAAATGACTGCTCAATTCACCCCTGATTTCTGGATTGCATCCTCTGACTTCTGTTGCCAACCACCAGAGCAGTGTGCACTGGGCTATTTTACAGTGCTTGCTCAGAGCTTTTCTGCTAGATGGCCTCAAAAATGTATAAATTTTTCAGTACAAAGAAAGACAACTCCAGCCCAGTTTGACCTAGCAAATACCAACGAACCCTGCAGTCCTGCCGTGTGGCCTTTGGAAGTGCCTTTGAAAATCAAAGATTAGGATATCCATAGTAGTCACATTTTCTACCTATGACAGCAGATCTATCAGGAACTTACGCAACCAGCCGATCACAGGCACTCCCCTCTCTCACGTACATGCTCCTCTCCCATTAAATGATGCATTGCTCCATTTTCAGGCTTTCCCATCATCCAGCACTTTTCCCAGCCATTTATAGTGTCTTGCCAGAGTGAAGCTCCGGCCACGGCCCCAAACCCGCGTCTCTGGCAGGTAGTGCCTGGGTTGTGTGGTCGGTGCTGCCCTTGCTCTAGGCTGGAAAATGTCAACCTGCAAAGCGGAGGCTGATGTACGCAGTGCTACAGAGGACGCAATGCAGCTACTCCCATCGCTCACCCAGACTTCCTAATGGATTCAAGAAACAACTAATTCATGCTCATATCAAATATTAAAGAGACAAACCTATATTCAAGTCACAGGCTCGCTGCTGCTGCTACATTTTTGGACCATCTGCCTGCCTTTTATTTCATTCTACAACACATACATTAAATCTTATCAAACAACCAATTAAGAAAGAAATCAGATCTATTAGCACTAGAAGCAATCAGTTATGGCTTCTCAAATGTTCCACCTCATTTCCTTCAGTCACTTCAGCCTTATCTAGATCTAGCTTTTTATCTGTCCACTCTGCGGGATCACTAACTCCTTCTCTGCCACGCACAATTCACTGTCCGCTGGGTGGACACAAAACATCTCTTCAGCAGGTCTGGTGTGCTCTCTACCGTGTAAGCTCTCCCACTTACATTTTGCCAGCAGAGCTGAAGAACTTTTGGTTTCTCCAAGTTGGTGTTGATGGCGTTGCCTCTCCTAACTACACAGCAGGCTGCCTCAGCTCATGTGGGATGATTTTTGGGCACCACTTACTGGAGAAATTGTGATAAACCATCTTGTGCCAAGAGGACTGAAACCAGCAACAAGACGTAGGGCTGCAGACCAAGGTGCCCAGGTACTCGTGTGCTCCTGGGCTGTTTGGCTGGTCCCAGGCATCCACGGCAGCCGCAGAGACGCCTGTGGTCATGGGAGAGCTGCCCAGTGCCACCACAGCTGCCCCTGTACCTGCCGGGGCTGCTGTCGCTCGCATGACGCGAACACTGATGAAGGGTACAAGTTTGATGCCGAATTTCCCCCCAAAAATTCCTGCTCATCACCACAGCCTCTCGTAAGTGGACTGGGAGAAACTGTCCTCATCTCCATCCCTTACCTTCCCCTGGCACGAGGCACCCGCGCTTCCCACCCTGTTAGGAGCACGGTCTGTGCTGCACGCCAAGGAACGAGCAAGGAGAGAGCAAGGCACCCACAGATCTCCGTTGGCCTCTCATGTCACAGGGCAGTTTTGCTAGGGGTTGTACTGAGGGTGCATCCAAAGTCAATTAAGCAGTATCAGATTTAGGGGAGCTGGGCGGCCTTTCATTTGAAAGTCTTCAATAAAGTGCCTGAATTTTTCATGCATTCAGTGGAGACCTATAAAGTAAATCTCAACTCAGGTTTTAATTATAAAGCTAAAGGTTGCATTGCTAATAATGCCAATACTGCAGCCTGCAATCATTAATAGTTAACACATTCGCCGCAGGCATTGTTCCTCTAAAGGACCTGAAATATTGATAAGTGGAGCTGATGGAGCTGGGAGGAGATGGCACGCCGGCCCTCGCAATGGGGAACGGGGTGGCTGGAGAACTTGGAAACTGCTGCTGAGCTTTTCCTGCCACCCAAGCACAACCTTCCCCAAGCTGTATGAGCCAGACTTGTTTGGTCTTCTATTGAACGTACAGGCCACAAGAAATGCAAAGTGTTATTTTGCTTTTTAAGCTATCTGCTGAAGGAAAGGTGAAGGAAAGCTCAACAGAGCAGTGCCATCGGCACGAACGTCGCCACAAGACACCAGTCCAGAACTGTAAATGTACTTTGGCCTATACAGAAAGCAGCCGTAGCCAAAGAGAGTGTGCATTTCTGATTAGGGAGATGCTGGCTTTCTTGCATTAACTTCACAGTAACGTCTGTTAGATGTGATAAAAGGAGCAAATCTGCTTAATATATTTTTGCTACAGAGAAACCACTCACGTCACTTCAGTGTATTAAGAGGCTGAATTTCTGGCTGGCTTAGAAAAGCAACTTCAAGCAATCAAAGAAATTCTGATCTATAGAGATAGATTATATGTTTGTCAATAAACTGGCCTTCCCCCAAAATAATGGTAAGTTGTAATGAATTCATAACAGACAGTAAGGCTCAGCTAGGAATCTCTCTGACTGCGCAGAGAGAAAGCTGATGTAAAGTAGGGTGCTAACCTTACAGCCTTTTTATTTCTATCTTCATCTTTCTACGCACACTCTTTTTACCCCAGCACAAGCCTGGCCACCCGCAGGCACGCTGCCTTTCCTGCGGAGCTTGGTCACGTTCCATCACACTGCTGAACTTTATCATGGTCAAAAAAGCAAATCTGAAGGGCTTACAGAGGTGCTTTGGGCAGGGACCTGCTCCATAATGCAAACCTCTGTCAGAAGCACATCCCAGAGCCTGGCGGGAGACGGCAGCTTTGCGAAGGGAGCTGGGAGGTCGACGCACTGCCCGGGTACAGAGGAACAGGGGCCAGGATCTGCTCCCACCCGTTGCTTACCTGCGATACTGTGATGCTGCATTTCTTTGCCAGCTCTTCTTTGGCTTCTTCACTGGGGTAGGGGTTACTGAGGTGGGAGTAAAAATACTCATTCAAGATTTCTGTGGCTTGTTTACTGAAGTTACGTCTTTTCCGTCTGAAATGAGAAAAGAAAACCACAGCTGTTCTTCCAGATGCAAACAGGTCTGGCAGGGTCAGCTGGGGTAGAAGCGACCTTTGTTTCACACGCCCATGCCACAGCACGCAGCAACATGGCAGCACCATCTCAGTACCCCGATCTCTTTGGGGCAGCCCTCCATCGGGGCTGGGCTCTGTCCTGACACTGTGCAGAGAGGGCAGCAGGCTGCAACACCCACATTGCTACATCCAGCCTTGCAAGGGTCTGGACTCTGCTTCTGGCCTCGCAACATCCACCTGGGGTTTCATCCCATGGGTGCACAGGCCACATTGTGTGCTGAAGCAGAAAACATGATGAAGCAAAAGGCAGGGCAGGGCGCTGAGCTGAGCAGCCTACCTGTAGCACCTCCATACCCAAGTATGCAACCCAACATGAACCTCCCGGCTGTTAAATCGCTCTGTGCTGAAAGCAGCCTAATGAACCTCTTTCCCTTTAGCAACAGGTCAGCTGGGGCTTGGGCACAGGTGTCTGGGGTGAGCACAGTGGAAAAGGACAGGGCAGCCTCACTGCCGTGTCCTTACGGAGCACTCATTGAGCTAATGGGCTTCTGTGAGCAAGTGGCTTTCAGGGCTTTGCGAGGGGCAGCCATCTGTACACCCTCCTGCTGAGGGCTGAGCAGGGCCCGGGCTGTCGTGCCGCGTGGGACGGGTACCGAGGTGTGCAGCTTCACAGCCCTCACCAGAAAGCGAAGCCTTTCCGAAGCACACCGCCTGGCACGTGCTCCAGCCAGCCCAGCAGCGAGGCCGGGGAGCAGCGCGGCAGGCAGCCAGCCTGCTGCTGTGCTCTCGCCGCACAGGTTACAGCAGCGGCATCTGCACAGCTGCGGTGCCTTCCCTCCGAGCTGATACGCTGCTCTCCTTCTCCCCAGAACATCCTCTCGAAAGCACTGGTTAAACATTTCCTTCAGAGCTCCCTTCCCCTCAGGGCTGGTTGCAATCAAACTGCCTGCGCCTGAGGCCAGCAGGCAGCGGAGTGGCAATCCCCAGCGCTCTCTTCCAGCAGTATCATGATGCTGCTAACTACGCTGTATCCTGGAGCAGGCAGACTCACTCCCCAGAGCTATGTTTATCTCATTACTGTGCTTCCGCTCATTTTGCCTTATTTACCTTCCTCCTTTTTAAAGAAATCACTTTAAAATGTGCATCTGCAAGCTTTACCTTTTGCAGTTACTGGAGCTCTCCATAGACATTTCCTCCAACTGTTTGTAATTACCCTAATTTGCCACACCTGCCAGTGACCTCCTTGTTAATAAAATTATTTTGCTCTTGTTTAGCTCCTCACAGCTTTCAGGTGTGAAGCATGAGCTAGCTGCTGACGGCAGGCTCTGTGTGGTGCCTGCTGCTCCTCCCTGCTCTGCCGGACTCTGCCAGCTGCCAGGGTCCTGCTTTGTGGATGGGAGCCCTGTGAAAGGGCTGGGGCTGGGGCTCAATATCCCACCTCATCAGGGCTTCCAAACAAATCTGGCTGTGCCTATAAACCCCCTCCTAATCCCCATCCACCTGCTTCCTCGCAGCCTGCAGAAAGCACAGCCTGCTTTGGAGGCCGGCTGGCTGCGGGGACAGGCGCTGAGCTCTGGCAGCGACATGGGTGTCCGAGGGATGTGCGTGCTGGCTGTGAGCGGTTCAGAGGGTGCTGCCTTCTTCCTATGCCCCAGTCAGGCAACAGCTTGTTGGGAGACAGGCCAGCAGATCTGCCTTTCGGAAGCATCGCCACCCTTCTCATCTCGGGCGTGCGCAGCTGCTAACCCAGCATCAGCCGCAGCCTGTGGGCACATCCCTCCCAGAGAACTTAGCTCTTCCATTATGGGGTCAGTGTTTTGCAAGGCTGGCCTTATGCTGCGAGACATCAGTACTGGCAGCCATTTAAATAACTGCCGGGGTGACAAAACAGCCCTTTGCACAAATTCTATGTGACTCCTGTATAAGTGGGGTAAACAAGCAACCATCGGGGAAGCAAGCCTAGTCTTTGCACTAAAATATGTAGAAAAGACATTGCTGTTTATTAAAGCTCTGTGCAGGAAACCCCCCTGGGTGAAGGATGAGGGCCCTGGCTGTTTGCTGGGGCAGAGCAGCCTCTCCCAGCAGGTCCCTGCCCGTGCTGGGAGGCAGCTCCCAGCAGGGCCAGGCTCTCCCTGGGCTGCCCAGCAACTGCCTCTTCCCCCCAGAAAGAGCCAGGGGCACTCGCCTTTGCCTTACCTGGCATCAAGGAACCTTGATCTTAAAATCATTACTGCTTCACAAGTACTTTGTTTGAGTTGCATCTGGATGGAGCTGAATTTTCGATGAATGATGCCCACCATCCTTTCAATCTCCTTGGGAGAAATGGGACGTGTCCGGCTCTGTTCTCTGAGAAGGTTCATCACATGTGTGGTAAATTCATTACATGCCTGCAAAGGAAGGAGAGGCTTAGAAATTGTTTCGTGCCGTCCCACAAGGACACAAGCTCGGGCCTGGCTGCTGGGGAGGACGCAGTGCCGGGGAGCTGGGGGACCCTCGTGCTGCCCCGTCCCTTCCACACGCACGCAGCCGCGGGAGCAGATCGCAGACACTCTGTCCGTGAGACCCGGGACTGTCCTGCGGCAGCCAGGGGAGCCAAGCGACCGCGGCACAGCTCCTTCCGCACTTATCCCTGTCAGAGCAGGCTGTGTCCCCACAGCCCCAGCCAGACGGTGGTGGAGAGGAGAGGTCAGGATCGGCACGTGTAACGGCTGCGGGCAGGAGGAGGATGCTAGCGGGGACCAGCAGGTGCTCAGCAGCCAAGTGAGCAAAACCTGGCAAGAGCTGCCCGTGCTGCGACCCACTGAGCCCCACGCAGGCAGCAGGCAGGGTTAACACCCCGCAGCAGGTGAGGGTCTCTAGACCTTTCTGAGGCGCCATGTGCATCCCCTTAGAGGGTGGGTTTCAGCGAAGCCAAGCCAGAGCCTGGCCCGCACCGCGCTGCCGAGGCGCTGGAGGAGGGGAGGCACGAGGAGCCATCAGTTATCAGACCCAGACTGTGCAGGCAAACGGACACGATGATATAAACTTCTCCAGGCTGCATCATCAACAGACACCGCCTGATCCGAGCCTCTGCATGACCAAGCGGCTGTCACGCTGGCATCCCAGCTTCCCCCACGCAGGCTGGAAACTGCCACGAACTCTGCTGATTTATTTCTCCCTTATCTCTTTCAAAAACAAACCCCAGGACTGCTGTCTGCTAGGCAGAGCTGCATGGCGGCCACAGGGCTAATCCCATCCCAGGGGCCAGCCTGGTATTCGAGCACGTTCCGGGCACTAACCTACCCCCGTCCCGACGGAGCCCTGGGAAGACGAGAGGGGCTGGGTGCTGCGCTGGCCTCCATGGGGTCTATGGGCAGCGCAAGGCAAACTGCTCTCTGCTCCCCGAACCCTTATCAGATGAAGGTGGATGTATGCAAGGGTGATGCGTCTGTTGGCTGCGCAAGGGCCAGACGCCGTAACTCACTGCTGGGCTGCAATCACGGCCAAATAAGGCCACAGGATTTCGCTCTCGTGCATCTAATGTAACGGGCAATGAGCACAATGCTCAGCAGCCAGTAAATCACGCAGAGGAAACACTGCAAGTATCTCGTTCAGACCCCATACGTTACATATCTGTTTGACTCTAGCTCCCCTTTTTCCTCTAAAGCCAGGGTGAAAAATATCTACGTAATTTGTCTGACAACTACCTTTTCAGGGATTCTCCTGCACTTCAATAGACTGTGCAAGGGAAAGAGTTAAAAGTGAAAAGTTTATGCATCTAAAAACTCATAATTTCCTATAACATTTGCTGAACGTCTCACAACTTATTAAGTGAAGCCATCTATGAATGCAAATGCTGATTAGCAATTTGGCAATAGCCCAACATTCGCAGAATTCACATAGCTTTTCTTTAAACCAGTAGTTCATACATGATTAATTAGAACATCTCATTTATGTAGTGTGCACTTTAGCTCATTACTCTAAGTAAAATTCGTTAAGTATTTACATTTAGATAATTAAAATCTGGGTACACCCTTAAGAAAGATGCATACACTTCAGGCAAAGTGATTTTTTTTTCTTTACACTACTGAAAGTAAATTACAGGCTAATTTACATCCTCGCAGCACCCGTTTGGAGGCAGTGCTCCGGCGAGGCGAGGCGAGGCTCGAGGCTCGGTGAGCCCTGGTGCAGACGCCCTTCGCCTGCCACCGCCGAGGTCACAGTGCCGCGGCGGCTGCACCGCTCACCGCCACTCCGTGCCAGCGCGACGCGACGGCTCCTCCCGCCAGCTGCCGCTCCCTGACTTTCTCAAGACTTTCTGAGCTCCAGGTTAAGGAGTTTGACACATCTCATCCTCGCTTCCCATTTGCATATTTTCTTTCTTTCTGTTTTGACATTTCAGGCAGCAAAGCTCACGGAGGTGACCAGCCGCCATCCCCTCTCGCCACGCCGAGGCGACGGGGACACTGCCCTGAGGACCCCCTGCCACCCTCCTTTCACCCAGGGAGAGCAGGAGTTGTCCCAGGTGACCTGTTTCTCCTCCTCCCATCCCAAAGCTTTGGCCTGCGTGAAGGCAGACCTGACACAGCAGCTCGCCCGCCCGGCGCGGGAGCGGGCCCCGAGCCCACAGGGAAGCAGGAGAGGCAGCCGGGCACCGCTGCCTGCTCCCGCCGGTCTCGCTGCACCGGCACCTGCGTGTCATCTGCTGAGCTGCCTAGTCAATCTTAGCATGCAAAAGCTTGGCTTCAGCCATCCAACCGACAGCAAAAGCACCGGCTCTGGCTCAGCCGGTAAACGATGCACAGAGGTGAGGTGATGTAGGGACCAAAATGCAGCAACTCCCTCCCTGAGACCAGAGAGCGGCTCTGACTGTCCCAAAGATAGGGCTGAATCCAAGTATTTGGCACTGACAGAACATTCCAGGCACACAGCTTGCCATGTGCCCCCTTGTTTGCAGAGCCGGGGAATTCCGTTTTAAAGTACAATAAAAATGGCATCTGTTGCATTAAAAATATTTTCAGATGTCTTTTCTATCAGAAATATTTCTCCACAAATATAGTATCAAAAATTGGATGTTTCAAAGCTAAAGTGAGTCTCTTGCTTTCAAGAAGCAAACCCATTCCCTGAATTTACTTGAATTGCTTGATGAGACTTCATTTGGTTACAGCTACTTAGAGGACCTAGTTTTAATTTATCTTCACCAGCACCCCCCATCTGCAGAGCTACTTCAGTGCAGCAGAGTGGAAGTAAGCCCAGAAGACTCTGATGCTTTGTCTTGTTTTCTCTTGTTTATTTATAGCGTCCGAGCTACTTGATCCCTTTTTCAGTACTATTTTTCAGGCCTCTGCTTGGTGCCTGAGACATTATTAATAATGTCAGGTTATAAGTGATGGCCTTGTTAACCTGCTCAGAAACCTTGTAGGAGCGGGGATGCTCCTGCTAGCCTTAATGCTTCATCAAGACTCTTCAGATGAGCGCAAGAAAAAGAGAGGAAATGGCCCAAAACACTCTTCAGGGGCACGGCACCAGCCAGCACTCCGTGGGGCCGGTGGTGTCTTCCAAGCAGCCACACTTCACCCCAATTTGGGGTGAATTCAGAAGACATCTGTGAACTCAGGAAGCAGGTTCCCAGCTGCTCCGGGAGGCCTGGGACCCTTACAGTACTTTTGCCTACAGCAAAAAATGTATTTCAGTGTAATTATAGAAGATAGCTTTCAATATGTCATCTCTATTATAGTAGCTGTAAATTATGGAAGGAGCTGCCTGTGTACGGCCATTTCTCCCGGCGCATGGCAAGGGAGAGCTGTGTGATGGCGTGACACACTTTCCATTTTTTTTTTCCCGAGCACATTCCCTAACTGGCAACAAATGTCAGGATCAAACTCTGCCCGGAAAGCATCTCCAGGAAGACGCTCTGGTTCCTGCTGCCGGCTGCAGCGGGGGCCGCAGGAGCGCCTGCGCCAGGAGAGAGATGGCAGGAGCTGCTCCCCCGGCGCGGGCAGGTGCCCCTGCGTGGGGGCTGAGCTGCTCCCTGGCTGCAGGAGGGCACCCGCCTCTCGTGAACCTGCAGCCGCTGGAGGCAAAGATGCAAAGTCCTGGCTGCCCCTCGGCTGCGGCGACGGGCACTGCGTTGAGACAAACCGGCAGGAGACAGTTTGCTGCAAGGCTGGGGAAATTATCATATTTCTGTAGAGCCGACGTTGCTGGGTGTCAGGATCAACAGGGAAGCAGACATGTTTCAGATCAGCTCCACCTCTCTCTCCTTCTCCTAGCAGCGTTTGAGCATCCTCCAAAGTTTCCCGTGGTGTGGACGGATGGCTGTGACATTTCAGCCGAAACCTTTGTAAATGGAGCTACAGGGCTAAAAATGCTACTGCTTCCCCCACATCATTAAACTTATTAGAGTCAAAGGACACTTGCCAGGAAACGGCTGCAAGCACCGACCTGCAGTTGTTTGTCCCCAGATCTATCTCCAGCCTGTGTCCCTGTGGTTTTATAAGACATGCTCCTGCTGGATGGTGCTCGTTAATCCGGTGGCCATCCCCATCTCAGCGCTACAGGCTGCACGCTGGGCCCTGCAGCGCAAGGAAAGCCTAAGGGTCTGCGCAGGACATTTGGGGTCCTTGGAGGGTGCCGGGGGGTGGGGGGGAGGCGTCGTTTGAGCGAGAAAAGGAGATTTGCACAAAGCCCCTGTCAGTTATTCGCTCAGTTATTTGTTCACCACTTGAACAACACAGTGAAAGAGGCGGCACAGACCAGGCAGTGCCGCTGGACCTGAGCCACACCGTGCCACCAGCGCCTGAACCACGCCGTGCCGCCGGCACCTGAACCACGCCGGCCTCGCGCCAGCCTTGTGCCACCCGGCCCCCGGTCCTGCCAGCATCTGCAGCAGGATGCTGCGGGGACTGTGCCGGCCGGCGCCGCTCCCCCCCAGCTCCTCCGCGCCCCACCAGTGCCCCACACCCACTCCCCACCACCCCATCGCTTCCACCCACTGTGACGCTCGGCTGGCACAGGTCGCCATGGCCTGTCATGGACCAGGGCTTTGTTTCTGGTGGCATAAAAAAGCAAAGCAAAGTAGCCAGAGACCTTTCAAGGGTCTTCACATGAAAAAAGGGAAACTTTAAAATAAAGAGATATCGAGGCACCCAGGCCCTGCTTTACGCTGGTGAGGCAGGGAGGGGGAGCATGCCGAGGCAGAGCAGGGGGCTGGGGAAGGAGCCCGGCAGCACGGAGCGCTCTCCTCCTCGCCCTCGCTGTTTCGAGCGGTTTTATGACTGCCTCCACATCCCTTTTGTGGTTTTGGTCTGTACAGCCCGACACTTTGCCGTGATGGGCTGGGGGCAAGTGCAGGACTTCCCCAGCTCAGCTTGGGAAACCACCAGCTGATGAGGTTCGCTGAGCTGATTAGGCTCAGGGTTTACAAGCTTTATTAGTTCACCTCTGGGAGGGGAAAATGAAGACATCGCTTGAGGCTTGCGAGGGCCAGGGGTCTTGTGCCATTCTTCCCTCCCCCATCTCCTTTGATGCCATTGTTCATTGCAAAAACAGACAAGAGAGGAGGCAGAGCGGACTGTCCCACAGATTACAGGGAAACCGGGGCAGCGCAGCCCCCCACCCCACGGGCAGGAGCCACGCTGCACCCAGCACCAGCCGGCAGCACGTGGCGAACGTTCCTGGTGCCGCTGGCATGGCAAGTGTGGCGGGTCACCAGGTCCCAGCAGCGAACTTAAACCCACGGATCTCTGCAGCACACTCTTTGCTCCAAACAAAGGCACTGAGTGCCGGTGACTGCCTGAACTGGGATTTCCATAGTTCCTATCCACAGCAGCAGCTCCTGAAGCCCGGGGCAGGCGCTGTGCCGGCACCTCGCTGCCAGCTCCCTTGCAACCTGCCTCGGCCAACCCGCCGTGGCCGAGCCCTGCACCGGAGCCTCCCGCCGCCTGCTCCGGGAGCCCGTGGGCTGAGATCGCCAGCACGGCCCTCGCCTGCCTGCGCTCCCCAACTCGCCAGACCCAGTCTTGCAACACTTCACGGGGCACAAAAGCGGCATCGAGTGACAGACAACTCTCCTCCTCTCTCCCTCTCTGGGCTGGCTCGAAGGGGACAAAAACGGGCTCGGGTGTTTCTTTTATGTGGTTACAGACAACAGAGAACACTCAGGCATGCAAGCCATGCATCCTGGGTCCACCACATGCTCCTTGAAGCCCAACGGACTCCCGTAGCATCACGGCTCTTTACGGGGGAGAGGGGTGGGGAAGGGGAGGAGGGGATGTGGTCCGGAGCTGGGCAGCGGCGGGCGCTGGCAAGCGGAGGTGCAGAGGAGAGCAGCGGCAGGTACACGTACAACTGAGAGGCTGATGTCTGACCTGTTCATATTTCTCCAGCTCTGTGTGATAGATTTGTCTGATCTGGGTCAATTTGGCTCTGTAATCTGAGTGTTCAATAGAGTTATCTGAAGACCCTCCAGAGGCTGCTGCGGCTGCAGCTGCTGCCGCCGATCCCCCACCTTTCTCCGGACCTGAGACTCCTTCTGCCAGAAGCATATTGTCTAGTCTCATTAGCTGGGGATCGGGAGGGTCTTCCTCCTGGGCTCCTCGGATGCTCAAACCTTGGGCAGAAAAGAGAGAACAAGAGAAAACACAGTCAGTATTTCTTGCATCTGCCCGGCCGCTGCCCGCTCGCTGCACGCCTGCGAGGAGCCCTCCTGCAGAGCCCTCCTGCCCCGCGGGGCCACGGGGACCGGACCTGCCCAGGGCCCTTCCTCCGCCCCTGTGGTGGTCCCCAAACGGGCACCCTCCTCCGGGGCAGGCCCTGGGGAACCGCAGCCCAGGCACGTGCCGTAGGGTGACGGCAGTGCTGTAGGACCCTCTCGGTTCCAGACAGAGCAGGAATGAATTCAGGAGGCTTTTAAAGGACCCTGCAAAATCTTTAAACAGCTCATGGTAAGTATTAAAGGAGTATGCACATGAGTACAGAGACATATGCCTTCCAGTTGCTCTCCAAGACAGAGCTAAATCTGCGCAAGGCTGGCATTATCCTATACATTATATCACTTTGATGCAAGACCGTGTGGTAAAAGTAAGTGCATTATTTATTTGGAAATAATTGATTTGCTTCTCATTTCCTTCAAAATGGATCTAAGCACCACATTATTCTTACAGAGACTTGTACCACTGGATTCCACCCTTCCTACGAGGTGCAAGCGTTGCTTTAAAATGCCTGGGGAAAAAACTGCCACTTGCTGCTCAACTACCGGAACCTTCAGGCAAAAAGCAGGGAGGTGCTGTGGCTCCCACCGGCACAAATCCCATGGACGCAGCCATTTCCACGCATGCTCGCGGTCTCCGGCTCCACACAGGTGGTGCTGAAATTTCACATCGGAGGAGTGAAATGGTGGAGACAGAACTGGGGTCACGGCCTCGGGAACGGTGGCTGGGGGAGCGGGTGCGGAGGCTCCGGCGGCCCCTCGCTCAGGGCTGCCCTGCTCCTCTGCCGGGCACACGCTGCTCCACAGCGTCTGCTCACAGGCCGTGGGGAGACAAGAAGGAATTAAACTTCCCCTTGCTGTGCAGGAATTTAGTTGCTATCGCGATGCCGGGATGCCGAGGACGCGTTTAAAATCGCCAGTGCTCTTGCACTGTATTGTTGGGAACAACATTTTCAATCTAATTTTTGTTTTAAATCGAGAATTTTCAAAGCAATGCTCAGTCAGCAATCTCTTCTGCATCCTATAGATCAAAGCTGACAATTTGTAAGTTTAATCAGGTCATGCAGGCACGTTCCCAAGCTGTTATCAACAGTGCTGAAAAGAAAGTTTAAAAATAATTACAGTAGTACAAAAATCACTAGAGCCATGGCTTCCTGAATCAACATTTCCATTAGAGATGTAAAGCAACCACGTACATCCCAGCCCAATTAACCTCTTTAAATCTCTTTAAGAGCAGGTATTCGTGCTCTGGATAGAGCAGGTCCCGGGGGTTTGCTGTTGGCACCCCGTGTGTTTGCACGGGCACCTGTGCCCGTGTCCGCTCCTCGCAGCGGCGCGGGCTCCGAACGGGCTGCGCCAGACGTGGCAGCACCATCCACAGCTGCCACACGTGCAGCTGAGCACCAGCAACGCTGCTTTCTGCAGAGCCGGGAACAGCAGCCGCTCCCGCACAAACAGATTTCACCCTCGGTGTCCTAAACCCCACGCGCAGCGGGAGATGACCCCCTGACTGGCCAAGCTTCCTGACTTGAGAAAGCACAGCACTAATTTTGCTCTAAAATACACATTTTAAACCTGTCACCTTCATTTAAAACTATAATTCCGTATCATTTCATGGGAATAATAAAAGCGTCTCATCATCTCTTTAAATTATTTCTGTTGCCTGTTCAGAGGTCCACAGATGAGCACGGTTTGACAATACAATGCATCGTCCCGGCGCGCCCCTGGGCTGGCACACGTGTGTCGGGGACAGCCCTGCCACGGCTCCGGCCACGCGTGCTGCTGCCTGAGCACGTGGCCAGGGAGGGCGATGCCGCACGCGGGGGTCCCCGCGGCAGGAGGGGTGGTGGTCCCCGGCCGGGGGAGCCCTGCACCCACCCCAGCTGCACGGAGACGGCACGGCTGCGTCGGGATCGCCCTGTCCCTCGCCCCCTCTTTCCCCTTGGACTCGCTGCCCTCGCTCTTACACAACTCCTTGCCCTTGCGGTGCTGCTAACAAGGGGATGATTTTTCCATACTGTTTTGGTGAGCCGTTCCTCCTGTTTATCTTATTCCTCCTCTGCTCTGCTGTCAGTATGTTTAACAATGTTCTGGTTCTAATCCACTCCAGCTCCTGTTCCCTTCCCATGAATGATTTCAACTGTTGTTTCTTCTTTTTGCTTCTGGACCGTTTCTCAGCCCATGTTTCCTGTGCTCTATTCCAGCTGGTTTTCCCCAGCTGCATTTCTGCTATGAAACTCATCCACCCTCCCAGTATCACAGCAGCAGTCCCACTCTGCTCCCCTGATGCTGTGAGGTGCCAGGCCAAAATCTGCAGTGGCATAATTTGGTACAATTGCGGCAATTTCTGCATCATTTACTTCCACGAACAGGCCAAAGATTAAAGGGCTTTGTCCAAAATGACACTATCCATCCAGACTTAAATTAATATTCAAAATCCCCAATCCTCCTTGTATAAATCTGACAAAGGACAGCAAGCGTTCCCCAAGGTTTAAATGCAAAAGCTGATGTCTGCACTGGAGACTGAAGGAGCCGGTGAGGGGCCCTGAAGCATAAGAGGAAGAAATTCAGCAGATCAGGACAATGACGAAGCCACTAAGGTGTCTCACACGCAACCCTAATGCATATCTCCGCAGCTGGTGACAGAGGGGTTGGCATATTGTGTTCATCTTAATATTAAGTAACACTCCCGCATCCAAAGCATCCAGTCCAGAGCGCGCGAGCCTGCAGACAACCCACAGACAAAGGAATGACAAAGTGTGTGTGTGGGGATATAACATTTATTTTGCCCCTGAGTGAGACGCATCATTCATTTGAATGGCAAAGCCACAAGTTGATTAAGTGATTCTAACAAGAATTAAGCTGTGTGTTAATTCAGATCTTTCCTTATGAACTATACGAAGCAGATCAGCACAACTAATAGGGTCTGGTGTCCCTGGGGGCGGGGGACAGTAAAACTGATGAACTCCTCTGCCATCAGTGAAACACGCAGCTCTTTGGCAAGTTGCAGCAGCTGCCTCGGCTGCAGGTCGAATGCTTTTAACGTTGCCTGAGAAGGAGTCAGAGCATCTCCGGGGCTCCTCAGCAAGGAGGAACACTCACTATCTGCTGGCAACACATCGGCTCCTACCCGCACCTGCCTTTATAAATTACTCTTCGTTTGAATACGGTGATAATATATGTATTTTTTGACATATAAGCTCACACTCAGTGGCTATTGTTTCCCTTTTTTATTCCTCAGTATATCAACCTATGAGTTTATTACTGTTTAGCTCACTGACCTTTCAATGCATCGTGGAATTAAGGTGCAGAGCGGACGGGAAAGAACACAACAATACATCACTTCCAGCGGAGCTACCGGTGCGCTAATGGCAGCGGAAGTGAGAGGGCCCCGGCGCGGCAGCGGCTGCCCGGCGGCACGCTGACCAGCGGCAAATCCCCCC
>CM062586.1:1027500-1142500 GCA_031468815.1 Morus bassanus
AAAAGCAGGGGGGCTGCGGTGGGTCCCCGGCGAGCAGGACGGCGCGGGCTGCGTGGCCCGCTCCCCGGCGGTAAATCAGGCGAACGAGGTCTCCGCTTTAACATTGCAAAATCGCACACTTATGTAAAAATATGATCAAAGTTTTATACATGTAGAATTTCCTACCAATAAATCACATAAATGGATATCTACACTGGGTAATAAAACTGAACAGATTCTAAACTGATCGGTAAAGTTGCTCATAAATTGTTGTTTTTAGCAAGCTGTAAACAAAAGCTGTATAAATACCAAGTGAGCCTTATAATGTAACTAGGTACACAGAGAAGTGCTCCAGCTGCTCTGTTTTCAGAGAAAATGCACTGGTGTTGGACAATGTTTGGAACTCTTCTGCTATTGCCCAGCACAAACATTAGATCTCCTGCTTGATATACTGGCAACAAAGGGAGAGGAAGGAGTAGAAATAAATGGTGCCGACTTTGTTGTCTCTCATGGTGTTCTCCTACTCACAGAGGTTTACACGCAGTGGTTTGATGGGGCTGTGCAAGGCACACCTCTTCTCTGTGCTGTCTGTATTTTTTTTAATTGCATTTCAACAAAACAAAGAAAGCACATATGCAAAACCATGCAAACCATGCACTAAAGGTAATACTTACCTGACAGGGACAGAAACTATGCGGGATTCCCAGCCCAGAAATCACAGAAGAACACACTGTAAATTCTCATCTTTTTCAAACGCCCATTTCAGAATGAAACAGAAATGATCATTTTAGCTGCCTGTCCGGAGGTGAAATACACAGCCAGTGAGCCCCCAGCACGGCACCCGCAGATTAGGTTACCAGCACAGAGGACTTCGAACCTGGCAGGGAAAAGCCCTTCCCAGAGCAGGTGCTTCAGGTGGTAAAGGCAGAGATGTCAGCTTTGATTTGAGCTAACAGAAAGGAATCTTTGGATGGAAAAGCTCCAGGACCTTTGAATTAAATGAAAGACCAGAACACTCTACAGAATGTCTGCAATAACAGTCTCTACAGAAAATTATGAGGAACTACATAAATCCACCCTCTTCCTCTTCACACAGGCTCATTAAAGCAGTACTGACTCTCTGGGCAGCTATAATTCTGCTGAGTGATACCCTGGAATCACCCTGTCAATACCCAGTGGTGTGCTGCCTCTCCAACTATCTGTGCCCCTAATATTCCTCTCTTTGATGGGATTTGCTGACCTTTAATCTGATGCTAGTTTACTCTCATCACTGAAGTGCAAGTCAGAGAGCAATAAAACGGCAACCTCACTGATTCAAAAGGGAGAGCTAAAGCGCCACTAACTGTGAATCTAACCTTTCGTAATGGCTCTCCCCTTAAAAGGGGAAACATGAAGTGCAAGGCAGCTAAAACAAACAATATTTAATGCTGACTACAAGATTTATTGCAGCCCTCTTTGCATGAGTATTAAATTGGAATTTCAGGGCTGTAAACTGAGGAAGAGGAGAGGGACAGCCAGCGCAGATGGAGCCGCGGCCTCACGCAGCACCTTCCCCGCGCCACGCGCGCCGCCGGCACTGAACGGAGCAGGGCACCCGCAGCTGAAAGGTGCGGGTAGCGACACAGGGGACGGCCAGCAGAGCTGACTGAACAGAGACCTGACCCCAAAAGGGCAAACAGACCCTGAGCAGCACAGGGACGTGACAAGCGTAAGATGCGTTCCTGATGCAAGGGAGATGCATGCACAGGCGTGCGTGAGCATCCCCTCCCAGGGAGCCCAGCACTGGAACCGGTGCTGGACAGCCCCAGGGAGCAGTCCTGGGCCCTGCAGCCATGCACAGCACGGGCTGCAGAAACACGGAGCTGCCCAGCCCCTCACAACACCCTGTGCCGCTACGGGATGTGCAAAGCACCCACAGAGTCATCATGGCCCTTAACCACGTGCCACCAGGAAACGAGACCTTGTGTTGCTCGAGAGGGTACGGGGTGAGGCTGCCCACGAGGATGGGTCCCCGGGCACAGGCAACGGAGGACTGCAGCAGGGGCAGAGGAGGGATGGGGAGCGGTGTGTCCTGATGGAACCCATCCAGCTGGGTGGCCCCCAAAATGGGTCTCACTGGGAGGAGGCACTGTTCAGCACATGTCCATTGTAAGAGGGAAATCAAGTGGAAATAAAGGTTATTCTCAAAATGCTGGTGCTCTTCCCCAAAGGAGCCACTGGGGGCTGTCACATGGCTTCTCCCCATCTCTGAAGCCCCGAGAATGGGGGCAGCTCCAGCCCGCAGCTCAGCCAGGGTCCCCTCGCCTGGCTGTGCTCGTCACCGTCCAGCGGTGTCACGAACAGATGCAATGATCAGTAAAGAGCTGGAGAGTGGCCTATCTCTACCCGTGCCGCACAACATCTCCACCTGTTCTTTTTTTTATTCCATAAACTGCAGGAAATCACGACTTGCAACATAAGCCAAATTTTCCAACGGGTCCGCGCGCTTTGCCTATCCTGCACTGTCGGGTCAGGATGCAGGAGTGCAGCCAGGCACCGTGGAGGCACACAGCCGAACACCACAACTGCCCCTTGTTAGTGCCTCCTAAATGACTGCTCCCGTGGCCGGCACTTAGGGGTGCGACCGGTACCTCCAACGGCGTCCCGGGCTGGCGGAGCGCGTGCACAAAGCAAGTGAATAAAGGAGGCAAATCTCGCAGGTTGTGTGCACACGGATCAATAGAAAACACACCAAAGTCACACCACAAAGTAAAAGAGAAATTATTGCGTAACAAATTTCTCTCCGGCTCTCTGGGGAAAATAAAGACTGACAGCTTTGGGTTTAACAGGTGCTGCTAGAAGATGAGCTACTTATTAATACTGCTAGAAAGGAAAAGGATGATAAAAACTATAATGTGATTAATTATTTATGTTTACGAGCATGATTTTTAAGAGTTACAGTTTGTCATGCAAATCGCTTGGTCTGGTTCGACCCGACACGTCACACCCCAGAACATGCCTGAGGGCTCTCACAACACGTGCAGCAATTACCACGCCACTAATGGGGCAGCAGACCCACGGTCCAGAGGACGGCATGCCGCCCCGGCCCTAAGCCTCCGCCCTGCTTCCGCGGCAGGCGTTTCACTGCCATTCACAAACACAACGGCAGCATTTTCAGAGGGGGAAGAGACTGATACAGAAGTTTCTCATAAGCGTAAAATCTAGGAAAACTCTTGCAGCCGTTCCCCGCCTGGCACGACTCCCTTTGCAGGCAAACCGAAGGCAGAGCGGAGGAGGCCAGAGCCCTGGTCCCCGCGGCGGTCCCTGGTCCCCCTCCAGCTCGGAGGTGCTGCTGGTCCCTGCGGAGACCACGGCTCCCTCCGGTGCCGCAGCGACCCGCGCGTGCAGCGCGCGGCGACCAGCACCTCGGCCCCGGGGTCCCGCGCCGCAGAGCCGCAGCACCGGCACCGCCAAACCAGCCGTGGATTTGCATGTAGCAATTACTGCGCAAAACCACCCAGCACTTCTGAAAAGAAAATTGGAAGCGTGCATTTGCAGAAACTCACAAAGACAGACTTTGTCAAACCTAACAGGCACTGATAAGGGGAGAGCTTTTATAAGGGATACTAAGAGATGTATCAGACGAGAGCAAGGCTGAATACAAAACAGTATTAGTATAAAAAAGAACAAAGAAAAGGCCTGCTCCGCGTAAGAACTGGTAATACATTAAAAATTTAAAACCTGGCACGACAAATCTGGATACTCCCTGCAGAAGACAACTGATATTAATGAACAGGCCTGTGCATTCATTGTCTGGGATCCCAGAGGAAAAAAATAATGCTGGTTACACTGAATTTTTTAAAGAGAAATTCTTCTCTGCACAAACAGCTCCTCCGCCAAATCACCAGATTATTCCTGGCAGTTTTAACCTTAAAAAGCGTCTAAAAACATTCCCCTGCCCGATCACCGGATTCACCTGAAGGTACCTCCTCTCTCCGTGCAATTCCTCAGCATGGGACTTCACCAAAGCCCGGCTTCCCCCACCAGTATTTATTTATTCAAGAAAAAGTGCTCAGGTTTGGCTCAACTGCCCCCCTCAGCCCCAGATAAAGCAGCTCCCTCAGGACAAAGAGGAGGTTGGTTCCTGTAACGTTTGACCTGGCAGCGCTCGAGGAAGGCTGAAGGAAAGACAACACGGGGCTCCCGTCAGATCCTGGACACAGGCCCCCGAAGAGCCAGCCTGGATTCAGGGCTTGGGGTCACTTTTGTGGCCAGGAAACAATAACTGGAAAGATGGGAAAAGCCGAACAGTGCACATGCTTCGCTGCTAATGGACACCAGTACCAACAACGATCTGGCATTTTCAGTCAGCGGGCAAGCATGACGTGAAAGCCTCCGTGGGAAACCTCTCCACCTTGTGCCGTAAGACCCGAGCGGCCACAAAGCCTGTCAGCTCCACAAAATGTGTCACAGAGAGCGGAAACATTAACCAAAAGGAGCTGATGGAGAGAGGGCTGCATTCTGGACGCAGGAGCTGGGCGAAGGCAGGGATAGCCAGGGCACCCGGTCCCAAGGATGCACAAGGGGCTCAGCCCCTCGGCCGAGCTGGCCACGCTGGTCCCAGCCCCCCAAGGAGCGTCCCTGAGCCCCGGCTTCTCCCGTTCCCTCTCAAAGCCCGCACGGCTCCTCAGTGGAAGCGGCTTTGGGAGCACACCATTGTTGTAGTGCAATGCAGATCCTGGGGAGACCTAATGAGCGCCCAAGGGCGACGGTGCCCGTTGATGTGCGTGGCTCCGACCTGCAGCTGGGCTGCAGAGTCCTCTCGGCCACGGGAGCGAGGCAGGACGGGCCTGGGAGCGGCGCTGGGTGGTGGGGGATGCATCAGCAGCCTTCTGCTCATTGGCTCCAAATTGCATTTCTCTTCCCTGTAAGGCTTTGGTGCTGTGTAACAGCCGCACACTTGAGCGCACACAACAAGCAAAAGGCTCATTGTTATTGCTGTCGCTGCCGCACTCCTTAGGTGGCTGGGTGTTTGGGTGGAAACCTACCTGCCTGCAGCAACACACGGTGGAAGAAGCTGGGAGTATCAGCAGTTTATACCAGGGTCACCCGTGCAATGCACAATTATGCTGGGGTGAACTGTGTTATAGGGAAGGCCTCAAGTTTTAAACTGTCATTAGAATATCGTGGCCTGATTTTAACAATACAGCAGCGCTTCTAATGATCTTTAAGGTAATTCACTATTCAGACCCCAAGCAAAAGATGCAAATGTACCACTGAAAGCTCCTTATTAAATACCCACAGGCTACAGTTCTGTACAATAAGTGGTCCAGGTCTTTTTAGAACATCCTAATTAGATGAACAGAGATGCAGAAAAATGCAAAACCAGGTCATGCAGCAAAAATGTTGGGGGAAAAAAAAAGCTGCCAAACAACCCCCCTCCAAGTCCCTCATTAAATACCCTCCCCCACACTGCAGCCCTTATTAAAACCCTTGCAGCGTGATGAAGTGGAGCCAAAGGCTTCCAGCCCACCATCGCCCCCAAAACAGAGGTGACCGTTATTGTTAAAGTTAAGTTTTCAGTTTATTGCCAGGGATATGTCTAAGTCATGATATAAATAATACTATGAATAATACATTAAGCAAAAACCCAATCTGAAATTAAATTTGCCTTGGGTTATCTCCCTTTTTACTATATACATACAGAATTATTATGCGCTAGGGGAAAAAAAAAAAGCTAATATCAAGGTAACACTTTTTCCCCCTTTGAAAGTAGCAAGAATTGCTACCCCTGAAAAGCTGCTGTCTTACACCAGAGGCATCAGGGCAGAACTCCCCTTCTCCCTGAAATAAGGCGATAAACTTGGAGACAAGTTTCAGGGCTGATTGGAAAGATTCTCTTCTGCACAACTCAAGCAGAGATGTTTGCTTTAGCCGGGCGCGTCTTCATGCGAAGAAACGTGCAGCATCATTTGCAGGTGCACTGAGGTTCATCAGACTCTCCCACCTGGCCTTGCTGGGATAATTTACTTTCAGTGCTGGAAGCCGGTCTTACATTTATCTGATCTTTATGTCTCCAATTTAGCTCAGATGAGTACCAGCCCTTTACTCGCTGGCCATTCAGCATTTAGCTCTGACCTTGCTTTGATTTCCAAAACATTCCCGCCATGGGCAGTGTAAGCAGAACAGGGACTAACCAGGCTCACGTCGGGTGAAATCCCAACTGCATCTGGACACCAGACAGAGGAGAGGTGTGTTGCAGCAGGAGCTGGGGTGGTGAATTGGGCTGTGCACTGAGAGCAGGCACCCAGGTCTCTGCCCCGACCCTGTGCCAAAACTGCAGTGTGATTTTAGATAAAATGCTGCTTCTCCCCATGCCTCAGTTTCTTTAGAAGGCGAGTAAGACTGTGGGTACTTGGGTCACTCTACAAAGCCCTCAGGAGCCTTGGATAAAAAGCACTAGGAACTAAGGCCTCAAAAATGTATTGGCACCTACTTCCAACCAACCCCAAGGCACCAGCGCAGCCAGTCCTCAGCCCCTGTACGAAAAGCAAGCTGTTTCCCCTCTGAGCACAGTGCCACAAGGCAATAGAGACAGACTGGAGATCTTCTAAACTACTGCCTCCATCTGTCAGGTCCTTCAAGTGACTCTTCATGCCACCAGGGACATGCATCCCGCTGTCAGTCTGCTGCTCAGGCACTCCAAATACTGGGGCACTAATGCAAACTACGGTAACTCATAAGTTGGTTTTGTCTTGTGGACATTAGTTCAAAGGCAACCAACTGAGACCGAAAAACTCCTTTCCTGAATTCTCTGAGAGAGGAAATTTGGGCAACCAATTACGGAGTCTGGGAGGCTGCAGAAAGGGCAACCAGCTCTGCTCTGCTCCTACGACAGCCAGCCAAAGCTTTCTTACTGTCTCAACGCTGTCTCACACCTTGGTCGACTTAGGTGGGATATTTGCATTCATTATCTTTCCATAGGTGTTTCCACAACACTAAGTATAAGGTCTTTGGTGCCAACGCACGCCGGCTTTTCCTCCTCCTCTCCCCGCGCTCTGCTCTGCGGATGCTGGCTGCTTTGGGAAGGGGAGCCTCTGACCCCCCAGCACGTCAGCTCCACAGGGCAACGGGCATCGCCTTGCCTTTCGTCTTGAATCCCTGAGCCTCGCCTGGGAGTGACGCTGGGAAAGAAATGGTTAATGCACTAATTACCATAATTAAGAGTTGCCAATTTAATTATAGCTGAGAATATTAATGCTGTAACATTTGTTGGAGTGCAGAAAACAAACCTTTAATGCACAGACTTTGTTCGCAAACATCTAATGGAGCCCTCCTCCACTTCACTTGGTGCTTCAGCGCTGACACAACAGCGATAGGTTCAGATTGAAGAACTTGTCAGCAATCAGGCAGGAGGAGGCTAATTAGCTGGCAGGTTAATGAGTGTGATGGCTCTTGACAGCATTTTGTTACAGCCTCTACTGTATTTAAACAATAAATGATTATTACTTAAACACAGTGGAGACAGTCTTATTAGGAGAGCTAGACCATATATTTATTTTCCTAAAAATGAGACTAATACCTTAGTGTAAAGAATAAAATGTAAAATTTTGGCTGATTATAGTGTCACCTCTGAACCTCCAGGGTATCTTGTCAGAGGAGGAGAGCAAAGGTTTTAAAAGTCCTTGTGCGCTCCATGAGAAGGCATTATACACTAGCACCAAACGTCTGAAGCCCGGGCGGCGATAAAACATGAACAATAGTGATGCAGTTTAAAGAGCTACCTTGTTTGCCAGCCACAACAAAACACACATAGCAAATTCTTTCTCATTTTCAGCCTGCATTTTTAGCCTTAGTCCCTGCGTGCCATAGGTGCCGGAGCTTTGCCACCCCCACAGTCTTCAGGCTCAGGCCGGGCTCTGTATTTTTCTTCCTTTGGCAACTGGGATTTGGAAACAGGTGGTGAAGTAGAGAAATAGCTCTGTGGAGAGATTAACCCATTTCTCTGTCCAGTTAAGGGGGGAAGGGGGACATCTTACAGCACTCTTGTAATCCATAAACATAATGAGAACGAGAAGGGAAGTGTTGACATCCAAAAGGTCCAAAAGCACAGAAATACAGTGCCTTTCCCGCAGAAACGGTAGGTAGGAACGAGCCACTGGCTGTAGTCTGAACTGTATTTACAGGACAGGCAATTGCAAATATGTGTCCAGAAAAACCTTATCTGAAGAGAATTAAATTGAATCCATAGCTGTGTAATAATAAGGGAGGGTTATTTCAATTTAATATTTAGTGTTCCCTAGGAATTTGTACATAAACATGGAAGAAAGAAAAAGCCTCACCTGCTGAGACTAATACCATTTTCGAAATTATTTTTGCATACATGAAAATGATTTGTGCCCCTCAGTGCTGCTGCTGAACAAGTGAATAAAAATAGAAAAGGCAGTGAACTCCTCAAATCCTGCCTAATCCTTAATACTGCATTTTACATATTTAAGATTCAAAATACCACAAGCTAAGTAACATGTAGCAGCAGTAAATGGCCGGTTACCAACAGCATCAGGTAAGCGCAGACAGTACCGTGGCTCATCCAGCAAACGCACAAACAGCGTTACTCCCATGAGATCCCACTGCCTCGGGACCACGGGGCTGGGAGGAGAGGCGTGAACCGAGGCCCCGGCTTGCACGTGAGCTGCTGGTGCTGGAGCTTACTCATTGCAGCAGATCGGCTCGCAGTGCCGGGGAGAGCTGGGGGGGAAAGAGGCAGATTCCCTGGCTAGCCTCCCCAGCTCCCCCAGGCAGGGCTGGGTGATGCCGGGCGAGAGCCCTGGCAATGGAAATGCAGCTTGCCTCGCCAAAGCCTGGCCTCAAATTCCTGGGGATAAACCCTCTGTGCAAAGAGTCACCTGAATTCCGAGCCATAACCTCAGCTCCTTATGCTATAAACAGAGCACACAGGCAGCTCGCTTACATCCTCCTGCACGTGAGCATTCATCACGCGGAAGCCACGCATGGCCCACGCATCAACATAAAGCATAAAGCCACGTCAAGCCCAAATTAAACCTGCATTTTGCAAGCCTTGCCAAACAAGGCAGACTCTTTCTTTCCGGACCTGAGGATCTAAAGATCACACTGCGCTATTAAATATTGATAGGTTTGTAGATATACAGAACTCAGCAACAACACAAAACTTTCCCTACACAGCTTTTGAACACCTCGGCTTGAAAGGGCTTATCCAAATTTTATTTTTTTACATTAAAATATTAATAGTGTTTGATAGAGCAATTGTAACCCAACACCATCCCAGGAAAAGCTGGCATCTGGCGAAAATCGCCAGACTCTCTAGCTGTTTAAATGAGAATATTCTTCAGTCTGAAAAATTATTTATAGAGGGTTTTTTTACTACCCTTGTATACTGCAATGTTATTTCCTTTCCCACACACTAGCAAAGTCCATTTTCACAACTGCTATAAAGCGGCATGTTCACAGCTAGTAAAACAACTCAATAAATAGCCTCACGAAGCTATAGCTGTCTCATATCCTTTCCTCAATAAAAACAGAGGTGAACTGCTTATTTTCAGCAGCACACTATAAGAAGACAGAAGCATTATGACTGCTCATACATTCTGACTATCATTTGCCACAAGCTATATCTGTCAGCATTAAATAAAGCTGCATTATAAATGTAAACAAAACACCCACATCTACAAAATGAGCTGTCCGCCATTGCTAGAGGCATGAATTGAACCCGCTTATTGACTCAGCTTGCTCTTTTTATTTATTCTCCTACAAAGACATGCATTTACTTTACCCTACAAGCATAGTGGGTTTAGGGGCGGTAACTTGTCTCCTGCACAAGCTGAAAAGGCAGGTTGGTGACAAATGCAGATCTTAATGGGAACACCATTAGGTGGGCAAACATTGAACTATTATTGAAAAACTGATTTATTTTAAAAGGTTATCCTAGACCAAAACACTACATCATAAATAATTTGCAGGATCAGTCAAGTGAATTTATACTTATGATTTTTTTTAAAAAGGTAATTCATTGCAATCAAATAATAATGCCAGTTCGAGAGGAATTACACTCAAATATCAACTGCTCAGAATTTACAGTCTGAAGAGGTTAAAAGGTGCTCAGCTCTACAGCAGCACATATCAGGCTTGTTCTCTGACAGTACGTTATACATCTTTCTAGACTAGAAAAAAGTTCTGTCCCTGTCAGACAAAATTCACCTTTGCACGAGACCAGATCAGCGCTCGCAGACACTTACAGCCTCCCGGGGGGAGCGGGCACGTCCCCCACTGCCAGCCCTCCCTGCCGGCGGGCCCCGCGGGCCCGGCACGCAGCGGGGAGCGCTGGCGGCAGCCAGCCGTGCCCCCCCGTGGGAGCGCTCCTCTGGGGGTGCGCGAGCTGCCAGGGCCCCGACAACCTGAGGAGACCCCTCCGGGGCTCGGGGAAGGAGCGTCTGCCAACGCAGAACGGGACCGAAACCCGGTGTCCAACGTGCGGAGCCGCTGGTGCGCTCGGAACTACCACGAGATAACATGGGTTGTATAAAAATACTGCGTGTTCCCCAATTAATAATTGCAATCAATTATTTATATAGATATTCACATTTCTACAAAGAAGGGAGAATAATTATAAATAATGCATTGAATATGAGGAAATGGATTCTTTTTTACAATATGCTATATAGGAAAGAGTGGCTTTGCCAGAATTATAAACAAATAATGTGGTCCCATTTCTCAAGCTGGACTGCAAGGTATATCAAACTCTGTACTAAATCTTGTAGTAGTGGAGACATAACTTTCCTGTAATACAGGTAGCCATTAAAGGAATTTCCATAACATTCCTACAGTCTGGCTCTTCTCCCTCACACCTTAGAGAAAGCTGTGCTTTGAGAGAGCTTTTCTTCTGTCAGGTAGTCGTATGATTAATGCTGCAAAGATACTCTTCCTTGGAAAACTCACCACAATTCCAAAATTATCTTCATTATATATGACTGGAAATAGCTGTCACATGGGAGGATGCTGAGATGCCCAGCCTCGCAAGGCGCCCTGGCTGGGGACACCACGGATCTCCTCTCCCCACACCGCTCGGCGCAGAACACTCCCGAAGAGACATGAGTTACACCCGGCAGTGCCAAACCGTGCACGTGGCTTCTGACACGCGCAGGTCGTGACCAAAGTGGGCCCACAAGCACTGCTGGTTTGACCTCACATAAAGCAGATTTTGAATCTGGGTCTCTCAAGGCCCCACAGTTGCAATGTGATATTGCTCTTCCCTTTCACTCCAGAACCCCGCAGAGAAATTCAAAGGCAACTTCAGAAAGAAAAGGGAGAGTGAAAACCTAAGTTAAGCAATTGGATGATGTTGGCACAAGTCCCCACGTTACATGGGGGCATCCCTCACGAATGGACAGGAACAAGTGTTCCACTGCTTCACATCATCCATTCTTCCAGAGGTAGATATTAATTATTCCTGCTTTTCCATTTTAAGATAAGCTTGTTAACAAGAAATTATAGGGTAGCTCGGAGCGGCTATCCATTGGGTTGCCTGCATCAGAGTTTATGATGTTTACAGAGAAAAAGAAAATCAGTGTAAGGAGTAGCAGAGAGTAATTAATGTATTGTAGTGTGGAATTTCCACTTCCTACCTCCATTTAAATCAAATAAAGCTTGGCAGTGCCAGAGTAAATCAAGGGGCAGCCACCAGGGAGAGAGGATCGGCAGAGGCATTAGAGTCAGAACCAAACCCGTGCTTCACCCAAGCTCCTACTATTATTACTTGTGCAAAGCAAATATTCAGCCTCCAACCCTAAATCATTTCAATTCCTATTTCCAAGTATAATTTAATCTTTTTCAGCGACACTTGATGCTTACTTCATCACAGCATAATGACAGATTAAAAAGTTGTTGAATTAAATATTAAAGAGGACTTCAGGCAGTTCTGCATTTTTAAGGAATAACACAGATTGGAGATGAAATGAGAAGCCCAAATGCATATTTTATTCCAAAAGGAAAGAATACATATATTTTTCCTCCAGGCCACCTACTTTGTAATAAAACATAGGGCAGGTTTTTATTTAGTGGATAAAAGCATGATATAGTATTATAGGATTCATATCACTGTAAACTGGTACCATGCAACGGTGTCAAAGCTAATGACACCATATGATCAAACACAGTCCTTTGTTAAATATATATGTGTATCTGTACTGCATATCTCTACTGTATATAACTCTATATAGTCTTTTACAATATTTTCATTAGACTACTTAAGCACAATTTATTGACTCTCAGATGTGAAGGTTTATCTTGTGATGACACCTCCTGCATGACATCAAGGCGTAGAATGCAAAACATAATTTAAGCTATTATTGAAATATAAATCACTCCAAGGAAAATTATGTCAGCATATGAATAAAAAAAAGTAACTTTAAATTGAAACTGTAGTTCAAAGTGTCCGAAAGTCTTGAAGATAAGAAGAGATGACAACAAGTTTTGAACTTTAAAAGAAACCTCCACATTTTGACGAAAAAAGTCCCAAACTGTTGTATCGTAATATAATATTAGGAGATTAATCTTTATGTATAAAAGGATCAAGGAGCACAGCTTTAATTTTTTACATATGTGTTAATACTTCTCCTTAGTGACCATATATAACACCTTCTGTATCTGTATCTCCGTAAGCATATGGGTCACAAATTTTGCTTTCATTCCATAATGTGCATGACACACGCACACAGATGGCAGAAGAAGAATCTGGAGAAGTCTTTGATTGCTGTAAAGTGAATACGGTGTCAAGTCAGAGGTGTCATCTGGCTTCAGTACAGGGCAGGCATCATTGTCAGCACAGCTCCGATACAGCAACCGTGTCTCGTACATGGCAACACCCACGGGGGCGGGAGGGAGAAGGGGCCGCAACTGCAGTGGGAGAGCAGGGTGGCCTGAAGTTGAACACACACGTACCGCACTTCACAGCTGATGATCGTAAGACTTGGGGGGAGTACTTTAATACGTACCAAACCACCCAGGCACTCTGGCCTCCAGCACTTGTATTTTCACGTGAAGTTTACTCAGTACAGTACTCAGTAAATATTTTCATCCACAGTTTCACATTCCCTATTTGTGGTATTAGGCAAAGGAGCCTCTGGGATTTTAACGTGGGTTTGGAAGGTGGGCTGGTGATGGGGGAGCCCTATTGCGTTGCCCCGTCAGTGGGGACCCCCCGTTCTTGGCAGTGGAGAGGGCGAAATTCCTGAGGTGAAACGAGCCATTTTCAACCATTTGTCCTGGCACCAAGAGGAGCAATTTTGCTACAGAACTGAAACCTTGGTTGCTGGAAACACATGAAAAATCACTGGAAAATAAACAAACGACAAGATTCCTGCCCTCGGCTGGCGGGGCCTGGCCTGGCAGCCGCGCAGAGGCCGCCCCCGCCGGGCCCGCAGCCCCCGCCATGCCGCCCACGCCACCCGCGGCCCTGCAGACCCTCCTCTCCCGCCTGCCCTCCCCGGCAGCGGCAGGGCCGTGCCCCGGCGGGCGGCCACGGCAGGGTGCTCGGTGGTGGCACCGACCGAGCCACGTCTGCGGGGCACGAGAGGGGCGCGGGAGGCCCACGGCGGCCGGGACACCTCGGCCACGGCCTTCCCGCCGGGCTGGGCCTCGCCAACTTTGGGGCCGGCGTGCGCCTCCCGATTACTGGGATATTATTAATTATTATTGCCGTTATTAATACCAAAGGGATCTTGGCTGTCTTTTTCTCAGCGCAACCACTCTGCCTTTAAGTCATTAAGCCGCAGAACAATAACGGCGGGCGAGCCGACAAGAGAAATGCCATTGTTCCCTCTCCCCAGCCTGAGCAGCTCGTCCTGCTCCCATGTAAATGAACTTAATGCTCTTCATTCAGGCGCATTCGGAGGGTTCTCATTTACTGCCTCTCTCTCTGTGACAGCATTTTCTCACCAGCCCTGACTGCATAATTAATGCAAATGCAGCCTTAGTGTCATGAGCTGGGCTCCTTTGGTTTACTTTGGTACGACACTTACAGAGGAATATTAACTAGAGAAAGCAGCATCACAACAGGGGTGGAAAATCAGCCTGTCAGGGACTCATTCCAAATGCCACGGAAAGGAGAGCGCCTTCAAGATTGTTTCATCAAGGTGATTGAGAACAAAAACTACTGAGGAAAATTCGAGCTTACATTTATGAGCTTCTCCACATACATTATTTATATCACCAGAACCTATAGGAACATTATTTCCAAGCACATATTCATACAAAGACACTGTTTGGGCTGAGAACTGGCATTAAATGTACACACACACACACACACACACACACACACACACACACAAACCCCGGTACTGATCACAGGTAACCACAAGCACTGCCCAGGACACCCTTTGTGTGCGTGTTTGCCTGCTCACGGGAAGTTCACGGGCATTCGGATTTATTCCAGCACAACTCCACACACGCTTGCTCCTCAAAAAGGTCAGTGAGCCGCATACCCGATATATCCCTTTGCAGGGATAATCCTGCATTTTAATCCTGCCTGTTCCAATCAAAATTGGCTCTGTTGCATTGTTGTTGTTTTTTTTCCCAGTAAACCAGACAGCAGTTCTGCACTAAATACATGAGAATTAAAGCAGGAGAGCAGGATTCAGCTATGTTACCAGTACTTTGTACCAAAGACCACCTTTTTTTCCAGAACAGCCATGCTGGAAATGTTTATTCAGATTAATTCTGCTTGTATTTTACTACCAGATAGTGCTCTGTCTTGTATTTTTGATCTGTAACAAAAGTAAATCTGCAAGCCGTATATGTTTATTTTGCTTTGCTGTTTATTCTTTAGTTACACTGAAGGATACCTCTTTGTATGTTTTTTCTGAATTTGGGGATTTTTGCATAATCTTTCTTTATTGCCTAGTGCTTCCAGGCACACGGGCACCGGTCAGATCTTCTGAGAATGCTGCCCTTTACTGAGCCGCTAATATTATGGTTCACAAAAATATACGTCAGATTCCTCTCTCCTCCTCCCCACCATTGGTGCTAATTTAAAAAGCATGTGAATTTTAGCAGTAATAAATTTGGACCCTGTTTATCTGCCATCCTGTGTTGGAGGCTCTGGGTCACCTTTTCAGCCTTTTCAATGTGTCTGTAAAGAGTGAAGACCAGGTCTTTTTTGACTAGGAAGGTGAGATTTTCTGGTGATCCCAAAACCCGAAACTTTAACAAAACCAGCATCCAACATAGCAAAACCTGTTATTAAATCCTAAGAACTGGTGATACCCTGTCTGCTGAATCGGAGAGGGCTGGTTCTCTGCTTGTTTACTTCCCAGTGAACAGACAAATCAGGCCCTGCCAGAGGACACACGCCTGATCCGTGGGTAGCTCAAGTGAGGGGGAACATGTTTTGTCACCTGCACGCCTTTGGACTGCATGCAGAACAGTCACCACCCCTCTTTGTCCAGGATTAGCGCCCAAAATGAGTGCAGCCACCCCAAAGGGGCCTTGCAAAGGAGATTTGTGGGAGAGGAAGCTCTGGGTTCCGGGAGTTGGATGTCACGGCGGGAGGGCGAGCCCTGTGATTGCAGCCGCTGGGCTCCAGGCTGCACAAAGTGTCACCCACCTCCAGAGACACAGCGCTTGCTCTTCAGAAAGTGACACAGCTAATTATGTACAGAGCTCAAGTGCAAAGGTTTCCTTCTTTCTTTTTTCCCTTCTGCAGTCCCTCAAAGCCAAAGGCATTCTGCACACCCCAGGCTTCAACTTTGACTTGCTTTACTCCCATTAAGGCAATTAACAAAAGCAGCCCCGCTCCATGTTGCCCAGGCCTGTCCCCTGAGCCGTGCCGGGCAGCCAAGCCACCACGCTCTGGCAGGGCAGTGACTCCATTCCCCAGGCAGGCGCGGAATCCGGCTTCCCCAGGGTCAGGCGTGGGCCGCGGGATAGCCTTACACCTCCCTGCCACCCCATGACGGAGGCCACACCAACTGCAGGACCTCACCAGTTTAACTGAATATACAATAACTGAAAATAATACCTTTATCCCCTCTAATATACCATACAACCGAATGGATCAAAATGAACATGCCAGTCAAACGGTTTATTTTAGACAGGAAACAGCCCTGCAGACCATTATTACAAATTAAAGGTATTATATCGAAGTCATTTTTAATCCCTTATAAATGAATAACCCTTCTACCAACATTAAATCATTTTCTTCTGCAGAAGTAACATTTCCTCTCCGTGGCACAGGATATATTCCCCCGCAGATCAGGGAGCTATTCTTCCATTAGAGCTGGTGGCGGCTGATTACACCACACCAGGACTCATAAAATTCCCACAGAACTCGCACTTGCATCTTCCCAGGGCAGAGTTGCCTTATCTCATCCATAAGCAATAATGCCATTTTATTTTCAGTAATCAGCACGCAGATGATTATTTAGACACGGCCTCATAATCCTCCTCGCACCAACTCGGAAAGATCTTGATTTGAAATCTGCAGTCAAGAAATTCCACCTATTGCAAACGTGCAATGTGGGAGCTTAGCCCCTCTCTGCGCTGCGGTGCAGGGAGGTTGCCTTGGCTTATTTATATTTGTTAAGCTAGACAAAAAGTAGAACTCAAGTCCGGGAAAAGAGTGAGTTCAGACAACTTTTAGCATCAACCGTACAATGTCCATTTTGGCACAGCTCTAATAGGGCATCAATATTGTCATTTTAAACTCGGGATCAGTACACAAATGTGCTATAAATGGGAAAATCCCTTGTGATACTAGTGTGAAACATGCAGCTCATTGATTTTGTTCTTGATGGTCTGCTATTAAACTAGCGAACATGCTGACCTTGTGTGCAAAGGCAGAATAGTGTGCATGCAACATAAAGTTGAAAAACAGCTTTAAAATGACTGTTTAAAACTGTGGACTACAAACCTTAAAATATAGACAAGCATTCCATAGTTTATTTTAAATTGGCAACCACAATTTAACAAGCTATTCTAACAAAGGATTAGCATAGCATGTGCTTTTCTTTAGCCATCAATTATGACACAGGGTAATGCAGGGCACAACTTAAGTGTCAAATTACAATATGCTATACAAAACCACTTTACAACACTGCCTTCTGTTTGCTTAGCAATTACTACAATGCACACTGCTTTCCCTGGAAAGCCTTGGTCAGAATACTTCCTGAGAATTATTCTACATGTGCATGTACTTAGAGACTACAAAACGTTGGCTGCTTCTTTACCATATTTCTACCATTTAAACGAAGAAAAAATACGCCAGTATTTATTTTTATGCTCTAATTTCAAATAAAAATTCAAGTGCGTATCTTTGCTGCAGATTCCATTAGATAAACATTTTTATTTTTAAAAATTTGATTAAATATTGAGTATTTCCATAGGATGAAAACAGCAATTTCCATTTAGCTCGATGACAGTTTCAGATACTTGATCTGCTATTAGGCATAAAATTAACAGTTTTATCAATTTCAAATATGGGATGATTGCGTGCAGATACTGCTATATGCAAAATATACAGTGCTAAGAAGACGTGTGGATAATTTAGCAAGATTTAAAATCTTATCTTCACATAAATCAGTCATACTTACAAATGCCTGCCTTATGGATTGAAAAAAATAATAAGAATTATATGTATTTTAAATAAGAAAGTTTTTATTATCCTTGTCACGTGAATATAGATTGTATTTCATGTGAATAGGGAGGGGGAGCCCCCTGTTTTAGCTATTTTTTCTCTTCTGCTGTCCTTTCTCCTGCATTTGCCTAAAGGCTCTCAGTAAATTACACTCCAAGTAAATGACTGTAATTTACCCGTTGAATTCCCTTGTTCAGGAAAAGCACACACCACACATTCCAGCGTTTCCACAGCTCAAATTTACCATTCTCGATGTCAAGAACAATCCACGGGCAGTAATTTGAAACTGTTTGAGCCTTCAAATAAGGGAAATTAGAAATGTTTTGAGAGCTAAGATTTTCAGTGAGGAGATAAAACCTGATAAAATCTGTAACAGTTCAATTCCTTCTCCTTTATATTTATAAACAGGGTATTAACTGTACTGTTAAGCCAGTACCCTGATACCAGATCAGCTCGGCCAGTATTGCACGGGAAGCAGCGTTAGTACTAAAAGGAAAGCATTTTTAATGAGGTAAACATTTTTAAAGGCCTAACAAGAAAAATAAATGTAGACGACCTTACAGCAAAGCAAAGAAGCAGCACATAGCGCTGAAGTCCCGATCCCCCCTGGACCAGCGGCCAAACTCCCCGCGACTTCTGCCAGGCTGGAATTTCCCCCGAATTCCCGTCTAGGCTTAAATTCAGCTATTCGTTATTAGACGGCTCTGTCCTGACAACGTAGCTAAGGCTGTACAGCTGGGCAAATCTCGAAATTAAAATATTCTATAAAACAGGATTTTAATTAACATCTAGAGCGATTAAAGCAGAGAAATCCATACATGTTCTTGATGAATTATCCCATGCGGCGGTGGGGAATGTTCTGGGCCCGGTGATGGATACGCTGCACGACCAGACACAAACACCTCCCCTCGCCTTACCACGCACAAAACCCCACCGTTAGCACACTCAATAACCGCAACCGCCTATTTCGCTCTGTCTAAAGGCAGGTTTTCATATGGTAAAACTGTTATAAATCCTCATTATCCTAAATAAAATTACAGCACTTCAAACATTTCCAGGGAGAACATTCTCTCTTCTAAACAACTACCTTAGCGAGTAATAGGAAGCAATATGGTTGCACTTGTGTCACAGTTGGAAGTCTTTTTAAACTGTCGCCCTGCTAGCAAACCAATTCTACATATTAAAATGAATGGATTGCTTATTTCAAGGGGAAAAATCATTTATAAAATCAAGACCATTATTAAGATACTGTGACTTATTTCCATTCCGGAGTGCATGAGAAACAGATAAATGCAGCAACCTATGCACACTGAAATGTCTTTTTTTTGATGCCACAATTTTCTTTTTCAAATGAGTCATCCATGCGTACAAGTAAATTAAAAATTGATCTAGATTCCACATGCAAGGAGCTGAAGTTTTTACACGTTTCCGTATTACAAACAAGTACAGATCTCACAAACATCTGGCTACAGGCTTTTATTTCTAAAACGTAAGAGATTTCCTCCTGCCTTCCCTGCTAGATACTCGCACTGCGCGAGACACCCGAAGGCATACATGCAGTATTTAGGCTGGGTCGCTGTACACGTACCTGACCTGCAGCAGATTACTGTACATTTTTAGTGTGTAATTGGCTGACCTCCTCATCAGTTGTCGTCTTAGCCTGAAATAATACCCTGGCCTGGCCATATCGCCTATTTATTCAGGACCCTTTAACAGATCCGTTGTTTGGATTAAATCTAATCAGAGGTTCAGCTAACACACCACAGCAGGTTTGGGAGCATGCACCTTGTAGTCACTGAGTAAATTATAGGAACCCTATAATTTGATGAGAACATGTGGGCATTTTTCCACAAGCTCATAAATTACTGATTGCTTTTTGTAGGTTTCATTGATACTAATGTGTGCTTCCCTCCATGTCTCTGCCCCAGATTGTTGCTGGCACAAACATCGCCACTTGGAAACCTAGTAAATTACTGAAACATGTTTAATCATGAGGTTTAAAAACTTTGCACATTAATGATGGGGAAGGCTGCTGCTCTTGAGCTGCAAAACAGCCTCGCTGTGGGTTGCCCAGGGCAAAAGGCTTCTAGCACAGATCTGCTTTCAAGTACAATGGCGTAGCCCGGGATTAGCACATGAGATCTTCTCAGATGGGGCTTTTCTGCCTGCAAACTCTTGCCTGCCAGCACTCGCATTTTTCTCCCACTTGGTCCCACTCCCCAAACCAGACAGCAGGCTCTGCACACACAGTACCTTGTGCAAACCTCATTTTAATGGGAAAGGCAGCTAATAATAAAGCAATTAGCTGCTCAACTAAGAAACTGCCAGTTTTGCTGTTGTCTTTTTTTTAATCATTGAAAATTTCTCTGTTAAATTCAAGCCATTTGTAGTATCTGTTTTCATAATTGCAAACCTGGATGAATTGTTTCTAGAAGTTGAACCATGGCTGATGCCAGCAGAACCTATGAACACATAAAAGCTTCAGTTTCTAATGTCACTATCAAGCCAAAAACAATTACACCCATTTGAATTATGGCAACCAATAAACTTAGATAATCACCATATGCAACATAACATTTTGGCACTTGAACTAAAAACTCTTGTAGACAACTATAGATTGCTGCTAATGTTGAGCGCTCTTGTCCTACCCAAGGCTGCCAATAGAAATGCCAAAGCTGCTGAATACTGCTCATCCTCGTAATGTTGTCAGTGAATGGCACATTCACACAGCCCCCAATCCTCTCTTCCCAGGCATGGTCTTCTCCAGCTGCAGCTTAATTTCCTGTGACTTGCCTAATTACTGTAATTAAGGATTAATTGCCATTAATTATTCACACATAAGCTCATCGCAAATCATGGGGTAAATGTCTTATGAAAGCTGCCATACAAGCCATGTATAAACACACTGGGATGCTCCAGGCAGGAGAATCTATCACTCAGCCCTGAAGCAAATCTCTGTGCTTCTCTTACAAAAACAGCTATAACTCTCAGAAACTCGACAGTCTTTCCAGGTAAGCATTAGGTTACAAAGCATGTTTTCCTGTGGAAGCCACAACGGTTTTATTAGTACTATAAATGCTGTTTTATCTTTCCAACTGCTATTTTTATGTTTCCATTTTTATTCTACGGTGCTCAGTTTAGGACAAGCATTTGCTTGGAGGAGGAATGTTTGCAGTTGCTGCTCCCCCACCCTGTGCCGCGGCTGTTGGAGGTTTGCAGCGCAGCACCATGTGATGGGATCAGCATGCCAACAACAAAACCCAGCTCCACATCAGCTGCGGGACTGGGATGGAAACCCCTGGTGTTTCCATATTCCCAGCTAGCGAAGCCAGTGTTTGCATGCTGAGAGTGCTTGGCACTCAGATATCCTCTGAGAGGGTAGACCGTCCGGCAAGACAGGGTTGGGAAAAACCACTGAGCCCAGCAAAACCGATGGATGTGACAGAACCAAACCGGGAGCACTAACGAAATGAGCCCAGCATTACGCTAGCTGGCTTGATGGTTCCTTGGCTTTAATTTAACCGTCTTTGCCATCCACTTTCAAGGCAAGCTAAAGGAAGAGGCAGGTTTCTTTGTTAGTGTACCAACATAGCGTGGGACGCTGGGAGCGTGGGCACGCGGCTGATCTGTGTACAGCGACCGGTGAGGGCACCAAAGCCAGCACCCCCTTACCCAAAACTCGGTGTTACTGTCAATCTCTTCCAGTTCCTTCGACGCCAGGTTTAAAACTGTGAGAATTTGATTTAACAGAACGAACTGCAGTGCTGTGGTGTGCTGCACAAAGAGTCAAGGAGATCCTATATCAACGCTATGCATTACCACCAAAACACTGCCCCAGGAAATTTAAGTATAAGCAGGCAGAATGTTGTTCTAATTGTTATGTTAGTACCTTCTGCAGCAAATTAATGCATGAAACATTTTCATTTCGGTACATAAGTTTGTGTGTGTCTGAGTTAAACATTTATGTTAATGGACCTTCTGGCAGATCTGTAATGTTTCAAATACTCTTGTAGAACAGCTTTTTCTAAATACATCATTTAGCAGTTCTTTCCCCATTTTCTACCTGATCTGGGGGCATGCAGGAAGGGAAACTATTTCACAGTTTTAAAAACCTCCTGCTTGAGTAACTACAAAACTCAGCTGCGTTCAGGCAAGGTAGCAATTAAGCCTGCACCGCCACTAGCAATGTAAACTGTATTAAAAAAAAAAAAAATTAAATAAAAGGCACACTAATAGCCAGCATATGCTGCAATCATAACACCCTGCCTCAGCACGCTGCACTCCCTAGCCATGGCGTGCAGGCTGAGCCCTGCTCCCTGCACCCAGTCCCGCTCCCCACGGACCGTGCCAGCCCCGAGCATCCCGCTGGGCTGCAGCGGGCAGCCAGTGCGTGGTGCCTGGGTGCCCACCCACGCGCGTGGCGGACCTCTGCCCCGGGCTGCCCCCTCCCCGTAGCACAGCTCCTGGATGCTGTCACCATGCCGGCTGCCCTAGAAACCCTCCGTTGATCTCCATCCTATAAATCTGACAGGAGGACACGCACGCGGCATTGGGATGGCTGCCAGGATCCTGGAGCGTGCCAGGACACAGTACTGCAGGGCACGGAGCAGGGAAGGTGCCCTCCGCCCCTGCGGGTGCCCGTCAGGCTGGGGGTGACGGGCATTTCTGTCTGATGGGGCACGTGCCGGGACATCGCACACGTTAGCACACAGGGCTCAGGAGGGGTGAGGGCTGACCCCAAACTCTCCTCCAGCCTATGCCCAGACCTCTCAGAAGCACAAGCGGGTTTCAGGCCATCCCCAACGCCTGGGGCTGCCTGCAGTCCTGGTCCCACATGTCTGCTCGCTGCTGGTGTCCCCTAAATTGATATTTCCCCATCTCTAGGCACCTCGGTGCTCAGGCAGCTGCCAAGCTCTGCCATGTCGCTCTCCATTTATGGACTCCCAGCTCCCTTGATCTGGGTAATTAGGGTTTATGTGTTAATTGGAGTAAATACAAAGATGGGAGTCACAGGCATAAATTTCCAAGCGGAGTTGAGGAAGATGCCTTAGCAGAGCAGTGCTGGGTCAGCGCCGTTGCGGCACGGCCATGCAGCATGGCTCGGGGGCACGAGGCGGAGCGGGCAGGCGAGTGCCCCCGCAGCGGGTCTGCCCCAGCCCAGGGCCGTCTCCTGACCACAATTCCCACATTTCTGGGCCTCGTGGGCTGCGATGGCGAAGGCTTCCTTGGGAGGGAAACACCCAGCGCCGAGCAGAAGTGCAAGAGCAGAGCCTGCTCGGCCGTGAATTAATGTTGCTGAAAGTACCTGGAATAAGACCAAGTTTTATGGCCGCAGCAGCCGCAGGCAGGTCCCAGGGAAGGGGTGTACAGGGAAAGGTCACTGCAAAAGGCCGAGCGCTGGATCGAAGCTGGGGTGAGCCGGAGCCATCCCCGCTGCCTTCCCAGCTCCGCCGGGTCTGGGAGCTGGCTGTGCGCTCCTGCGGGAAGGGACCCACTCGGGGTGCCCCATCCTGGTGTGCACGGAGCCGGAGGAGGACGCTTCTGGTGCGCCAACCAACAGCTGCTACACCGAGGGCAGCCAGACCCGAGACACGAAACCTCCTCCCATTCACATCCCACTATCTCTCTGAAAGCAATACCTGTAAAAAATGTAACTTCTCTGACAGAAGCGCTATTATTCTTGAAATATGTGACTAAATATTACACAGTAAAAGCATTTTCCCTCTTGAACTAATTACATTTCACTTTCCCCCCCCGCTTCATACGTAAAGGCTTTCACTGTCCAGTGAAGGAGGCCCTCCTCTCCTGAGCACATACGAAATTTGGCAAGCCTCATTTATCCTGAAATTTATAATTCAACAGATGCTTTTGCTAACGCTTCTTGATAATGTTGCAGCAGAAATACAAGTCTTAATTCCTGGGCATGGGAGGCTGAATGCAAATATAAGTATTACTATTATTTTTTTAATCCTGCTTTTAAATATAACGCTCTGCATGGTTTCCGAACCAGTTTAAACTTTCCTGGAAACTTTTATAATAAACAGTCCTGCTACATAATTTGATGTTTTTAAATGAAAGCATCCAAGCTAATCTATACAAATTAACAGATGTCCTCCTGAAACAGTTAGAAACAAAGAAATGCAGATGCGAACATCATCAGCATCCAAATGAGCTTATTGTAGGACCCTTTAAGGCACATCTGAGCATAGCTCCAGCCTGTAGTCTACCTTTCAACTTGCAAATGACAGTGTCACCAAACACTGTCCTTCCATCAATCAAGCTGGGTCATGAATATACAAAAGGCAGCAGAGAAGCTGGCTACCTCCTGCAGTTCAACTTGGCCTAATTATCTGGGCCTTTCTTTTTGTTCCCGTCTGAAGGGTATACACCCAGTCAGCTGCTGGGCAGCCCCAGGCCTCATCACGGGAGGTTACGCACACTGACCCTCCTGCGGACAGCCAATGCAAGTTAAATGTGAGCACCAAATGTCATCTTCCTTATTCATCATTATAAAACTTCCCTCCCCTTTCAAAATACCAATCTGCTGCCATTTTCAGACCCTCCCCCGCACCCCTCCAAGCTGTCATTTCGCAGCGCTCGCTGCCAGTCGAGTGAATTAGCATCCTAACTGATGTGCTGTTATTCTCCCATGCATCCCTCGGATGCGTTAACTAATGACCTCCCCCCAGAAAATCCAGCCGGTCGTCAGCGCCTCCTCGCCGGTCGCGCAGCTCCGGCTGGCTCCTTCCTCAACGCGGGAAGTGCCAAGCCAACGGCCGCCTGTAGGAAAAGGCCTTTTCCCGGGGAAAGCGGCTCTTCGCGTCTCATCCGGAGCAAATCGGTGCTAACGTGCTGCTGTCATGTGCCACCGGCAGCGACAGGAGCCCGAGTGCTCCCAGGCCACCGAGTCCCCACGCAACGTCACCGCAGCACCCGTGCCAGCACAGGGACCCTTCCTCCCACGGCGAGGACCTGCTCGCAGCAGAGCCATGTGTAACACCGGGCAGGGGCTTTTCTCTGGGAGGGAACAATAGCCCAGCCGGGCTGCTGGCACTGCTGCCAGGCCAGGGGGGCGGTGCTCACGGGGCGAGGAGCCCCCCAGAGCAGCCCGGGCGCAGCGGCGCGCAGCCGTACCTTTGTGCACGTAACCCTGGCTGCAAGTTGGAGGGCTGCGGCGAGCCAGAGCAGATGGTGCCCCGGACCCCGGGATGCTGCGGGAGGTGCCAAGGCCCCGGAGCGGGCTGATGGGGACACTGCCCGGCCCATGTGGCAGCTCTCCCTCACAAATGCCACCCCTGAGCGCCGGGAAATAGACCCCGGGCTGAGGCACAGACCCCGCCGTGCCCCACGGCCAGGGCTTTGAGTTTGAACACTTCAGCTTTGTAACAGCTTCAGCTCTTCAGCAATTTACTCCTGTCATTTACACCTTTTTCCAAAAGGTTTTATATCACTTGCTGCAAACAAACGAGCAAAAGTCCTCTTGCCTGCCCCCAGTCATAAAACCACATCTGGCGAGCGCAGTCCCCCAGCGACGGGTGTCGTCCCCATGATGAGGGGTGAGACTGACCCACGGGGCAGGAGCATCCCTAGCCTGTGCTGCCCCTGCACCCAAAGGAGGCTTTTGCCCAGGCTTCGATGTGGGGGTCTCTGTAACAGAGAGGGCGACCGTCTCCAGAGCAGCAGAGGAGGAGGAGCACGGTCTCCAGAAGCAAAGGGCCAGGTCAGCATTTCCTCCTGCCAACACGAGACCACGGCAGTGCCATGCCCGCGGGCCGGTTTGCATGCCTGCTCCGGGCGCTCCGCCACGCTGGCGGCCACGCACGGCCCCGGCCCCGCTGCCACGGGGAGGTCAGGCGAGCTCCCCTGGCCCAGCGCGGCGTGCTGGCCTGCCCGCGCCCCTCCACCCCCTGTGCCAGGAAGGGGCTCTCAGATGTAAAAAGACTTTTGAAACTGAAAGGCAATTCATGTAAGTAAAATACTTCAAGGCCTGAAATTCCCTGTAGGACCCCAGAAACTCTAGAAACACGGAGCAGGGAAGAAATCTTCAAATCCCTCTTTTAGAATTTAAATCACTTTATAGACTACCAGAGCTCGAATAAATGTGGGAGGAATTTTAATGACTGCAGGTATTTCCTGCCTATACAGGACTGATCTTGGGGGTGGGAACAGCCAGGGTCAGCTCAGCAAAGCCCTCTCACCCTCCCTCCTGGGCCCCCAACCTTGGCTGACCCCGGCAAGCCCCGCCGTGCTCCAGGCACGGATAACGGGAGCCCTGCGGCAGCCGTCAGGATCAGCCCTTGCTATGAACACATGCAAACACCTGCAAAAGCGTCTTGGCCACAGATGTGAGAGCCGTGACCCTGCGCCATCTCCCTCCTCTGTGCAGGCACGAGTGGGCACTGGGCGTTCCCACAAATCCCTCCTCAGAGCCGTCCGTAGAGCAGTGGGGAGTTAGGGAAAAGTTAATCCTGGAAATGACCTTTAGAAGGAAACTGTAGCACAGATAATTTATCGCATAGAAATGAAAGCAAAAAAAAAATCCGCATCCCTAATTTCTTTTTCCTTTCAAAGCTTGGTATCTGATTTTGCAAACTGTATTATATATGTTTACATTTCTATAAAAGCAAGTGCTCCTTGGAGGAGCAGCTTAGGTAATTCACATTTGCATCATGTGTAGCTATGATAAATAATAAATATGTAGCTGATAAATGGTACTGTGCAACTGGAAGACCTATTTTTTATTGAATGGCTGACTAAATACTCATGTAAAAGTCATAACTTGATGCTTCTTTTACCCTGGGGCTGCAGTAATTTATTGTTGTAATTTATATACGCTGCCTTGGTGAGGGGACAGTTTTAGAGTAGCCCAGGGACTGTCCCGTCCCACCGGCTCCTCCCTTTGGGTGCACGGGGCCGGGAGGGTCCCAGGGGACGTGCGATGAGTAGAGAGGTGCGATGGGTCAAACCCTGGTGTTTGGGGCGAAATGGTGCCATGAGAGCCGGGAAAAGGCGAGCACAGAGTCACCCCTGGCCCTACGTGGAGCTGCGGTGCGTGGCACGCGGTCATGGCACACAGCCGTGGCAGAGCAGAGGGACCGTCCTCCCCGGGCCCCCGGCATGGGGTGACGCGCAGGAGGGGACCTCAGCTGCTCCGGCCGCACCAAGCCCGCACGGTGCTCTCGCACCATCAGCACATGCTTCGTGCGGAGGCACCCACGTGCAGAGGCGCCCGCGCATTGCAGCACGTGTTCTCCCGCGCGCCCAGGTGGAAGCAGGAGTCTGTCCTCTCCTCTGCCCGTGTCCCATTCCTGGTGGATAATAAATCCCCACCCCGGGGCTGGATCCCTCTCACAGGGATGTGATTTTAACCCCGCTCAGATCAGGAAACCTCTGCCCTGCCCACCCCACGCTGACTTCATGAAACCGCTCTGGGGAATTCACCGATAGCCTAAAACCTGCAACTCAGGCAGGAAAGCTGGGCTTCATAAAGCAAAGACCTGCCGTCCAGCCCGTGAGACAGAGACAATAAATCCTGCCACGTACAACGGCTAAAACTTTTCTTTAAAAAATGTACAGAGGACAAAACTATCCCTCCCAAAACACAAGTGGGCCCCATCACCGCCAACAGTCAACAGGATTAATTGGAGAAGGAATTTAAGAAATATATTCCAGGCAATATTCTGCCTTTGATAATTTAGAGGCAGCCATGATAACCACTATTTGTACATGACAGTCATATGAAATAATAAACCTTGCTAGCTATAAACATTACCAAATTCTGACACTATTGATTTATTATGTCTAACAGTGACATCAAACCGAACAACTGACAGAAACAATGTTACAGCTTTAAGAGCAGTTTGTCAACGATTAATTCTGCCAAACGGGGTTTAGTTTTATGCTGGGACTGCTTGTCTAGCAGTTGTCAATCCAAGCAAAAATTACTACTGCCACACGTCTGCTCACGCCAGCCCGAGGCGCCGCTCCGCTAGCCCTCATTACCCCTATCACTGCAAATACAGATGCAAGGCCAGTCCCTATTTAATATGCGTGTTAATTATGCAAATTATTAATTGGGCTGGTGCTTGAGGACTTGTGTTTATGCCCAGATTAGAGTCAATAACTGTATCACACAGCATTTTAAGCCTGACCTGTGACAGAAATAAAGCTGTGCTGAAAGCGACATTTTCTCCTGCCTGTGCAGCACTGCGGCTCCTCGCCGCGCCGGCTGCGGCGGCTGCAGCGGCTCCGCCGGGCTCCGTGCACCGCGAGAGCACGAGGATCGCTCCCGCCGGCAGCGCGAGGCTGCATGGCACCTGCCCGGCACAGTGGGCTTGTTTGCTCCCAAACATACCCTTGTCGGCACTCCTGGCTTTTTCCAGGTATTTTTACAGCCATTTTCTCTTCCAGCAGGAATGTGGGTTTGCACTATTTATATTACACTGTCAGTAAAAAGTGTATGACATGATATTATATGTTGTAAATTTGATTTTTTTTAAAATCAAATACATTTAAAGGTGCAAAGATAGAGGGTAAAGCTACGAGGCTTTTCCAATTAAAATTTACAGCAGACAATGTTGTAAATTTTATACAGTTGTAATGCTTGCTGCAGTTGTGCTGAAATGGGAACTATTGATCAGCCTGATTTCCCAGGGTACACAAGGGGGAAACAAGGTATTGCACAAGCAGAAACAAAACTTTCATTTGTAAAGCCTTCTATTATACTTTACTGCCCTCATTTGGTTCCAGATGCATCTCTCTTAGCAGAAGAAATAAGGTCAGAGCCTCTTCCCCAAAGAATAATGGAGCAGAAGAGTCGAACAGGGAGCTCCATGTCTCTGCACAGCACCCTGCCTTGGCTGGCTCGCCCAGCACAGGTGCCGGTGCAGAGAGGCAGTGCTGCGGGGCCGCGGTGCGGCACGGGGCACCCAGCACAGGGCACCCAGCACAGGGCAGCTGGCACAGGGCAGCCGGCACGGGGCACCCGGCATGGGGCACCCGGCATGGGGCACCCAGCACAGGGCACCCAGCATGGGGCAGCCGGCACAGGGCACACAACACAGGGCACCCGGCACAGGGCACAAGGCACGGGGCACCTGGCACGGGGCACCCGGCACGGGGCACACGGCACAGGGCACCCGGCACGGGGCACCCGGCACTGCGCGGGGGGCTCGACGGAGCCCCAGGACCTGCACCCGGCGGTGCCTGAGGGGCCCCTGAACGCAACAGAAGCTCTGTGGGCACTGGAAAATCAGTTCGGGAACAGCGAGTCCACATCTCTAGCAAGGATAAGATTTACCAATGCATCCAGCCTGATTTTGTGAGTGGAACTTAGAAGATGGCCTATTGAAAACAAAAGGGGGAAGGCACAGGGAGGTGGCCAGGAAGAGGCAGCCCCTGCCAGCAGCGCGAGAGGCTCGCTTGGTCGCGTGCGGTGTTCTGGGCTATCAGTTACGCCACCGACACACGCGCAGGCCGCGACTGCTTCTCCTCACAACAAACAACAGAGAAAACCCACGTCATGCAATATTTTATCCAAGTCGCCGGCAATAACGCCAGGGGCTGGCGTAGGGCGCCGCGCGGCGTGGGTCCCCGAGGCGCAGATCTGACGGGTGCAGCGTCCCGCCGCACCGCGGGAGGTGACGACTCCAGTCCCGGCCGCACGTGGCCACCGAAGGCCTCCTGGGGCTGTTGGGAGGGGGTGACCGGCCAAGGCGGGGGGCCGCCGCTCGCCCTCTCCCCGCTTCGCACCCGGCGCTGGACCCTCGCGTGGCCTCGCCGTGCACCGCCGCGCAGCCCCCGCGCCGCGCAGCCCCCGCGCTCCGCACCAGCGGCGGCCGGCCTTCGGAGGCGCATGACGGCAGCCGGGGCATCACCACGTTTCAGGGCCGGGAGCTGCAGCGGGCAGCGAGGAGGCCAGCGCGCAGAAGGCAGTGCCGAGCACGCGAGGATGAGCGGCTCGGCGGGGGAGAAGCCGAGCGGCAAGAGGCCGGTGCACCTCCCGACATGCCAGGGAAGAGCCCGTGAGCCACCGGCGCCTGCCCTGCTCTGCCCGACGTGCCGGGGCACTCGTGAGGGAGCACGAGGTGGGCACAGCAAAACTGCCAGGGCTGGGGAAAAGCCCTGTGCGGAGCCGGGAGGGAGCGGGGGCTGGCGTCGGGGCGGCTCGTGGGGCCACGGGGGCAGCACCCCGTCGTGCCCCAGCCTTCGCCGCAGAGCAGGCACTGCCCGGCGGCACAGCCGCTACCTTGGCACTGCTGGCTTTCTGCTCTTTTCCCTCAGCTTTTAGTAAGGTTCAGACCAGATACGCTCTCTTCTCTATGGAGAAGATATCAGTTTTTAATGGAAAGCCTGGCACAAATGGAGCTGCCGCCCATCCAACAGCTCTGTTAGTCGACGCTAAGAGCATTTACATATGAATTATGGCCACCTTCAGACTCAAATATGATGTCCTCTTTCATTTACACATTTTCTGGAGTTCTTCCTTCATTGCAGCCCAACGATTGTGCCAGGCCCTGGGCGCTGAGGTTTCTAGGAACACCCGTGCTGGTTCCCGTGCAGCAAAGCTCCTCACGTGGGTCCCCCAGCAGCCACCAGCCCGTGCAGCTGAGCACCTCTCCCCAGGGCAGGGCACCCACCACCGGGTGCTCGGGGACCGAAACCCGGCACCTCCCTCAGCTGCACCGGGAGGCGACACAGTCCCTGCGAGCGACCGGCGCTGCGCGGCGAGCTAAAACCTGCAATGTCACCTGCCTGAACTAAAGTGAATTTAAAATATAAACAACAAAGCCAGTGCTAAGTTAAAAGGAGAAAAAAACAGACAATGGATGATCCCAATAATGGGAAAAGATAACAAAGCCCCTGGATCCTAGCATCTGGCACTAAATGCACTTTTCTGTAAACTGAATGGCGGCTTCCAAACTGCGCCAAGCATCACTCCTTTGCCAAGGCAGTAAACAGCTTTTATCAGCAATAATGATGGCATAATCCCAGCTAAAAAGGAAAGTAACATATGGCAGCAGCCCTACAAACACCATCCCAACAAAGTAGGGGGCATTTTTATTACAGCGTCCACTTGCAGAAAACCTGCCAGACTACTTCTCTCTTTTCTCCTCTCTTTTTTTACAGGTTATCATCTTCGCTGTTTGAGCTGAATGTGGCATTTGGGAGTTTTAAACTAATGAGTTCATTTTTCTAGGAAAAAAAAAAAAAAAGAGGAAGATAGGATACCCAGAACTGACAGATGACAAGGAACACAAACAGTCTTGTGAAATGAACATATATGCTTAACACAGTGCTGGGGAAAAATAAATGCTGCAAAGGTGCCACATTATTTCAAATATTATTATACAGTTTAGTCTTAGGTGCAATGCTGTGTTTGGAAAACAAATATGTGGGAAGTAATAATTCAGACCTTAAACAATTTTTTTCTCTAATGATGCAATATGTTATATAGGAGCACTGCTAATAGGTCAGGTGTAAATCAGTGCAAATTTTGTTTACAAGCTGATTTCAAAACCAAAATTAATCTAACATTATTAACCTTTTTTAATGGCTGGCATCCTCATTTATATTTGTGGATCTAATATTCACAAAACTGATTTTAAGCCCAACTGTATATTTATCAAAACCAGCATGAGACACAACACCCGTGTGAAACACATCGGGGTGGGCTAAAGGATAGTTCGCCATCAGACTGTCTTGCTTTTAATTGATGAACGGGCGGCTCACTTTTTCCCTATCTTCTATGATTTGCTGAGATACCGTCTCCAAATAAAGACGAGATTCCAATCTCACTTTGGCTCTGCAATCTCATCCTGCAATTATCTGAAAACATTACGATTCACTAATTATCATGCTAATTATTTTGCCCTATACATTTGCCATCGTGTTGTACAATTAAACACAGAGCCCAAACCTTTGTTTACGCCATGCAAATACGTGTGCTGATTGGGGAACGAATGTGGAAAAGTGGAGGAATGCACTAATATTTTTTTGACATCTTTACCTATAAATATTTTTTCAGACTGAAAAATGTATCTAATAGCTCCACTCACTGATGTGCACTGCAGTTTACCACAGTGTCTATATTTCTGTTGTCAGTTTTACAGTATCTCCCTTCATTAAACCTATCAAGTTTTCCTTTTGATCATGCAACCAAGGCCAGAAGACAGATATCTTCCTGGAACAGAGCAGTCTGCCAAGTCTTTCACAAGACCAGCTTTAACCTCCCTATTGATTTTCTCAACACTGCAGCCATTCATTGTTTGTGACATTTGGCTGTCGGCTCTTTAACACCCTTCAACCAAATCAATTTCATATTTTTGTCAATGCCCTGCTAGAGGATGAGCAAAATGGGAAGAGACTTAGCATGATTTAGAATGTTGATTTTCTAGAGCGGTTTTACCTGAAGTTTTTACAAGCCTTATAAAGTTAATTCAACATGTTTATTTAAGCATACGTAATAAATTGGGAGAGAAGCACTACCAGAGTTAAGTTTCAAATTCCCCAAATCTAATTCATGGAGGAAACTAAATTATTATATCAATGTCAGTAAAAATAAATGTGCGGCAATCCTGTTCCCTCCAAAAACAAAATACAAATTAGACAGGTCCCTGCCCAGCCCCTGCCTGCTGTGCCAAGCCCGTGTGCCGGCGCCGCGCTCCAGCACCGACAGACCCACCAGCAGCGCCGGCACCTCCCGGGGGGCTCCTCCACCGCTGCCCCTGTGTGACGAGGGGTAGCGAGGCTGGGCCCTAAGAGAGAAATAATTGCGCCGCCAAGCAATGGACGTTAGAAAATGGCGCTTGCAGAGCTGGAGAGCGAACTGTGCTCCTTGCAGGAGGGCGCGGGGGAGATCGGAGCCGGATCCTGGAGGATGGAGGGGCAAGGGACCCCTGGGCGGCTTTGCCTGACGCAGTCTCCAGCCGAGACCCTCGTACAGCAGTCGTACCTGCTAACGCACGATTTCAGGGGTGCTGTTTTCCTGTCACCGCGGGCAGCCCTGCTGCTATGAGCTGCTCCAAGCGCCGCTGGTAGGAACAGGGACCCGTCACCACAGGACAGCGAGCGAGGAGCCCAGCCCTCGCCAAGCCCTAAGCATCCCACGACCCTCCAAGTCAATCCCCAGGGACGGGTAAAACACAACCACAACTCCAACCCAAGCCAAAACAAACAGCAGGGAGCAACGTGTCCATCACCCGACGGACGTGGGAAGGGGAGTCAGCCGAAGGCCCGAGACGGCACTGCTGGGTCCAGCCCCAGCCCCACACCTCCCCCCAAGCCCACATGCCGTCGCTCTGACCCGCACGCAGACCCCAGGGATGTGTTTTGGGGCTGAAAACGCCCACAGCCCGCCTGGGCTTTCCACGCCCTCCTGCGCCCCGATGTGCGCCGGTCTCTCCAGCCGGTGCAGAGATGTGCCAATGGACCGGGGCACGCTTATCGCCATGGCTGACCTCGGCATGCCCCCCCTCAAAGTGTGCACAGCCTCCGAGTGGCAGATACTGTAGTGGGAATCATTTCTACACAACATATTCATCCGATAGACCAGCAGCATTAAACTGTGGATTAACAGCCTGGCAGCCTGAACAGCTTATTTGGAGTCAGTAGGCACTGTGGTGTAAATATGTATTTAGGGCATTTCTGGGATGCATGTTAAAGATGCGGTGGATTACGCCCGTGCCTCCCTGCACACCTGGATTTATGCTGTGTTTATTAGAAGGTCTATAGATACCATAGGCTTGGTAAATATTGTTATGGAAGCAGTTACTGCCTGCAATGATCTAGTCTGATCTTTTGTGTTTGTCTACACATCCCCTCACGCTTCTGGTTTAATATCCTACCCTCAGGAGGCACGTCCAAAGACAGGACAAAAATGCATTTGCCGAGTAGGACGACGGACTCGTCTCGTGTCCTACCCCGCCGCAGAGGTTACCTTCCCGCGCACAGCCCCCCAGCTCCTGGGGAGCAGGGACTGTCCTTCGCATCCTTCCCCTCTATTTTTAACTGCTGATAAATTGGAGAGACTCCTGGTTAAACCGTGTTGGTTTCAAGGACATGGAGGACGGTGACGGTAGCAGTTGACACTTCATTACATCAGAGATGTGAGTGGGAGGGGGACCCCCTGTACCCCCAGGGTGGCTGCGGGGGAAGCCGGGGGTTGCTCTCATCCTGCCCGTGCCCCTCGGGGTGCCCAGCCCCGCGGTGCTGTGGCACATGCCCCGAGCATGGCCCGTGCGGGGCCAGCAGTTTGCTGGAGAGTCCCCCACCTTCATGGGCAGGGAACAGCTCCTGCGGGGCTCCCCTGAATCCCTCCGGCTGCGAGACCCCCCCAGGGCGGGGGCTGCGGCGCTGCCAGCGTCACGCCCGCCCCTACTGTGGGAGAAGCCTGATGAGAAATGAATTTGAAAAACCAATTGTAAAAAGTAGTTTTTAAGTCTCTCAGCCTTGCCCCTGGGGAAGGAGGACATGGTGTGTTTAAAATACTGTGTTTAAAATAAAAAATATTCTCCATGCCTGCAACCTATTTTGCTGGGTTCCTGATATTGCTGTTTCCAAGACCACGCACACACCAGACCCCCTCCTCCCCAGGGATGCTGCAGGACAGCTAGAGCCAAGGTTAAAAATAAAGCTTCCAGGATGGTTTCCCAGCCTGGCGTCCTTCAAATGCAGACTACACCCAAACCAGTCCTACACTAAACCTCAGCTGATGGAGAATGGGATGGGATGGGATGGGATGGGATGGGATGGGATGGGATGGGATGGGATGGGATGGGATGGGATGGGATGGGATGGACAGACGGGTGGACTCCTATACGTGGTGCCCGGAGCAGGGAGCTGGAACACGGTGGCCACAGGACCCTTAGACCAGCTGCTGCTCCAGGGCACCCCAACTTCTCTCTCCTGCAGCTGAAGCAAGAACCCAGTGGGAAGAGAGCGTGGAGGCTCCTGCAAATGTCACCCCACTTCACCCCAAGTCAGCCCTCCCTGAACAAAGGCGTCTGCTCCTGGTCCACCCACTCGAGGAAAGGTGCAAAGCCCGTGAACCGTTCCAGCACCCCAAGAGGGACGTCAGCGCCAGAGACTCTGCGGGAGGGGAAGGCACCCCTCGACTCCCCACGGCTGGGGAGGGGTCCCAGGGTGGGGGTGGCAGGGCACGGCAGCATCCATCCTGCCCCGGCCCCCCCGAGCTGCCCTCCCTGCCCAGCGGTGCCTGGGGCCAGGGCTGCTCACAGAGAATACAAGCAGGATTTATCTGTCCAGCGAAAAGCCATTTCTCTCATAATTCTGCACGTGTCATGTATGATCTCGACTCGCTCGTTTGCCAGAAGTCTGCCCTAAAGCCTCACCTGGCTTCCCAAATACCGCGAAATGGCTGTGGGCTGCCGGGGTACCTCTCCTCTGCCGTGGGGGCTCCTGGAGGATGGCTGAGCCCGGGGTCTCCCGTCTAACACACCCCATGGATTGTGACACACGCTTCCCCCGCTCCAGGAGGGACCCCGCGTGTGCGGCTTCCCAAGGCCCTTCCAGGCTTTTTAACCCAAGCCCTGCCACGTTTTGCAAGTCTGTTTTCCTGCCGTTTCCCATCGCCGCGTGACCAACCTATGCGATAGTCCAGGAGAGAAACTCTGCGTGATTTAACAACAAAACCCATGAAAAACTAATGGGACGGGTTCTCAGCTGGTGTAAGCCATCGTCACTCCACCGAAGCCATTAGCAATTTGCACCAGATGAGGATCTGCCCCAAGGCTTGGAGGTGGCCACAAAACCAAAAACTCTCTCAGCTGTGGGTTTTCAGCACGCCCCAACTGGGTTCTCCGTGCAGGGGCACAAACACTTCTTGTTGTTTTGATCAGAGCTGCCTTTCAGTATCACAATGAAAAAATGCACCCAGACTTTGTTTTTTTAAATAAGTGTTTTTCAAAATGAAAGCAGGAACCTGTCCAGTCTCAAGTGGAAAAAACGCAAGGATGAAATTATGAGCAGAAGAGGGGCTGTGCAGGAGGAGCGTTACCTGTTCCCATCTACCCTGATACACTGACCACCCGTGTGCCAAACGCCCCGGGTTTCCGACGCCGGTAAGGCAAGCAGGCGAGCTCTCTCTGCAGCCGTATCTGGCGGGGCCAGGGCTGCATCCGAGCGGGAGGAGGGCTGCGGCCGCCTGCCTCCGACGGGCACCTGGCCCCGGGAGGCAGCACGCTCCCGCGCCCCCCGCGCCCCTCCCGGGCTCTCAGCTCCCGCTGGCACCAGCAGTACAGCTGTGGAGCCGGTGCTGGAGTCGCTCCCACCCACCGTCCCCTGCGTTGAAAACAGCTGTCGGTATCTGCGGGAGCGCCCTGGCCCGGCTGGCCGGGACGTGGAGCCAAATGGCCCTTATCAGACGGGCCTCTGGGCAGGAGACCCAGCTGCTCCGGCACCGGGATCAAGGAGCTCCCAAAATACCAGAAATGCGATTCAAAGCATTTTTCACGCCCAATGCAGCAGCAAAAGAGCAGCCTGAAAAATGTATTTTAATGTTTACTATCTTTTTTAGTTTTCTAGCACCAGATAGGAAGACATGAGAATTTCTCGCTTGCAACAGCCCCAGAATATTCCATTACTCCCCTGCTATTTTACTGTGGGATTTTTCCCACTATGTCCCAATATCCTCATATTTTCAGCTGCAGCTTGTTTGCTTTGATGATGCCTTAACCTAGAAATAGTCTGCAGTTGTTTACCCGCTGGTAGAGCTTCAAATATTATATTCTCACATTTTTAAATCAGTGCAGACACCTGAGACAAAAAGTGTCCCAAAAGCTGCCTAGAAGAGCTACATGCTGGTCACTCTTTCTTGTCAAGGTTGATTTATTGCCTCCTTGCTGTTCAATTTCACATTTTGTCCTCATCATATCCGTGGCTCATGATCATTCTAGGCTGACCCTTGTAGGGCAGGCAGGGAATATTGATAAAACAATTATCTGTTAGCCGTTCATTTGATTTTCCATTTCAATTACGGATTGCACGAGGCAAAAGGAAAAAGATTGCATCATTGATTTTTCTACCTTACAACAGTAAAGAGTTGCTTTGATGGTTATAAAATGAATGCAACTCAACCATGCTTTTAAAGGTCATATTTTTTGTTTTACTATATTTCTTAAAAGCCTTAATATATGCAACTGTACAGGGGGGAGAAGCCTGTATCGTCAGATCAGATAACTAGATACAAAGCACACATATGTCAAAGAAACACAGGTGAAAAAAACCTTGCTCTAATGTATTTACAATAAATCTGATCTTCCCCAGCAAACTCCTCGGAATCATTCTGCAGCCGCGACGTGGCTCTGGAGTCAAACGCCTGCCTGCAAATGCCTTTCCTCGCATGTAGCTAAGGAGAATTTAACAAGCCGTTCCTGGAAAAGTGGCCTCCTGCCTGATGGAGAGCGCCATGCTCCGTCTCCCAGCTCCGCAGCATTACTGCACATTAAGAGTTTGTTCGGTTCACGCAATATGCAGAGAGCGGCTGCAAAAAGAGACGTATTATCCCTGCTAAACAGAACTATGTTAAAACTTCACCTATCTGAAGGGATGATAATGTGCTCTTGCCAGGCAGTGATCCGGGACGGTCACACTGGCGCGGGAGCGGTGCTGAGCCCACGGCACTCCATCACGGTTCAGCGCCCGGTGCAGCTCCGGGGGATTTTCACATGGCCGACCCTCGGAGAAGTTCAGCCTTTGATCAAGGTTTAGCATGCCTGGAGTGGCCATGGTGCAGGAAAGGGCTTCCATTTTCTGTGTCATAGGGTGCCAATGTTGATCTCCTTAAAGCCCTAGAGTTTTCTTCCAAGACTGGATTACGCTCAGCAATTAAGGTAATGAACTGGCTGAGGTAACAAAGCATAATGATCTCTTTTGTCCTCTGAATGCTTATGAACTCCGTTCATTCACAATAGTCTGGAATGCAAAGCTTTCTCCAACACTGCGCGGCTTAAAACTGTGTAAAAATGATTACTTCCATTATGCCTTCATGGTTTGACATTTTTAATTTAAACACCTGTAATATTTAAGCATACTTCTCAGAACCAAAATACCCACTCTCAAAGAATGCTAGCTTACATTCTTGTAATATTTTGACATCTTATGAGTATTATTTTAATGCCTGAAAAGATAATGTGATGAATCCATTGCAAATATATCAAAATATGTGTATAGGGGACTGTTTCTGGCTTTTTGTTTCAAAACAATGGATTTTTCAAAATAAGGCACAACAGCTGAGAGAGCAGTAATATTTTCATAAGGCAGTATATTGTGTCAATAACGGCAACAGCCGAACCACATTGTCTCTGCATATGTGCAGGCAAACGCAACAGAACTTTTGCTTCAAATCAACCCCTTTTATGCCGTATTAAATACCGGCTCGCACGCTGCAATCCTTTCCAAGCACAGGGTATTTTGATGCAGCTATTTCACTTTTTTAAAGCATTTACTTAAGGTTTTATTTATTTATTTTGAAACATCTGGCTACTACTTTTACATTTTTTTCAAATTTTTTGCATGATATAAACCTTCTGCACTGCAGAATCCGCTGCACTCTGATCTTTCATCTTAACACATTTCCAGCCCCAAATTTCACTTCAATCTCACCTCATCTCTCCATACTACATTAACCCCTGGCAATTGCCTTCCAAATGACCCCATTAAGCTGTAATTGCCTCAGCAGGCCTGCACTTTCGCTTGTAATTCTGTACCTCTCATCTCCCAGACGTTCTCTCAGCATCATTTCGTGTTCTGGCTCCCTTCACTGAGCTCAGCTTATGACCTCGCTGCACCATGGCCGAAATGACTACTAAAAGCATAACAGAGACGGAATTCCATTACTTATTTTTAAAAGTTCTCTGGTGCCCTAATGTAATATTCTTTGGGGAGTGTTGTCAAGGATACCAAGCACCAGCCATTAAAACCTTTTGTTTCCCAAGGCATTCCGTCTTTTATTAATAAATAAAGATAAAGAGAAGCTCATCCACCCTCCAGAAAGTCAGCGTATGCTTGCAACGGTCTGGTACAACTTCAATCCTTATTCTACCCCTTGTACGTGGGGAACGGCCGCGTTACACCCAGGAGCAAGGAACGGCAGGCTGGCAGCAGCGGCGTGCTCTGCCCGGCACAAGAGCTGCCGCGCGCAGATAAATTAAAACCGTTCTGCAGATAATTTTGCAGGAGCAACTCTGCACAGTAATGCCTACCTTTAACATATGCTGCCTTCGCACCTATAATGAAAATTAAAGCTGAGGCCCGAGTAGCCTTACGTGTGGACACAGCGCAGAGGAGGAGGAAAAACTAAAACTATCATATCCCACTGTCAGGGCTAACAGTCTATCAAGGATAATGGGAATCCCCAACGGGGGCGAACAAAACAGCATGGAAAAAGCTGGCTAATCCTTTAACCGGGTTTGTGGCTCAAACGTGTTAAGGAGGAACCTCCCGCTCACGGCTGTTGTGAGATGGCCAGGAGACATATATTTCAGATTGAAAATTAATTGGTGCTGGATCCAAGCAAGCCTTTGTAGCAAGCAGTAACCTTTTCATTTTATGGTCATGACACTGAAATATTAAGAGCCCTCTTCTCCCATAAACTATATAAACAGAGGCACTCTGAAAAATGGAGGTAGTTTTTTTCTGTGGCAGAGAAGGAGTTTTACTCTTAATTCATAATAAAACTTAGCGCCGAGGCTGAGCATGGCGGTAGGTTCATGCTCAAAGGGCGCTGGTGCAGGCGGGGGCAGGCAGAGGGGACGGCGCTCACCCGGGATGCGACGGTGGGGCCGGGGCCGTGTGAGCATCCGCCTCCACCGGGCTGGCTCGGCACCACCGGCAGACCCGGCCGGGAAGGTGCACCGGCAGCTCGCTGGCAGAGCAAGAGGCGCTCACGTTTTGATCACCACCGTAACTTTCTCTCCGGCTGTCACGGAGAAAGGAGCAGGAGTTCGCGGGGCCGCGGGTGGAGGCGGATGCTGGCGCCGTGGAGCCCGCTCCGCCAGAGAGGGGCACGCACGGGACCGGAGGGGCCAGCAGGAAGGCCCGTCAGGGGCTGGCCAGCACCCCGGGACTCGGCAGACATGACCTCCCACTCAGGAAACCCCTGCTCATAAACTGCTGGGAGTTGGAACGGCGTATCAGAAAGGTCTTCACTTCATGCATGACCTATTAGCTGTTTCCTTAAGCATCTGCTGCTCATCACCATCAGAGACAGAGCGCTGGACCAGGTCAGCTCCCCATCTGATCCAGGAGATCCATATGGTTTCGATTGATTTTTTTAACCCTATTTGTGGTAATAATGAGTTACCATGGATTTCACAGAAATAGAATTCATCCAGAACAGATTTCATCCAGGATTCCCAAATAAAAGCAGATCCCTGAAAGCTTTTAATTCCTTCTCACCAGAAAGATGGAGAAGGCCTGTGCCTAGGGACATTTGCACGTCCATGGTGCTGGGAGGTGACACCGCCCGTGGGAGCGTGTGTCACGTTAGGACTGAGGCTATTGCACGTTCCTCTGCCGGGCCCCACGCAGGCTGATGTCCTCCTTGGCTTCTGTAGGACATCTCAGCGCTGGCGCGGTAACACGGGACAGTGTCTGTAAAGGCTGTCTCTCCACCCCAAAGCCACCTCCCTCACCATCATAGATGAGATGATAAAACCAGTCGAACCATCGATCTGCTCCAAACGTATCAAAGGAGATAAAAAATAAAACAGAACTTTTACATGAAGGGACGGTTTCTGCTGGTGGATGCCTGAGCTTGGCTCGCTCCTCTGGCTGCGTGTGAGCTGCATATTGCAGCAAACATCACAGCTCTGTCTGTATTTATTCTACACACTAGGCAGGAAATTTCCATTTCATGCATCACTCACATTTTGTACTGATTCTGCGAAGTCAGTGCTTACACTTAACATAAAACCAGGAGGAACTCTAATTGGTTTGGTGTTGCTATTGTTTGAAATTTCAGTTTAGGCTCATTGGGCGCCAATTTTGTTTGCTTTTCAGTAAAGCTTGCATTACTAGAGTGAAAAGCAGAGACAAGAGGCTGCATAAAAAGTCAATCTAAATACTTCAGTTATTTTTGTTTTCTTTAAAATTAACTTTGATTTTATCATATTCTGCTAGTCTGTAAAGCACAGATAATGCCATTTTTGTCAACACCCTGAGAAGAGATTATCAGCACCAACAAAAGCCGTAATCAGCAGACGTGGTTCCGTCCCGGTTTGATTATAAGCACACAGCAGCAAGGATTATCTTTACCTCCGGGTTTGCACATGAGAGTCCGTGGGCGGCCTCTGAACGTCACCCGCACGCCCAGACCACGCTGGCACGTGCTCCCAGCACCTAGGAGCAACGCAGCGCTGACACGCGCATTTTCGTGCAATATTTCGGCTTTTCTCATTATCAGCTTAAACAGGACTGAAATCCTGCACAGAATTTGTTGCCCTTTTCCATGCAGAGGTTCCAAGTATGTTGCCAAAAACGACCCTCAGAAACGTTACAAATACCCAAACAAGTGAAATCACTAAAGACAAAGTACCTCCATCTCCAAAACTTTGCAATATTTCTTGTTTGTCTAGTTATTGAAGTAAACACGAGTTAGAGAGGCACTTTATCGCCATTTCCAGAGTTCCTGGACATGTCTAATGAAAACAGCAAGTCATGAAGCATAGCGTGGCATCAATGCCACAGCAGAGGCAACTGTGAAAAATGAGTTGTTCTTCTCATATTCCAGAATCCTTTTCCTCTCTTTCCCAGAGAAAAGAACTAAACTAAATAACTCCATGCCCCATTTACTTCTCACCTAGCTGGGGCGAGGGAGGCATCCCTGAGCTCTTCATACGAGGCACGCCGGAGGGATGCAGCAGCCCATCAAGGGGGGGAGGATGAATCAAACAATCAAATTTTAAAGGAGTATTTTCTGAGTGCCAGGGATGCTGGTGTGGAATTAAGAAGCAAAGGAGAATTGCATGTGAAATGCTATGGAAAAGGACGCCGGAATAGTTTTGCAGGTTTGATTGTTCGGGTTGCGGTGTATGTCAACGCAGCTGACACCGCACGAAATGGTGGCCAGAGAAATCAAGTGTGAAACAAATAACCCATCCGCACGGCCCCACGAACCGTGCTGGTGATTGGCACAGAGATGGTGCCAGCCAAGTCGGCCTGTTAGAGAAGAGCAGAGGAGTTCCCAAAGCTTTCAAAGAAAATCTCCAACTTGGGAAAATTTTCTATTTATTTCCAAGACTTCCCCATCTGTGACAATATTTCTGCGGGCTATTTGAAGTGCCGGCTGCAGGGAGGGACTGCAGTCATGCATTGCACAGCTCCGCTCTTCTGTGACTTTCCCATCTCAGTAGGACAGCCCTGGGACAGCCGCGGGGAGCACCACGGGAGCCGCGGCGCGGTCCCACCGCCGGCTCGGTACTTAGGGAGTGATGTTCAGCGTGACAGCTTGATGGTGGGGAGCCGGCCGCCAGACGTGTTCTCTGGCTGGAGGCAGCCTCGCTCGCGCCGTACCCGGTACCCGCACCGCTGGCGGGTGCCCTGCTGCGCCCACAGCCCGGCGTCGCAGCACTAACTGGACAAATGGAAACGTGCTGGTAACATCGGCATTGGACACATACCGGTACAGACCTGCCGGGAGACAGAGAGCCGAGCACAGCCCCACCACCAGCAAACGGCACTGTCAGCCCACGCCGCGGTTCCACTCGCACCAGCCAAAGCAAAGCACGCCAACAGAGACGAAAATTTCACCATCAAGCCACAAATGCCCTGACATGATCTCGGGAGGGAAACGCAGCCCATTGAACCTCCACCCAAATGGGGCAGCACGAGAGCGGCTGGAGGAGGCTCGTCGAGGGGGTTCCCCAGTGTTGGGGACGCTTATTGCTCTGGGAGCAGAGCAGTTCTCTCCTGAGCTGCTACGACACCAACGCACGAGGCATTTGGGTGCCTTCAAGATGCTGCCCAGTTTCCACAAACAGATGGAGAAGGCTGGTTGCCATTCGTGGGCTGACAGGACAGATTTGCTGTGGGTTAAGGCTAACCTCTTCGGAAGGGACATTTACAGCATCATTAGGAGTCCTCCCACCATCTGTGCTGGGCACTGGAATTGTTCTCTCCTTCATCTTTGGCTGCATGTGATGAATGGCCAAGAAGAAAAGCCAGGTGTTACCCCCAGGAGGAGCTCGCCCCCCCCCGGTATTTCATCCACCGCTGCCCGTTTGCTCGCAGCGAGCCCGCGGTGGAGGGCGCACGCCCGGCTCTTGCTGTGAAAGTTTGCAGTGGGGCTCCTGGGCGCTTGTGAGGAGCCAGAGACAGGCAACCTCACTTCCACGAGTGAGGGTCCAAAAGGGTTATCCTTTCTGGGAGCTGCAGAGCACAGCTTCTGCACAGGCCTGGGGCCTCCCTCCCACCCAGAGCAGTGGGCAGCCCCGAGGCCCGACGCCGCTGCGGCACGGGGCACTGCCGGCAAAGCCCACCCTGGTCCTGCCCAGCCTGTCCTTACCCTGCACCTCCTCAGCAGGTCAACGGTCACCACCAGGCTGCCCTGGCAGGCACAGCGACAGCTTTTATTGCAAGTGCACATGTCAGCAGAGCCATTTTTTATTGAAAAAATAAATACAATACTCTGCGTTGCCTTCCTTTGAACCTTGCACCAAGAGCGAAATCTCCTGTTTCCACCAAAGCAGTTAGCTTCTATCCTAAAGGACACATCTGGCGAGCTCCATTCTTTGTTCATCGCAGCTCCTCAACATTTTTACTTTTAACTCCTAATTAACTCCTAATCCCTGAACTCCCAAGGAAATTCTTGGTTATTTTCTTTCCTGCTCTGCAGCCCCCATTACCGGCAGATGCAAGTGCTGCTCGTTCCATTGCAGTGACAAACACACAACCATTCGGTAATACTAACATCTTACCCAGGCTTACTCAGTCCACGTTACATCAACCCCTGTGCAAGAAACCTGAATGAACTACAGATGGGTTCTATAATTCAAAGCAAGAACTCAGCAAGAAAGGGGAAATTATGTGGCTAATAAGACACCCAAACCCTATTCAGCAGCCCTGCCACGGTGACCAGTCCGGCAAAGCACCACTCTGTAGCAAAGACAAACGATGAAAACCAAAAGCATCTACAGCCCCCATTATAATATGCTTCGTATGAAAGGAAATACTCTTTTTGTAGGTAAAAATGATACAAAGCAGAAACTGACGATAAATTTTTCCTTTCAGTTTTAATCAGGCTTCCTGTTGTAAAAGCTCAGCAGACAGTGACGCGAGACACTGCCTCCCAACTTCGGTTCACCTTTGCCGTTCCACCAGGGACACCGTGTCAAGATTGTTCAGCTTTTTTGATGAGTGCTGCGTGGGTAACTAATGTGTAAATGCAGATACGTATAGAAAGCAGTTTTGACAGTGATGTATTGCAACTGGTTCCAGATGTCGGCGAGGGATGCTTGGCCAGGCACCTGGGGCTCGCCTGCCACGGAGCCGCATCAGCACCAAACCAGTCTTCAAATAGATCACAAGGCTTTAACTCTCCAATTATAATCTTATTAAACAACCATCGCTCGAGCTTCTGCTTCTCCTCTTCCAGGTTGCCTACAAAGTATCTCTGCGTTGTGGCTCACATTTTAATTTTAATTAAGGGGAGATAAGCCGCAATGTGAAGCTTAGCATTAAATGCTGCAGTTTGGCTGTCAATGGGAAACTTAAAAGCAAGCTGTTGAATCAGTCAAAATTAACCTTATATTAATGTTTAACATTTTTTATATCACTGCACCAAAACTTGCACACTGCATGTGCCAAACATTTAATTAGATATCCCCTAATTGCTAAAGAAAATGTTGAAATGGCGCAACAAATAGCGCATTTCTCGTCGAAGATTACAAAGAGGTAGTGGATTTGCCTTTGATATCAGAGCAAACTGCTATGGAGGTTGTTTTAAAGTCTCGCACATGATTGTAAAATCCACTAGAAACACACTGTTGAAAAACCCAAGTATCCAGGCATTATTTATGTCCGTTGTGCCAAGGACTGGGCAACCCGCACACACCAGAGTGAAACGTGCCCCATGAAACGCCGCCGAACACCACCAAACACCGCCGAATGCCACCAGAACGCCTCTGTGGGGTCCCCTGTCCCCCTGCACCTCCCTGCCTAGACACTCACTCCTCCTGCTTCACTAACAGGGAGGGATTTTAAATAAAAATAAAAATGTGTATTGAAAAATTAAGTAATTAATTAGTGCAATAACAGTTATACTCGATGCACAATTAATGTTGACAAGCTGCTGGAAGATGTGGCCAGAGGAGTAACCAGGCAGAGTGCACGTTACGTTCCAAGGAGCAGCATTTAGCCTAGAAAACTGATAAAGTTGCACTTCTTACAGCAGAAGTGTTTGTAGCTCAGCTCCAACATCAGTGTTTGGTCTAAAGGGAATTTTTTCAAACAACCTGTCTGTCTCCCTCCTCCTTCAATACGAAACTCGGCGCTCCAATCACAGCCGCTCTCGGGGGATCACCCTCCAGCTACGCTCCCTCCGTGTGGTTTTGATACCAGGCGTTCTCTCATTGATCAAGATAGCTGCAGAAAGCAGGCGTGCTGCTTACCCCAGAACAAAGAGGGAGACCTGTGCTGCTGATTTTCTCTATCGCATCAAAGGGTTCAGGACACATCTAATAAAAGCAGGAATGAGGAGTGGTGCTGGCAATTGCGCCGTAGCACCACTGCAGCGCAGGCCCCCCTTCCACCCGAACCTCTCCATCCATTGCCACCCCGCGCTGGGCTTGAAGCCCCTGTGATCAATAACCTTGTTATGAGTAAACTGTTTAACTATGGCCTAATCGGGTGTGTTGGGTCTAGTGTCACTTGGTGTATTGATTGGGGGAAAAAAGACAGGCTGACCAGTCTCTTACTTTTCCAGTTGGATCATCAAATTTATTTCTAACCTGCATTTAAATGATCAACCTGTAAAATTTTATTACCAGCACAGAATACACTAATGAATGGTGCCAGGTAGCACAAGAGCCGTAAACTATTACCTCCTTTCTGCTTATAGGGCTTCTGTTATGACAAACCTTTATTAGCCATTTGTGGCATAACATAAACCACCTGGAGCCGGAGCTGGGCTTTTTTTCCATCTTCTGCAGCTGGAAGGATGGAGACTGTCCTAGCTAGGAGAGGAAGTTTTGATTGACCAGTTGAGCTTTTTTCAATGACACACTCTGCATTTTGAGACAGTGGATAGGAACCAAAGGACCTTTTGCTTCACTAAAGCAGAAACTGATAAAAAATGGCCTTTTCCTGCAGTCAGTAAGCCAGGATAGGAGCGAGATGATACAGATATCTCACACACGGCATGTTAATGTGCAAGAGCATCCTGGTGTGAACAGCCTGGCTGCACAGACAGCGTTTCTCCAGAGGATCGGGTGTGTGCTGATAGCAAGGGACGGTGAACATGAGCGTACTGCCCGCTCCCAGCCCCCCTCGCCGCAGCCGAGGGCACCCGGGGGCCTTGCTGGGGCAGCGCATGGGCTGGAGCTCTGCCAGAGCTGCGGCCGGAGCTCCGTCTGCTCCCTGGGCACGCGTGCACCTGTACGCGTGCGTGCGCGCGTTATTGCGCGTTATTGCGCGTATGCATGCGGGTGTGCGTGCACGCACGCCTGTGCGCGGCTCTTGCCAGGTGATGGCCCTTTGCATCTTCTCCACCAGTGGCGGTTAATGGAGGAGGACTGCGAGCAGGTGCCTCCAGCATCGTCCTTACCAAACCTCGCTAAGCAGCAAACCTCCTGGAAATACTCCCAGCTGCAGAAAGGACCGAGGTGGTGGAGCCCGGCCCTGCCTCCCCTCGGACCCTGGCCGGCGAGAGGCCAGCCAAAGCCTTCGCTCCCCGGTGGGGCTCCTCTCCCCGCTGCCAGCAGCCGCCCGAGCCAGACGTGTCCCCACAGAGCCGCTGCTCGCAGCTGAGCTACCCGTGCCCATGGGAGGGACGCGGCGCCCTCCCGCCGGGCTGCGCAACGGGAACACACACGGAGGATGCCAACTCTTCCAGCACACCATCGCTTTTCCCCCAGCCCTTCTCATTCCCTGGTCACTCGACACGAGGAGTTACCGGCACCCCTAGGCTCAGCTTTAACATTACTTCAAGCACTGCAGTAATTTTTACTCTGATTTTCTACTTCATTTTCTGTTTCCTGGCTAACAAACTGGTCAGAAGTCGTGTCTGGAAAATCCCAACATGATTTGGGCAGCTAATACCGAGACAGAATATTGGGCAAGTAATTAAGATGGTTGGATAATTACGAGGAATGTTAATTCTTCCAGGCTTTGTAGTTGAGAACAACGGATGGTTTGCAACCAAGCCCCCCGTCAGGACGTCACACGCCGTGAGGGGGAGCGAGTCGCAGAGCACGGAGGCCCAGCAGATGCCTACACCTATGACAAACCACAAAATCCTACAGGAAATTCCCACTATTCTGGGTGCACTGCTGCTGTTCTGTACCTCTCACTCCCTTCAGAAGAGGAGGAGCATTAAGATGAGACATGCAATGGGGATTATATACGTATTTTTTCCTGAAGACACGGGTCCCGATTTAAAATCCACTGAAGTTAATGGGAGTTTTCTAAGTTATCTTCCCAGCCTCTGGATCAGGCCCCCAGCTCTGCACAAGCCAGCTGACCCAAGCCCTTTGCACCAAAAAATGTCATCATTCCCCCCACTTTATTTTGATGCACTTATGCACTGGGATGGGTTTGCTGAGTTAGTAACTGTAGGAAACAGAACCAGTGCTCCCAGTGATGCGTGTGCTGCCGGAGAACGGGAGGATCTAGTCCTACCTGCTACCACTTCTACAGCCTTGCACGAGCTGACTGCAGGGTACAGAGCCTCCCCCCGCACACATATTCTGGTTATAGTAATACAAAAGTTGCTAAGAAACATATTTCATCACTGCCACTTGCAACCAGACTGCAAATCAGCAACATATTTAGAGAACCATCCATATGCATCTCATTCTAGGTAAAATACCAAATGAGCTAAGATTTGGGCTTCAAACAGACAGGATGTAAATGCAAGTAGGAAACATATTTGGAGGCTAAGTTGGGAGCCCTTTTTCACACAGAGAATCCTCAGTGTGGAATGGCCTGGCAGGCAGGTTCAGCCAGGCAGAAAGGCTGAGATCATTCAAGAAACAATTAGATAGCATCGTGTGGGGAGCAGAGTACTTAGCAGGGAATGCACCCTGATGCTCCGATGGGCTTTTACTCAATTTAACAACGTATCTCGCAGCCTCGCAGACTCTGGTATCCTCTGCTCTAGGCCTGGGCAGCGAGTTGTGAAGAACTTTCCCCAAATATTTTTGAAATAATTCCCCAGCCTGTGACAAGGGGGCAGTGACAAGCCTCCTGCGGCGGCGGGCGGAGGCGAGCTCGTTGGATTTCGTAAGCTGTTTGCGGCACGCTCGGGTCCCCACGCTCGGGACTGAACCAGGGCGGCAGCGGCAGCCCTGCCGTGAAAGCCGTTCTCCTGCTGCCGTGCCCGTCCTGCGGCGCGAGGGTCTCGTCTGGCTGGCGCCGAGACGGAGCCGCACGCGGTGCTGCGGGCGGGAGGCAGGAGGGGGGACCAACCGCCAACTCCCCATCTCACAGGCCAGTGGAGAAGAGGCACACCACCGCGGGGACACATTTAGTCTCTGTAGGAGTTACCGACGTGCCAGCTGCATGAAGACTGTTCTCCTGCAGCGCACAGGAGAGGAACAAAGTCAGGTTCAAGCATCGGGCACTGGCTACCGCCTGTCTAGAAATAGCACTTGGAGACAAACTCTGCTAAACGCGACAAAAATGCTTGCATCCCATTGACACGGGTCCCCATGCTGTGACTTGAACTAACAAATATTTCATGATCTGTATGTGAAAATCTACAAATGAAAAAGAAATTACTGTAGGTACACGGTCCTCCGCCAGCAAAGTAGTAGTAAAAGGAGTTAGGAGACACTAAGGAGGCATGGACGCTTACCACAAATATTCTCCCAGAAAAATAATAATAATCATCAAAAATTGCATTTTAGGACATCGGCATTAAGAATATGCTGCCTTAAAATGTGCTCTTTATCTCAGAGACAGCGTGAGTGTACACCATGTGATGGAGCAGTTGCTATGGTAATGCTCTTTATTGAATAGCAGACTAAACAAGTGCATAAAGCCCATTTACAGAATAGCATGTGCAAGTCCATGAAACTCACATAACACGCCAGCATGGGAGCAACTGCCCCCAGCCTGGGGCGTTTTCAGACCCACGTAATTCCAGAAGGCTGGACCTCTGCAGGATTTTTAATAACAGCCTGGTTTATTCCCCAGGTATGCGCCGCTGCTGCAGCTCCCCGTCCCCACAAGATGTGCCCTGAGGACAGCGATGAGCGTGGAGGACAGGGCACCCGCCTGGCAAACTTCCCTGCTGCCGGCCTTCCCCTTGCTGGGGCTCCAGGAGAGCAGCCACCCCTGCAGCCTGCAGCAGGGCAGCCGTCCCCACCGAGGCCACCGGCGTGGCCAGCCCCGCTCTGCCACCTGCGTGTGGTGGAGGTGGATACCCCACTGTCAGGTTCTGGTGCTCAGGGCAGAAAAGCAAATCCGTGGTTTCCCAGAGGCATTCGAAGAGCAGCCCTGGGATGGAGGGTGGTGGGACACCTCCCCGCTCAGCCCAAAGGGACAGCCGTGGCACCTCGCGTCCTTCGTGGCAGCCGGAGGATGCCAGCGCCGGCGGGCTGGCCAAACCAGGGACCCGCGGGGCCGGGAGCACCGCAGAGGCGGCTTCTGCTCCAAGCCGAGAGCAAAGGCGTGGGCAGAGCGGGCAGGAACGGCACCCACAAACCAAGCACAGCTATGGCAGAGAGAGGCACTAAATGGCCCCGTAAAACAGGAACAGAAATTATCTCCTATGCACCGGGCACCTAGCACTTCTAGCAATATACACATATATGTGTGCGTGTGAGTGTGTGCAGCAGAGGAAGCTCTCCGCTGCGGGGACATCTGGAGGCCGGGGCGCTGGGCAGGAGCAGGAGCAGCCCTGGGGGAAGCGACTCCCCCCAGTACCCCCAGACAGGACCCTCGCGCCGTCCCCACCGCGACGCCCAGTGCCACCCACGGCCACCCGGCTGCACCGGGGCTGGGCCCTGCCTGCCGGAACCACGGCACCCTCAGTGTAAACCGTTTAAAATCACTTTTCTAAAGTATCGTGACACAAGAAGGGCACAAAACTAAGTTTGCATTCTGCCACCATTTCCAAAACTTGTTTGCAAACATTACACTTCTATTTTACTTATTTAGGGAAAATTACACAATTCTTCATAGCACAGTTTAAAAATAACTCCACTATTAATGCAGGCCCTTTATTTAATCACTGGCTAATTTACTCCTGACAGAAAGTAAATTCCACTATTTTCTGTGAGGCTTTATGAAATTGCCATCATTTTTAATTAATTCTTAATTAAAATATATTACACCACAGCTTCTACCCATCTCTCTTGATATTCTAACATAATCAATTCAAGACCATTTACATATCATTAATTAAAAGCCTTCCTCTCTCATCCTTAAAATCATAATGAGGCTCTATTTCTCATTAGCAGCCTTTAAGGGATAAAATAACAATACAGACAAGAATGAATGGTAATTTCAAAAACCTCTTTTCTGCTCTTACAGCCTCTCAGACCGGACAGTGACATTTCTGAAGTTCACTGCCGAAGGAGTTCCTGAACATTTTGCAAAAATAAATAAATAACCCACCGCCACCGGTGCTGCGCCGCAGCCCTCCGTAACATCAGCCGCAGAAATCAGTAAGTGGTCTCTCTTTTTTCTGACTCCAGCCCTGGGGCGAGACACCCAGCGAACGCGGCCCAGAGGGCGGAGGAGAGGGGAGCTGCGCCCGGTGCCGCGGAAGGCGGCCGGGCTCCCCCGAACCCCAGCAGCAGCGCCCAGCCGAGGTGGGACGCGCGCCCGAACGGCCCCGTGCACTGGACCTGCCGCGGGTGCCGGCCACGTGCACGTCTCAAGCCCTAACCCGCGTTAAATGGACGGCTCCAGCCCCAAAGCCAAAGAGCCGCCAGCAAAACAGATTTTCTTCAGCTCGTGTGCTTTTGTCCGAAGCCGTAATGACTCCCCAAATCATTTGCAATTGCCACACGCAAAAATGTCTCAAATCCCGAGACTTTAAATATGCACAGGAGACAACGACAGAGAGAAATTCAAATTCATATGCATCGCTGTTTTCTAGTACCTGCCAGTGTCAGGATGAAATACATCACATTGGTGTTAGTAAGGAAGGGCTGAGACAGGGAAGATAGTGTTAACTTCCAGTAATTAAACTCTGGAGCCAAGATACGTTTCACGCATTCATAAATGAGCTGTGATATATGCTGCTACTGTAAAGAATTACCATTTATTGATAAAGAAAGGTAAAAATTAACCACCTATTCAATGATTCTTTTCCTCTTCTAGGAGTTTAAAACCACATACATTTCAGAAAAGATTTACTGCAACTCGTGGCTTTTAACCTGCTATTTTCAATATTGTGGCTGTGAGTTAGGAAATTAATACAACTTCCACCACGATTATTTTTATGATTAGTATAAAATAAAATTTCATGGCATATCTTTTGCCTTGAGCAGCCGGGACAATGACTGCCTTTTTTACACTCAAGAAGAGGCTGAATTAAGCCTTAATTTGTTATTACCTTTTTTTAATACCATTTATTATTCACAGCAATTCCTAGGCAGACCCCGAGCAGGGAAGGGAAGCAGAGCTAGTATCAGAGAGCGACAAAAAACAACACAAGTAATAGACAAAAAATCAGATCTATGTCTCGGGAATGTTATGCAGAGTTATTGTCACCAACATTAACGATATCTAGGTGCTGCATATCAGGCAAATCAGATTTATATCACTGTCTTCTGCCAATTGCAGGTGCTCCACCACAACTTGTCAAGACAGCCTGTCTGAGTCTTCACACGTCAGACAGAATCACAGCACTTGGTGTTTTGGTCTGTTGACAGCAATTTATTTTGATGTGTTGTCACAATACGGAATTCTTCGAGGCTCTGCACCACGGTGCCAGCGAGTCCTACTGTACTTTCCTGCTGCCAGATGCTACAGGTTCGTAGAGGGAAAAAACACTGACAATTTATAAAAAAAAAAAAAAAAAGGAGATTTTGTAAGTGCTCTGAAGATGCCAGAGCTAAAAGGTGCCCTGCGAGCGCGGCCGGGGGACGGGGAGCCCAGCCCTGCGCCCCACGGGAGTCCCGTGGGACGGGCACTGCCGGGGACCAGAGGGACGGTTCTGCTGAGACCCCTCGCCCCTCGCCGCAGGGGACCCCTGCCCTCTCCCACCGTGCCCAGGCCCACCCATGCCGTCACAGCAGCGGTCACATTATTTACTCGGAGCCAAGCGTGGCACTGGAACGTGAGCTGTCCCCGTCCTCACCTGGGCTCAAAGCGAGCGGGGTACCACAGGCACCAAGTCACAACAGCCGCTGCTAAGCCGGAATAAATACGCTGATTTAGGGCAAGCGTTTAAGACTTAATTTTTCATCTGCTGTTCGGCTCAAATATGAACATGTTTCCCACTCGGCAGCGGTGTCCCCGCTTGGTGATGGGGCACCGTGCCGGTGAACGGGGGGATCCTCGGCGGGTCCCCGCGCGGTGGCGAAGGGAGCGCTCACCACGGACTGCAGCACCGGCCTGCGAGTCCCCACGTTTCTGGATGCGCTTGTCCAAGGAGCAGAATATGTTCATTTTCCTGCCGTAAATTAAAGGATTCGGTTTTGTCGAAGGTGGCTGTGGCCTCAGCAGGCGCCCTCTGGAACGGTCTCAAAAAACCCAGAACTGGCCCACTTTTCCCAGGGAGCACGAAGCACACGGCCTCTCACTTCCAAAACAAGGTGGTTTTCTGACCACATCCATTTTGAATCCTGAGCTACTTTTCTGGATGTGGAGCTATTTTGACGTGGGGTTTTCCCCCGGCCCTGCTGTCCCCTCCCAGCTGTGCCCCCCTCCCACCCCGCTGCAGGCTGGCACAAGAAGCATTTCCTGAGGAGGAAAACGGGCTATTTACAAGTAAAAAAAAGAAAAAAAATAGAGAAGTAATAGCGGGGAATTCTTTTCAAGGACTGCTTGATTAGAAACAACCACATTCATATTCAAACCTTTTAGAAGCCAAGTTGCCTTTCTCAACAAGGTGTCTCTGCGGATATTTGCCCTGCTTTGTTATGGGACTCCTGACACTTCTAATAGAGCTTCTAAATAAAAAAAACACAGTGCATTTGTACTGCCAGGCAATAACCTTCACATTTTACTCTTCATTCATAATGAAAATTAAGGGCACATGACCTGCATGCTAGGTGGCTTCCAGGACCACATGCAAGCAAATGTAGAAAATGTGTGGCGGTAAGCACTGCAGCCATAAAGAGACCGTCGAAATGCGTGCGGGGGACTCTGGCTGAACATAACGGGCGCTGCTGGTGCCACACGGTCCCAACACCACCTCGAGAGGCCGGCTGGCAAGAAAAGCATTCCTGCACTATAGTAATGCCGCGTGAAAATCTGTTTGTGATTATTTTTCATTCAGAAATATGATACTATAAAGATATCACTATTATTCTGTGTTTATACCAGAGGAAAAAATAACTAATGCAATTTGATCCCCTACAAAAGCACAGCGCTCGCAGGAAAGAAGGCTGTAATTTGACAATCAACCCTTATGGAACAAACCTGATGTGCTGAAATGTTTATTCCAGAAGAAACACTTCCAGAGAATATTTCAGTGAAATGGGGTAAAAAGTAGAACATTGATATGAAAAATACCACCACTCAGGAAATAACTGTAAGTACCACTTTGTATGCATCTGTGAATTGGCTACATACAGCAAAGAGTCGGCTCTGGAGGGGCCGGCAGAGCCGAGGAGCAGCCTCGGCATCAGGCGGTCCTTGCTGCAGCCCCACGGGCGCCCAGGCCCCTCTGAGGGCCCAGCTGGTGGGAGGGGAGCGTGAAAGAATAAAAGCAATGGGCGGGCAGCAGGAGAGCTTGCTCAGGGGGGTCCCGAGCTGGTCTGGGGAAAGGGAACAGCTCTCTGGGTCGTGGCCGGGGGAGGACGCTGTGGAGGAGGCGTTTGGGGTTTGCTTGGCCGGGTACGCTGGATGGGCGAGCCCTGCGTCGAGAGCTGGCAGTGGGGCTTCTCGCGGGGAACAGCAAACCCACGCTAAGGGGAGCCAGCTGGCAGCAGGAGCATCTTTGCCCTCCTTCACCTTCCTCGGGGAAATGCTCCCGAGTCTCCTCTTCAGCTCTCGGGCAGGGTTCAGCAGGCTCAGGACGGGGGCAGTTGAGCTGACAACCTGGCTTTCTTGCCGCCGCCTTTAAGCAAGTCACTGCGGCCCCAGTGACTGCAGAGAGCCGTGCTCAGCCAGGCGGCGAGGCTCAATGGGGGCTCTGGCCCCTGCCACGGCTGCCTCCCTCCCTTCCAGGGCTGTGCTGGGGATAACCGGAGGCTGCCCGCCGAGGGGAAAGCAGCGCTGGCCTGGGCAGTGCCGGTGTGGGGTTCAGGTCCTGTCCCCACCCCGGGTCTGAGCGGGGCCGACTCTGCAGCTGGGGATGGGGATGCCCACAGCCCGCTCCTCGTGCCACGGCTGCGTGCTCTGCCAGCCAAGAGCGGGGAGCAGCAGCACTGGAGGAGAGCAGAGCAAGGGATGTAGCCGCTGACGCTGCTGTGCTTCTAATAGCTTCTTAACAGCACTTTGTGTGTGCGTGGTGTGAAAATCTGTGCAAGCGTGGGAGACCGTGGGCATGTGTGAGTGGCACAAATAGGAGAGTTGGGTCTGAAGACTCCATTTGGGCAACCTGCCATTTGATCCTCATATCCCAGTGATCACTATAACCAAATGGAGTCAATGACGCGGACACCAATTAACACATGCCACTCCGATTTGCTTTTCTGTGCCATACTTTATTAAACACTTTCAGATGTAATTGAACAACATTGTTACACAATTAAGCACCATACAGTACTGCACTTTAAAACAAAAGCTATGACAGTTCTGTACTCTATTAGCGCTGTTAGATACTGTGTAATGTAGTAAGTAATTAAAAGCTAAAACTACGGTACTGTAACAATCCTAATCAGACTCCAATTCCAGTAGCAATGGAATTATATTAATTTTTTAATACAGTGCAAGTACCTCAGCATCATCCTACAAAAACTACATGTTGCCTGCTCCAAGAATAATCGGAGACATCCTCTTTTTCTGCTGGCAAACGGGAGCTAAACTGTGACCGTGCCGGAGCAGCGCCAGTGAAGAGGAGACCGCCCGCCCCAGCGCCGTGTAGGACAGGGGCACCGTGCCTGGAGGGAGGTACGCTTACGGCTTTCCTGCCACTCGCTGCCACCCTCGTGTGCACAGTCTATAGGGAGAGACCCGCTTTATTGGCGTGGCTGTTCGTTACACGCACCGACACAAAATGGAACAAACCTGCTGCCGTGACTCGGTTCAGCGGGCGGCTGGGGATCGGTAGCCGGCGGCGTCTCCACTCCCGGTGCGGTGGCTGTACCGGCCTCGTGCAGTGCCAGGGCACAGAGCGGGGAGGCAACGGCTGCACCATCACGCGCTCGGCCCTGCCAGCCCCTCTCCGCACGTCACACGGGTGCAGTTTCTGCATATGGCAGGGACTCAGGAAGGGCAGTGAGATCTGCCCAGGGAGATGCTCTGTTTGCATACAGACTAGCAGAGGATAAGCCAGTGCTGCTGCGGGCGGGCTCTCCTACCCACGCCGGGCACGGCCACGGCCACGGCTGGCAGGCAGGGCCCCGAGCAGCCGGGGCTGTGTCGGGCCGGGAGTCAGGCGTGCAGAGGGTGGAGGTGCTCCCACCCGTGTCACCCGCCTGGTGTTGGAGGTTGCACTTTCAAGAACACTTCCAGCTTCTGTCTCTCAGGGTAACAAAATGTCACTGCTTCACTAATCAATTCTGTAGCATTAAGCATAGTATGTGGCTGCAGCGTTAACACGTCTTTCTGCTGTCCCTCTGGAGATGATATTCTGTTGCTGTAACGTATAATTGAAATAATGTGTGTGTACTAAAGCACGGTGGAAATCCAACGATCGACCAACCACACACCACCACCAGAACCTACACCCTTCCCGCTGTTCTCAGAAACTCCAGCTCTGTAAGAGCTGCCCCATAGGGAGCAAGAACACAGTTGTCCAAGGACACAGGAGATACAGGCTGGGAAAGAAGAGACCCCACGGCCAGCACCGCTTTGTGAAGAGTAATCTTTTCAGCTAGAGCACCCAGTGTCAATCAGGTATCTCACCATTGTGGAGGGGAAGAAGCCTTAGGACACATCAGCCCTTCCCTTCCATTTCTTCTTTCTCTGCTGAGTCCACACCTCTTTGTGGCTAAGAAGGAAGATTAAGAATTCATCCCAAACCAACACTAACATTTTGGTATGTCATTTGAAGAAAGGTGCTCCTTCAACAGCATGCTAAGGTTCAGATATGTGAGCTCACAGGGACACAGCAAACTTTGTCCCTTGCCGGTCGTGCGTTTTCTGGAGCAGAGCACGTTCAGGTACTGGTCCTGAATGTCTTGGTCCTCACTTCTGCCCAGAGAGGACGGTGTCTGTTCAGGTGTCACACAATTACTCTAAAACAGTTGTTCACAGCGCATGTTCTCGATCTTCTATGCCAAAAGCTGGGATTTGCAACAGAGAGATGCTCCTCATCCCCGAGTCAAGCAAAACGCTCTGCACCAAACTTCAAAACTTGTGCAGTTCACCGGGCATGTAAACAGACTGGGCTGGGAAACTTCAGCTTAAATTTGCCTCTTCTTCTGGCAGAGTACTCTTCGGTTTAGGAAAGAATGCGAGAGCTTGCAGAGACTCAGATCTCTTTGCCTCCCCTATGATAACTCAAATCTTTCAGCTATGTCTCCCCATTGCACCACCCTGCTCCAGTCCTCACCACAAACAGCACTGGCACAGGCTGAAGGAAGGGTATATTCTTTCCTTCCGAGCATAAGGAAGGAAGTAGCACGAGATGGGGAGATGTAATTACAATATTTCAGATTACTGGGATGAGCAGAAATGAAGCACAGACAACAAAAGAAGGTTCTTTATCAGACAATCTGCCTGGGGGGAAAAAAATGGAACTAGAACAAAAAAAACCAACCAAAAAAAAAATCCCCCATCCCTCTCTGGTCTTTCCAGGTTCCAGGCTTTGGAGTACCTGTGATCAAAACCGCTGAGAAAAGTGCAAAACAATACAAAGTCAAAGCCTGATGAAGACACGCCAGAGCCACCATCCTCATCCCTGGCTGTCTGCTTATTCCTGCCACATGAACTAATTCCTGTTTGAGTGGATAAAGCAACAACTAATGCAACACTGCATATTAATACACATCAGCCTCAACAAAAACCATACATATTTGGATTTGAAAATTAGCCAAGATTCACACTCCTTGATGTCTTGGGAACAGCGCTGCCATGTTTATGTTTAGTGTTGCATTACTTCTGAGCGTTGTGACCCATGAAGCACTCGATGGATGGAAGAGCTTTCGGTATTATGTTGGAGCACAACTGGGTGTAACGTTAGGGACACGATGCGATGCCCGGCGAAAGGTATCTGCTCATAGGCAAGAACACTGTACAGTTCCGAAATATTTTTAGTCTATTGGCTTGTAAATTTAAAGCTAAATTTTAAAAATCTACTAAATAAATGGCAACATGTACTCTTTTGATAGGCTCCCATTCACTTTATTACGCAAGTTTGAAGATTTAAACCATTAAAACTTCTGAACTGCGTTATAGTTACTATGGCATCATAGTTAGGCTCCATCTTGCGTACCCACAGAATGGGATGAGGACAGAGAAACTTTAATGGAAGCTAAAGAGAGGCTTAAACACAAGGACTGCAATGAAAGTGTGAATTAACTGAGATAACACTAAGCTACATCTTTTGTTTGGAGGGTACATTCTACCTTCTATGTCCCAGTCCCTCTTCTTGGAGGAAGAAGCCCATTTTGATGCTGGTACATAATAATGCAATGAATTTACTCAGCATTTTCATAAACCAATGGACACTGCAAGCGGAGCTGATAACACAGTGTCCCTCAGAAAGACAGGCAGCCCCACAGCGCCGCACTGGGCGCCACGGGCTGTTCCCTGGATCCTCTCCCTTTTGGTAATCTTGCATTAAATGTTCACTTGAGACTGCTGGATGATATTCAGAAATTTGTGGACTGAACTCCATGCTGACCGTAACTTTCTTATCTTCAGATTAACTTCAGATTATTGATCTGTGCTTTTAAGGTTATTTATAAAAACCTGTGTCTGCCAACCTTCCTTCTGAGCTACAGGGAGGATGTATTTGATGCAAAAAGCACAGTCTCTGTTATACTAGTCAGGACCGGGTACCACAGGAATGACTGAAAATGACTTGATCTTTTAACCATGATTGTAACTAAAGAATTTGACTTAACTCCCAAGATGCTCTGTCAGCCACGCCCCTACAACAAATATTCTCAATGTGAAAAGGGTCAGCCTCTCAGACAGAGGATGCATTGTCTCCACCAGCAGGAAGAACGCGACCTAAAATACATACCATGTACTGGGCTCCCCCCGGCCAAAGGGGATGAAAAACCCAGTGACTGCAAATACAGCAGTTATTGCCAGCATCCGAGTACAGATACTCAACCACCCAAATGACCTTTTTTCCCTTCAACAGTCTTTTTGAAGCAAAATTTGTGGTGAAGGCTTCTTGCTTAAAGAATATATGGGCTTATGTCAAATACATCAGCCCAGGGACTGATAATTGCTTGGGCTTAGAAGGCATTGGGGCCAGGCATAGAGAATAAAGTGGTAAAGGGAATACAGTGGTTATTTATTAACTTTAGCCCCCAAAGCCTTGTTATATTCCCAAATCACAATCCTATCGGCATGAGAGGCTGCCGAGATGGAAATCTCTTAACAGCTGCCTCTCCTGCTTCAGAGCTTGTGCTCCCCTCCGGTGCCGAGTGATGAGGTGGCTTTAACGCTTGCTGGAGGTACGGAATTTAATGCGTCCCATAAAAAAATAATGTATTGCCCTAAAAGAAAGCTCAAAATCCAACAACACGCCTTTTCCATTCAAGCGCTTCAAAACCAAAGTTTGTATCCGAACTCCCTCCTCTCCCGGGCTGGGGCTGCGGAGCACGTGCAGTAGATGGACCCCAAACCCTGGGTCCGCTGCACCCCGGCTCCGGGGTGGGCGACACACGCGTCCCGCTGCGACTCCCCGTGTCGGCAGTGTGCTGAATGGCTAATGCCAGCCTCGCTGACCCCGCTCCTAAAGAAGTTTTGAGATTATACCTTGAGGCTTAGATGGGACTTAAGCGCTTGCTTGGCCTTCCACTGGCACGGGGTAGATCTCATCCGCAGCACTGCTGGGGAGCAGAGTGCTGGTTATGGAAAATACGAACAGCAATCGATGAAACTATCCAAAGTGATGAGGAAAGAAGCCACCTTCACCCATAAAGGAAGGGGACACTCCGATTTTAAAAACAAGGCCACAAAATCTGTGTTGCCCCCACGTGTTGTTTGATGTTGGCTATTGTTACGGAAATGAAAGGCATTGGGGACTTATGTCATTAAGGAGGAAGGATGAAAAATCTCCAAGAAGCTTGCAAGCACAGGCATCTTTCTGATACAAAAAATAAATACTTGAAAATAATTTTGACTGTTTCTGGAAACCAGCCTACTGCCTTTTGGAAGGTTTTTTTTACGGTTGTTGATTCTGGCTTGTAAAAGAGAAGTTCATCAGGAGGAGTGCTGGAAACGAGTCTTGCAATTACTTGCAAACATACTCACAGTCTTTTAAAACTCCACCCAGTAGAGCTGCCGTCAGTGTAGTTCATAATCCTAGATTTGAACAGCTTTTCTGACTGCAAGCTGTCTGGGTAATTGCTAAGCTGTCTCAGAATTACTATTGAACTCTGTCCTTTTTTATCTCACTGACTGACTACTATTTGTTATTAGTCCAAGTAATAATAATATATTAATGCACATGTTTAATATACAGAAGTATATGTTTGTATTGAAACTGCATTGCACTCTGCACTCTTAAGTGTAGGAAAGTACCGTGAACAGAGTGAACAGTCACGCAGAAAACCAGCTATCATCTTCCCAAAGGCCATACAAAACCCTGGACTCAGTATTTAGTAGTTCCTACATATAAAAGCTTTGCACTGACTGGCAACACTGGAAAACCCAACGAATTTCCTAAATCAGCCCTGAGCAAGCACCCCTGCGCTGCACCATGATCTGGATGCAGTACACCAGTTCCACTCCCACCTCGCTGTTCGCGTGAAATGCTGCCTCTTAGCCGGGGAAGTGGCAACACAACGGAAGAGCAGCGTGGTTGTGCTGGCTGCAGGGAGTGCCACCCAGAGCGTGTGCAGGGCCGGAGCTTTAGCTAACTGGGGCAGAAGAGCAGGGTGAGCTCGCCTTGCAGCTCCCAGTGCTCCCCGCCTCTGCGGACGCCCCTTCCTCCCCCCGCAAGGTGTCGGGTCCCTCCCCGAGCTGCCCCTATGGGAGCTGATGCGCCAGGGTCACCTTTCCCAGCTGGCGCTGAGGAGGTGCAGACCATCTCCCCGCTGGTGATGCTCTCAGTCCGGACCCACCTCGCGCGAACAAGCCCCTGGAGTCAGGCACAGCGGTACCCGCGGCGCTGGGCACGCGTGTGTGTTGTGAGCAGCTGGATTACTGGGGTTCAGAGCCCCAGGAGCCATTTCTTACTATGAAATCTGACCTAAAAGCAAAGGTTAAATATATTAGGTGGACTCGTGATTTGAGTCTAGAACTAGAGTTTTGCTGACGCCACCAAACTAAGCCCAACCGTCCCCTGAAGACTGATGCACTGGTGCATCATCTACGATTGCTGCGGTGACACAGCGGTAACTCTGGGCACCACGGAAGGTCCACGCTCACTTTCTTCCAAAAGGAGATCCTCTTATCCAAGTCTTGGAAATTAATGTTTTCTCCGTGGAATGCACTCCCTGCCTCCTCTTTTGTTTTTAAACACTAGTGCTAATCTTTTCTGTCCATGTACAAAGCATAATGTGTGTTTATGCTTCTAACGCAAAATACAGCCCAAATTCGAGGGAATAGGACACGCTTCCTCAAGGTGCAGCACAGTGACACTGGAAGTCTGCATGTCAGTATATCCTGAGGAATCTGGTATCTCAGTTGTGTCTATGTAACTTCTATTAACAAAAATATTTGCAGGGGTTTATGCATAATATTGATCACTACAACACCATGTCACTTGACAGAGGTTCCCATCTTCAAACAGAATATTTGTGCATTATAACATGGTTAGAAGTTGGTGCCATTTGTTTACTTTTCAAATGAAAGCTGTGGAAGCTGACTTACTTAAGAAAACAATTCTTTTTTGTTGACCTCTACACAAAAAGAGAGAAATGACCTGACTAATAGGGTTAAGCATCCTTCTCCAGAGGCATGCATCTGACAGCACGTGTCCAGCCTCGGCTATCTGCTGAAATCTGCCTAGAGCTGCAAACTAACTCATGGGAAAGCAAAGCTATATAATGGCAGTGGTCGATAAATTTAATTTCTTATTAGCAAAACACTAATCAATAATCCAAACCAATTTTTTTTTTATTTCCTTCTATATTTTATGACTATCTGTGATGGGTAAAGAAGAAGAATTACTATCTACACTGTCATTAGCTGTTCTTTTAATTACTACCTGGACATCGTAGTTGGTTAGAGTGCAGATGAAGTTCTTGATGCAGATGATCTGACAACAGTTAATTGTGAAACTTGATATAAACAATACTCATTGATGTATTTTTCTTTAATGGGAATCATGAATTTATTTCTCACGTTGTGGCATTTTTCCTTTTTGCCAAGACTCATCATTTTGTCTCCCATAAAGGCTGAGATTTCAGAATCATGTGATTATTTGAACCATTGCACCCTTCCCCTAAAAATGTATTTCTAGACCTTATATTTGTGAAGGAAAGTCTCAAATGAAAACAGCACAAACTTATTTTTAAAATAAGTTTCATATATGACATTCGGGGCTATTTAAGATACAAAGCTTTTACTGACTGCTATTAGTCATGACTACTTTGAAGTCATTCTTGGAAGTCGTCACTCTGAGACTTTGATTCTTTTTTATCATTGTTCCAATGCAGAATAACTCCCATTTCCTTCTCAAATTGGCCACTTCAGCAACAAACTAGTCCCTCTAGAAGAGGACCGAGTGGAAGAGCTCCAGAGAGTTTGGAGTATCTTGGCCTAGATCCAAATTCCTGTATCGAAATTCTGGACACAATCAAAGTAATGAAGAAACTAGTATAAACACTGTGTATTAAAGCCACCCTACACCAGCCTTTGGCCAGCGCAGGAGGGTGACCAGGAGGTCTAACAGCTGTGTGAGACAAGGGCTGCCACTGCTGCGTCCTGCATGGATAGATGGGCTGCAAAATTGTACCAAGAACAGTAAAAGGCGTGAACTTTTTGATTAAAAATGAGGATGTAGGTGGTTATCAATCTGTAGGAAACTTGTCCACACTCTGCTGATCTAAAAGGTGCGGGCAGCAGCCGGCTGCGGTTGGTCAAGGACCCAGCACTGCTCCCGCCGGAGCAGCTGCTTGCCTGCGGCACAGGGGGCAGCGAGGGGCTCTTCTGCTCTAGAGCGGGAACGTGCAGTGCTGCCAGACCTTGTTCCAATACAGAAAGTCCTGATTACTGATGAATGATTAGATATAGCAATTTGTATGATTTAAAAAAAATACACAATTTGTATTCAAATATTTCATTTTCAAGGCTCCTTTCACTGCAGAAGCAATGTAACACATGCTTTCTTATGTAAATAATGCTTCAAAACAATTGCACGATAATTATTCAGTCCAAACCAAACAACAAATACTAATTAAACTGAATAGAAAACAGTGCAGCAAAGAAAAGCGTGCAGAGGGCCTTGTGTCATTGGTACCGATTTCAACCTAAAATAAATCCTGTGAGTAGGAAGGTGCCGTGTAAGGATCTCCACCTAACTTGTTGTTCTGTTATTTGCACAGTTTTAATAGGATTTTTCTATTAATCTGTGACAAACCATGAAATTTTATATTTTCACCATGACCAAGCCATGAAATTTGCCAACTTTGTCCATGATTTACACTGGGTCATAGTTATAAGGTCTGTTATGCTTTTTAACTAAATAAGTACTGAAGCTTCCCCTTTGGACAGAATGAAGAATTTGCCTATAATTAAAGCAGGAATTGTTAACTGCTGGCAGTAAAAGTTTACGGCATTGTTTGACAGTCGCAAAGATAAGCCAGTAAAACCCTGGGATGCCGTGTCTACCTGCGCTTCCCACATACCCGAACAATAGGGTTATATCTCTCAGCATCACGAAATCAATCTCAGATTAGGTAATGAAATATGCACCAGCCTTTTCCCAGAACCTTTGACAAATCACACACAATCCTAAATCTTCATAAATCACGATTAAAGACAAGTATATCATCACCAACGCATATATCTTCCCATGCCTGACCCAGAGACTAATGAGAAAAGGCCTAGACTATCTCATCTGATTAATTAATTCAAAATGTCTGCTGTTATTCAAATGTGAGGCTGGTATTATTTGAATAACACTTGACAGCAGTGCCTGAAGATATCATTTCTGATTTGTGAAGCTGCTGCTGCATAACTGATGATAGTTTATGAAAATGTTCCATCGAAGCTGCTTTTCTTGGCACAACTGTGAAAGATTTTCTGGAGAGAGGGTTTTTTTGTCAGTAGTTGATGCTGCTAACATTGTCAAATATTTCCAAAATCTGTAACATCTTGGAAGCCCTTTTTTCCTGAAGCCTTGCTTGAATATTAGTTTCTTCGTTCTCTAAGAATTAAATCTCTCTCTATATATATATATTTATACATACTTCCGGCAAAGCCAAAGGCAGCCGAATTTGTCCCTTTCCATACTGCATGTTCTTCACCAGCTTAGAGGACAAAGCGTCGTCTCTCATGGCCAAAGAAGGGCTCCGGAAACCAGCCCTCTCTGACCAAAGTCATTTCACTTCACGTCCATGCTCAGTGCTATCTTCTTAGGGGTATTTTTTAAAGATGGGAAGGATAAGTACTATAATTCCATAGTAAGATATGCATGAGCATTACTTTTGAAGGAAAAGACCACAGCCCTGTCCAGAAATGGCGACGTGGCTGGGTGACCTTGGCTGGTGAAGGTTAGTGCACTTGCAGCCCATGCTCGGCGTTGCCACATGGGGTCCGGCCGTGCCAGAGTCATCTCTTCTGCTCTGACGTCCCGTCCGGCAAAACCCCGGACACGGGGAATCAACCCTGGCTTCACTCCAGCCCTGCTGTGAAGTCTCTCCTTGAAACAGCCCCGGCCCCAATTAACATAGTGATTTCAATTATTCAGATGGTCGCACTGGGAGTGGTGACTATGGACAAGTTTATCTCTTCTTCTGAAAATACTAGAGTCTCCTCTTTTTTCCCAGACTGCAATGCCACTGAAAAATCAGAAAGCCGCACACATGAGCACGGTACCTGCTCTTCCAAATGCCGACGAAGGCATGAACTAGCAGATGCCATTTCCCAGGGATTAATGGAGAAATCAAGGCTGTGACACCAGTTGTGTCACCACAAGCTAAAAGCCACCACTGCAGCTGCTGAAGGTCTCTGGACCCAGGTGTCAACACCCACTGCTGAGAGAAGGCAGAGCCTCTTCGTGCTCTGAGACACGCTGGAACAGAAACCAGCTTCCTCTGCCTCAAAGCACCGCCACCAAACGAGGGTCCTGCTCTAACGAGAACCATTTTGCTACCCGGAGGATGTTTCAAACAAAACTTACAGCAAAGGCTTCAGCATTTTTTTTTTCCCTGAAGTACTTATATATTGAAATGTGCTAAGGGTCTTTCCCAGCATATGAAGGGAAGGAACTGGGTTGATGTAAATGCAGAGCAACCGCCTGCCCAGGCTGAGATTTCCAGAGGTGACAAAGGGCCAGATCCAGACCTGGGAGGAGCCCAGCGCTGCCCCGAGTGCCAGCAGCTCACCACACACCACAGGGGCTGGTAAAGATGCTCAGCACTTAATTTCATAGTACATATAATAAGAGCTGTGGGAACAGCATTCTGCAGGTCACTGGGCCTTTTGAGGCTTTGTCATTAGGAATAATTTAAATTACAACTCTGTACCAATTTTTTAACAGGAATACTCACTTTAAACTTTTACTTTTCCAGGAGATAATAAAAATTATCATTTTGTTCTAAATATACCACACTGCAAAATACCTACAACCCATTACAATCAATTTTTTTTTTATTAGTGGAATGTGAAATGTGATGCCATGCTCATAACACTTTTTAAACTGTGCTATTCTGAAGCTGTGTAGCCATAAGCACTAAAAGAGAGGATGTAAAATGTATGGTCTAAAACGAATATAAATCAATCATTATGACAGAAGTAGCACTTATTTGAGAGTCAGAAGTGAACAAAATATTCTGTGTCAGCAAAATGTCTCCTGTCAAAACCTGCTCTTTAAAATTTCACTACAATGTGCTGAGACAAATGTCCTTTGCAACTCCGTGTAAGGAAGCATGTTCTAAATCTTCATAATTCAAACCTTCCCTGTTTTCAGGCAAAAAAGCAAGCTGTAAATGGTTGTATATTCCTGCTGATGAAGTAAACACCCCTCTCCTAGCCACGGCAAGTGTCAAATGCTGCTGCCTCCTCCATCAGCTCTCGCCCAGGACAGACGGCACCTCTGATCCACCCACCCAGGAAACCGCAGGGAAGATGCATCGACAGTTTTATCTGATCTGCTCATTCCCTAATAGTGAATATTAAGCTCACGGAGGTCGAAAGATCACCAAAATGAAGCCATATGTTTATATGTAAATCACTTAGGACCCTGGCACGTCTCTCTCACCTGTGACCCCCAGGTCGGTGAGACCCGCACCAGGGATGCTTTATGCCCGGCTGCGGCTCCCCAGGAGTTACACCAGTGACTCTCTCTTCCCCCGCCACGACTCTCTGCCAGACAACACGCTGACGAGGGTGCCGCTGCATCCCATGCCGCTCAGAGATGCTCCGCAACGGGCCAGTTCTGGTCAGTAGTGCATTCCTGACACACAGCGCTTCCTTTTCGGTAATCCCGATCACAACCTCAGCAGGATCCTCGCTCCCTTCAGCCCTCTCCCCAGAACCTTTCACTCACTCTCTCTACGTCTTTTTTAGTAGACCATTTACCTTTGATTAAATTATAAATGTTTGAGCCCAGTTAAATCTTACAACTAAGCTATCTGGGCTAGCATCGTCTTTTTTTCCTCCCCTTTATCCTTTCCCAATGCATCGCTAGTTCCTGAAGAGATCTGCATTATGTCACTCTTCAGTATATAAAATAAAGGGCATGCAACTAAATCAGATCTCCATTCTTCCTTACTTGGGATGACAGCACAAGCCGACACTTTTTAAGTGGTTACACTGTTTGCCAGGCTGCCACTACCTAAAGATACATAAAATACCAAATTTAAGACTTCAGAAGGGTAATTGACTCCAATTTATGTCACCATACTCACGAAAAAGCAACCTTTTCCATTTTGAAAACACTGGGGAAGTATACATTGGTCTGTCGAGTATGTCCCACATTTCTGGGAAAGTGCGCATGTAACAAAGGTTTTATGTTTACCAGTTCAAAAGAAGAACCATCCTTTTTTTTCCATTATATGTTTTAAACTGGACACAATCTGCCATAGAGTCTAAAAAGGCAGTATTAAAGGGCTGGGATCCATTGCAATTTCTAAAAAACCAAACCCCAAAACAGAGGAGAGAACAAAGGCAAAGCAATGGCTGATGGAAACAACCTCTCCCAACTCAGGATTCTATTTTTGCAACTGTATACATTAAAAAACCTGTTTGAAGATTAAAAATGCATAAAACTCGAAATTGACATTTATTTCCTGCAAAACAATCTATTTTTTCAGAGATAGTTTTTCCAAAAGATGATAAACTCCTTCTCCTTATGTTGTGCCTTAAGACATTGTGTGCTTTTATCCTTTAGCAAAATATGAACCAGCTACTAGGCTGACAATGCCAAGAACCATGACAAAATGGATTATTAATGAGAAACTGATCTCCAGAACTCTATTAATTTATGTCTTCCTGTCGGATCCCAAAGATGTATCAGCCCTCTCACTCAAAGAAAAAAATGCCAACATTGTACTTTGTTTTAAAGTTCTGCTTAGATGAAGAATTCATTATCCAAAGCACTGTTGTGTTATTTCAGTCTTCTTGTAGAATAAAGATTCTTTATCAAATAGCTTAGAAAGCCGCTGACAAGTGCAAGGATCTTGCAAAATATATTTACATCAAAAATTCAATGAGGAATCTTGGATTTTTAACCTTTTTTTTCTTTTCTCGGCAACACTCCTTGCCTCATTCTGACCTGTCAGCACTTTGGAAATGGAAGACCCTGAAATTCCATCCGTAAAAACCTGAGAAAAACTAACACGACGGTGAGCTTTTAAAATTCTTAATTGTACTAATTATTCCACTGCAAAATAAGTTGATCTAACATGTAAACAGAAGAAATCAGATTTCTTTGTTGAGCACAAACAGCAAACAGACATAAAATATGCTTTTAAGCCTCTGTGAAAAAAATCTATCTAATCTATGCTTATCATAATATTTATGAAATAAAAAACAGAGAGGAAAAATTGCTGTAATGTACTCTGGGTGACCTCTGCTTTCGAGAGAGAATGAAAACAGCCTTTTGCTTTTCAATCCCCATCAAAGTGGAGTTAAAGGAGGGACAGCATTCCCTTGCTCACTGCCATTAATCATTGCTTTCTTCAAGCAAGTGCGTATTAATTTCTGTCATCCCAAACATCATCGAGTATTGTTACAGCACCGTTCACTCCTCATTCACCACCAGTTGTTACCAGTTTCCCTACACTGAGCAGAGACAGGGTGAATCGTGTGGATTTCAGTGTTAGAGGCCTTTATCCCTGGGGTGCTGACACCAATTAAGCCATTTCAAGAAGAAACGAGAACAGGCGCAACCCTTCTCTGTAACAAGAGCTTGCACCTAGCATTGGCAGGTTGCCATTCGCTGTTGCCTCGCACTACAAAAACACCCTGCCACATCCCCAGGAATTATACAGCATGTTTACATTTCATCTTCGCGGCACCCTGGCACATTTTTTTAGATCTCCAGTGCAAAATTCGGTGCAGAGGACTGCACCGTCACTTTCCAAATAACCTGCCCGGATATAAAAAGGCTTTAGGACGAGATTTAAAAACTAACAGGGGCTTTTCCTAGTGTGGCATTTTTTAATCAATTAAACATCGCTGTTGGGAAGAGAGAGCTGAAATGGTACTGGGAGGACGAGCGCTTGTTCTTTTGCTTAATTCCAGCATTAGACGCACACGTAAGACAAATGACAACAATTTTACCATTGCAATATAACAAATACCCTAAATATGAAAATTAACTGAATCTTCCAGAATTATAGTATCACTCAAGCTGACGAGTGATAAGCATCCTTGCACTGCTGGCATTGCATCAGTTTTCGTTTGGGGGCCTGCAGGGACTAAAAAAATGGCACGTTTCAAAAAAGTTACCTCAAATCCTTAAAATCAACACGTTTAATTAGTTTAATTAATATCGTTTGTACATTGCTAAAGTGCGTGTAGAGATTTATCAAACTCTCTGGCAATATTGTTGATTTTTTCTGACCGCTTTAGATCCAATCATTCTCCTTGTTTTAGACATTTACATCTGCTTTTAAGTTTTTATGGTTGCCTGTTGGCAGGCAGCAAAGTGGAGCTGTCGATGCTGCTGCAGAATAATGCAAGGTTTGTTATGAATTAAATATTAGAAACCTTAACGCAGCGGCCAATAAGAATTATTTGCCTTATTAAAGCAGCAGAAGACGCTGATTAAATTTTCATTGCATTGCAGTCTTTTTCCCATTTCTGCTTTCAATTCATCATTCTAATGTATGAAAGCCTTGCCGAATAATGGCATGGGGACTTAATTTCTGGAATGCAAATATGGCAAAGAAAATACCATAAATACCCTCCCAGAAAACATTAAACAGTCAGTTCTAATTAAGTGAATACTAACTAAGTAAATATTCTCTTAAAGGAAAAAAAAAATAACTCAAGATGTCAAGAATTCCAAGAAGGAAAGCGCTAGAAATACAGGCACACACAAATTACATGGAGCTTTGATTATCTGAATTTCACAGGAGGGAACTAAGTATGTTTAAACAATCCAGTTTTCAGACACTCAAAGAAATTTTCGTATCTATTAGTAAATATCAGAAAACACAATCCTGTTTTGATTAACTGAGAATGTACTTCTTAGGTACTGTGAGTAAATATACTGCAATGCCTGACAGCTGTAGCCAGACTGCTTTAAGTCAGGTGATCCAGATGTGTTAGTTTTATAAAGCAAAACATTTTAATACTACTCAGTTTAAAAATAAAATTCCTTTAGGGGAAAAAAAGAAAAAAAATCCTTCTCATGACAAAAACATTGTGAAAGGTATTTGGAAATGGAGCTCGGCTGGAATGCCAGTTAGCAGTTTTACATCTGCACTATGTGCAACCACAGGCATATTTAGGGAAAATGGTCAAACAAAATCTTGTAATCGTGTGTCCTATACTGAAGGTTGTTCACGTTTCTGCCTTAATGTGCATCAGGAAGAAAATGAACTTCAAGTATCCATTTCCCCTAGAGAAAATCTCTTCCCTGAAACTCTGCAACTAATGAAATGGGGATCTATAAATAGCAGCATCATTACCATGAGAGCACTTGCTTTGTACCAGCCTCTGCATCTGACCCTCCTTACACTAATAACTAGTAGACTTCAATATAATTCCTCTATAGGATGATCAATATTAGGACAGTTAAAATGTGATGTCCATTTAAACCGTGGAGTATATTTACTTACCAAGCTTGCTAAAACACAAGAACGCACAATGCTATCTTGTGCTGCCTTTCCCTGCTCACACTTATTACGGAGTTTCTTATTGTCTTAAATGAGATGAGTGCTGCTCTGTAACTTCTCTCTGATGTTATAGAGACATGCATTGTGACAAGACAAAAGCCATAACACACCTGAAACGTTCCCTGCTGAAATCTCTCTCGATGAACCTCATTAAAATGGTTACTCCATTCCAAATATTATCTACTGAAGCATTACTGTAGTATACTCTTCCTTAAACTGTTGAATACAGTAAGTGAGCATTTAATCAGTAAACGTAATGATTTGGAAACGTGGTCTACTTCTAGTCAAAAACCAGTACTTTCCAATTGCAACAGATCATTTCAAAAAGTTAACCAATATTTAATTTCACTGTTGGCTGTAAATTAAACTATCCTAAAAGATTATGCGGTTCAGGAACCTAGGGGGAAAAAAGGAACTATTTACTAGGTGTCTATGGAATATTCTGCTACTGCATATAATTTATTGATACTGAGATATTTATGCTGCCCTTCATTAAAGGTAAATATTCAGTTACATTTGCATCTCCCACATACAAAGAGCTCAATTGTTCTTCTAATTTCATATCTCTTAAAATAAATATGATAAAACGTTCCAGTGGGTGGATGAGTTTAAAGGCTTTTATTCTCTGTGACAAAATTATTGATGACAACATATCATAAATGGCACTTACTCCATATACACATGTCACAAGAAAATGTAAAATATTAGAACAGTTATGCATGCAGGAACATTTACTTTTTAAATGAAAATATAACATCCCAATTTTAAAAACCATGTGGTTAAATCAAGAGAATGCATATAGAGAAAAAAGAGGACATGAAATTTCACATGTGCTTAAGCTGATTTTCTTTTTGCTTACAGGTACTATATATGTGCTAAAATTTGATTGACTTTATTTAAGCCACAAAATACATAGTCCACCAGCAAACTAAAGACAAATGGTACAACCAAACAAAGCTTTCAGGCATGCTAGATGACTTCTCTGTCTCCCAAAGGTACTTGTTCAGTAGCTTTTTTTTTTCCTGTTTGTTATCACCCTTTAACTTATTAAATATTAAAATAGCCCAGAAATCTGCATTTTATATCAAAATCAGCAGTCAAAGAGAGCAAAATGTATTTAGAACATACTGGGATGGAAAATTGTGTTAGGATGATTCAAACAGACTCTACCTCTGCTGGAATACATTATTGTCTGTTATAGGCAGTATTGGTGGAAAAATGTTTTGAACACATTACCAGTATGAAGACTTTCGCGTTACAATCTTTTTTTAATCATTCAGACATACCTCTGAGAGCCTAAAAAGGGATTATTGCAAATATCATGGGTTTTTGTATTTTAACGCGATTAATATTACAAGACATACAAAGATATTTGAAAGCAAGGATTTAAGAGAAATAAGCTGAGTAAGTAAAGCTTGTAAAATGTAATCAACATCATATTAAAATATCGGGCAGCACAGGCTGCAATTTAAGGGAAGTAAGGCAGAATTCTCAGCGAATGTGGGAGGATAGGTAACGGCATTTTTACCACGGCTGGGGGAAAAAAAAAGTATTTGTTGATCCGTGCCAGCAGCTAAACTTTCAGGCATATTTGTAAATAAAATCAAAATTACGACATCAGGTCCATGGTTTGCCCCTTCACGTGGGCCCGAGATGGAGGAACAGGCAGGAGCGGGGCCCTTCCCACAGACGGGATTTGGAGAGTTTCAGAGTTAAATAAAGCAGATTTGTAAATGGCAGGATCCTCTCAGCAACGACGTGGTTCTTGCTCTGAGGCAGCCGATGGAGCAGAGCTGCTCAGCGGCACTTGACAACAGCAGTGCTCCCACAATTGTAACCCTCAAATCCAATCAATCGTTGCTCTTTGCATTTCAAGCAGCTCCTGGCTGCCACTGCCTGAAGATAACTATTTTACCACCTCTGTCATGCCTAATTAACAAGTCAGATGTACAATTTAGAAATTTTGCAATTAACCTGCTAAAATATTGCTGGAGGATGCTAATTGTTATGCCAGTTGCCATAAAAGCTCATTTGCATAACTTATGTGTGAAAAACAATTATGAGCGGCGTTCACAGACGCGGTCCACAAACTGCTCCTAGCTACGGATGAGAGGGCCACAAAAACACTTAATTCATTGCCCACAAAATTATGTTCCCCCTTTTCTTAAACAGCATCTGTTTTGTGAAGCTATATTCATAGAAAATCCCCAAATCAACAATTAGGAGCATATGTAAATGTGCGATTACAGTTCTTTTTCTTCCATTGACAAGTTCCCCTTCCCGTGCGCGGAGAGGAGCGGGGCGGCGATGCCGGCTCCCCGCGCCCCGTCCGTCCCTCGCGCCCGCGCCGGCAGCGCCGGGCACTGCCAGGGAGCCGCCAGCCCGCCGGCAGCCGTGCTCCGCCGCTATCTGGTCCTCGCAGCGGATCACTGGGGGCCACTTTAACAACAAAGAAGCTAAAGTCAATTGTTTCTTCAGTGAATAGGCTTCTGTTCTTCAGCATATATTTACCCAGGCGTTCAGGGCAGATTTTTACCATTAAATCGGAGTCTGTAGAACATGGTTGTTGTACAAATATTTACATTAGTGCTGACCACAGCCTTATTGCGGCACTCGGAGAGAACAATATTCCCAGCTCTGTCACCCCGTTTTGGAGGCCCGAGTCTCGCTCTCAGCTACAAAGCCGGGATCGCCGCTCTCCCTGTTTGCACGTGCAGAGCAATAAACTAATTTCATCGGACATTAGAGGCCGATGCACAGCATTTTCATCAGGCCCCACCGTGCTATGTTTTCAGGGCAGAAAAACAAATGCCCATTTTTTGTTTCAGGGAAAACAGGACGTGGGCTGTGTGTTATTTCAGGTTTCCTTTCAGGTAGGTAGTTTGCTCAGCAAGTGCTCACAGCCCATTAAATATTACTAAACTAAATTAAGAACTCTAGTCTGGAGCCCCACAAGATGCCGTCGTACGGTTCAGCACCAATGACATCATGTCATTACGCAGCAAGGCGATGCTGCTTGTTCCTCTCCAAAATATTAGAGATTTAAAAGTTACATAACAATCATGGTGATTAAACAGCAGCTGTTATGATAATCAGTCAGTAAAAGGAAATTGATTTGTTTAGTGCTAGCAACTACAATATTATTAGACTCTCAGTATATTGAAAGGAAGAAATATTTCCTTTATTGAACACAAAATGCCATAAATTTAGGTAAACCAAAATTAGTTCATGTAATACACTGACATCCAAGAATTTATGTATATAGAGTCTATCATTTAATTTTCAGACATTCAATTTCTATACTTGGTCACAGTCAAAAGGTCAAGAACCAACAAGTCAATAAGCTCCCAAGCTCCATATCGATATCACGTCACTGCCCTAACAAGTGGAGAGGAAGTAAGAAATAATTCACAAAAAAATCCTCAGCTGCGTATGGAAGGCGAAATTTCCGCCGCCGTCCCGCGCGAGCGCTGGGCGCCCAGGGAGCCACCAGCAGTGCCGACACCTCGGCCGCCCTGCGGCGCCGGAGCCGGTGGCACCGGCCGGACCGGGCAGGGCTGCGGTACCCCACGCCAGGCGCCCGCTCTGCCGTCCTCGGGCCTTCCTTCCCCTCTTCCCTCCTCACCCAGTGCAACAAAGGAAAGAAATATGAGGTAGAAAAACTGATAGTTCCCACTCTATTTGAATAACAAGTGAAATCTTAAAAATACCTCCACTGCATGTTATTACCAACTGTATCACCGGGTTTTATAGTGACAGGACTGTGCTATAATTTCTGAGAAAACCTCGGCATAAAGCTCCATAAACCCAACCACTCCTGTAATGTATCACCTCATCTAGTGCACAATCATTTCCACAACTTTTCATGTTAGTATAATTTGTTCAAAAATGGTAATAAATACATCCTTGAAGTCAAATAAGAATCATTGCACAATCTACTGTAACTTGTTCTTACTAGTGACAGTTAATCATGCTACCAGGATCTCCCATGAAACAAAATAAGCAAACATTTGGGTTTTCTGTAATTACAAACCTCACTAAAAGCACACTTCCTTCTTTAATCAACAAATATGTGAAAGCATGCTTTTAACACCCTTTCAAGAGTGCCATCCTGCCTGCGAACATCCTGCCTGTGATCCCCCTCTACGGTGAGCAAACCGTCCCTCTCCGTACTAAGCACACTGACTACCAAGGCAGAAAACCCCGATACCCTTTTGCTAGAGGTCTAACCATGAATTAGGAAAACAAACATTCCTAATTAAAGCCAAGAAAAGTAGAAGTCTAAGGAAAGCCTAATCTCTTCGTCTCCAGGAGGGAAGGCTCCACTTAGGCTCACCGTGACTGGAATAAAGTAGACACTGTAAATAGTGCTAGTAGATTACTCCTTATGTAACAATTTTAATTATATCAAATACTTGATAAATTTATTCCCTTTCAACACATAGCACCAACTTAACACAATCTTCACCAAAAAAAAAAAAAAAAAAAATCTGATCAATAACATTCCCATTTTACAGATAGGAAAAGTGAGCTCTTGCATTCCCGTCAGTGAGGCGGCGGCCGAGCCCTGGGTTTGCTTCCCACCGAGGTCACCACACCTCTCCTCGCTCCAGCGGAAGGAAGGTTTTTTCTTCTCAAGTCAACAGCAGCATCAGGAGTCAAACCCAGAAACGCCAGGCTTTCACCTCCAGCACCCTCTCCTCCCGAAACAATGCCGCCGGGGGTCTAGTGGTACCGAGAAAGTTAAGGTTGGCCACAGAATACTTTCATTATTTACTTCTTTTGTTCAAGAATGTGAAACTCAAAATTGGCAGCTGGAGACCAGTGATGCTTTCCTTTGCTTTCTGTGAGAAGAACTGATTTTGCAGTTTCAGGCGCTGTTTTGTTCTTCCCAGTATCAAAATGGTTCACTATGGTAACTTGGCTTTCTGGGTTACACATTCCTGATCGGATTCTTTGAGCAAACCGGTGCAGGAGCTCTTGGGAACTGAGGACAACCAGGGACATCAGGCTTTAAGTGAAAACCGCGCTACAGACTCTTTGTTGATGAAGAGTAGAGAGGGTGGATGGAGAGGGCTGGCAGCTCCCGCGGGTGCCGAGGGCAGGGGACAGCGGGCAGGGACCCGCAGCGCACGTGCCAGTTGTCCTGCGCTGATGTGAAAACCCCTGTGGCTTCGGGGAAACCGTGGTGGTTTGTGTCTTATGCGGTTCATGTTAAAAATTTCCCAACAGTGATAGACTTCAGCTGCCAGGATCAGGGAGACCGTGCGCATCTAGCATGAACAGCCCCCGCACGGAGCTCTGGGGCATTTTTTTTATCCTTTTTCCTTTCTTTTAAATAACTATTGGGGCTCATAACAAGCACTGTCACTCTAGCACTACTCCCCTGATCGACTTTGCGACAACGATCTGTGGAAGAGATGGGCGCACAAGCAGCAAACACTCTGCAGGCACTCAGGCAAAGAGGACTAGAGAGGCTTGGGTCGGTTTTGTTTTTGTTTTATTTTTTGATAAATTTCTGTTCAATTTCCAGAATTTCTTCTCTGATATTTTTTTAAACAGTATTATAAAAAGGAAACTAACCACAAAACTGTAGTAAAGCAACTCCAAGGCTGAATAAAAACCACACACGCACCAAAAAAAAAAAAAAAACAAAAAAACCAGGAAAATTTGAACGACATCAGAAACTCTCGTCTTTGAGTCATCCTGGAGCGTCCTAATACGCGGAGGTCTCAGCACAGTGATCTTACGTATCATATATGCTCTAATAAATAGGTTCAATGAGTTGAGTTAAGGGCAGAGTTTAACTATTAACTCCAAATTTCCTCGCTCTTATGGCTGTAAGTCAATCCCTTAATGTTACTTTAACACAGTTTCTGGCAGTTGAATGAAATCTATGGTCAATATTACAACCCTTCCTTCCTAAATGAAGGAAAATATACGTGTGATTTACATAAGAAATGACGGGAAATGCTGTGAGTGAGTGGGGGTGATAAATGTCCAGGGCCCCATCGGCCAGGAATCCGAGCCGACCGTTTCACTTCAGCTGGGCCCTCGTTATCCCAATCCCAAAACCAGCAGAACTGGCAAAAATACCTCCACGCAGATACAGTTCTCAGCGCAGGAGCGGTTAGCAGCCAGAGAGGTTATAATACAAAGCTGTAAGATATATCTAAAATAATACCACAAAAATCAGATGACACAAAGAATTCTAATACTTTCCTTTTGTTAAGATACAGTAACTGAGAATACAATGAAATTCTTCATGTTCAGTATCTCCCATTAGATCAATTAATATTCAGAGAAAGGCTTTAACATGAAGTTTAAATAATCATAGAAGGAGAAAAAGAACCACCAATGTTCTAGAAGCTTCTCTAGACCTTTCAATCAATTTTATTTATATGCAAAACCAAGAGAAACTCAGAAAAAACAAAGCTCCTCCTGATGCTAAAGCTCTCAATTTACTGACAGGCAAATGGCTTCATGCTGCCACTTAATCTCATTTCTTGCATAATGCCCTCTAATTAGCATATCAAAGTGAATTAATACTTCTAGGGCATTAGCAATGGGAAAATCTGCTCCAGGCTTCACAATAGCAGTTAAGCAAGAGCCAAGAAATCCTCAAAAACACCACAAACCACTTTGCATTGCAAAACTGTTCAATTTATTTATCCTCTCTCTCTAAACACTTTTACCGCACACTGTTTTACTACTGTTCACCAAACAAAATGATAATTGCCAAAGTTACCAGCATCTGTAATGCCTGTTTAGAATCTTAATTTAGATTGTATACTTGAAGATCTCTAGATGCTTTCATTGACCCTATCATATACAACAGAAGATACTGAAAACCCGTTGTTGTTCTAAAAAAAGCAATCAGAATAATATTAAATTCCATTTTCCACTTACAATAAATAATTAAAAATTTAAAAATATATGAAAAAGCCACCTGCTGGACAATAAGGCGTGAGAGATTAGCTTTGAACGTTGATGCATGACTTAAGTATAGCAAAAGGTTTTGACCTGTAAACACATGGTACAAAACCACCCCCCTTTCCAAGTGATTGATTTGTAGGACGCATGATATTCAGTGATTCATACATAGTAACAAGTTCATATGACTGTGCAACATGCATTGAACTGATAGTTAACAAAAGAATTTGAAGTAAAATACCTAAAATAGAATAAAATTAAAGTAAGTGCATAATGATTTTTACAATATGCTTTTATGCAAAACATGCTATTTTTATCCACTTCTTGAAGCAATAAATACGTTACAGCTGTTACCATCGGACATCACACCATTTCTTCTTTAAAAAATATTTTCAGAATCTACTTTCAATCACAGGTCACTTTGCAAAATATAAACTCTAATTTATAAACGAGGACTAAAAAACCCTGAAACTTTGTCGCCTTAGTGCTCCCCATCAACCTTTAAAAACAGAAAAAGAACATTAAGTGAAAAAAACCCCAAACCAAAAAACCCCAACACTAGCGCGCCCACCCCAAACCCCAGAAGGGAGCTGGAGCACTAACGGAAGGCTAATAACAAAGAGTAGAAGAAAAAGCCGGGGTCAGTGGGGTTCTCTACATTTCTGTTTGCAACATGAAGGGAAAAAAAAAAGTATGAGAATAACAAAATAAATTATGGTGGATATTTATCCAGTACTTTGAGCCTTCCTAAAGAATGTGCGTTATTGAAAAATATAGGGAGTTCAAGTACCAGGCTTCCTCTCCTTTCACATTTAATTCCCTGTTTACTTCCACTGTAAAGACAGCATTATGGAGGAGCTCTAATGTCCAGCTGAGAAGCACAATTCATCTGTTTGGCTGATGAACTACTCCAACTTTATAAAAGCATGAACTATAAGAGCTGACAGAAACTTTAATAATTTATATTAAATATTGATGTGAATTATTTACTCCATTCATACTTAAAGACATGAATTGCCTACCAGAGAAAAGCAAATGTGACAAAAGGTCAACACGATGGTGAAAAAAGGCAGGCTGTGTCAGGCATGTGTTATCTGAACCATGCTGATCACCTTGATAAGCGAATAGCATTAAACATGACTGCTGAGAAAACAAACAAAGCATTCTTCTCAGGGTGTCAATTCATGGACTACAAACAGCTACATCTAATTCTACCAATGATACCAAGACGGGAAAACTCCACTCGGGGCTCCACTGATTTGGATGCACTAGTACACAGATTCAGTATTCATTCCTCCTATTCATAAAAATATTCATCGAACCATCATATGCACGATGTGCAAGGAATTGAAAAACAGTCTAAAAATTGAGGACAGATACAAACCGGACTCTCTCACGCTCTACTACATAATTATTAATATAGCCTTCATATGTATTTAAATACTGCGTTACATTTGTAACCATTTAGTATGTCTAATTCTGCTTATATTTGTCTACGGTAGACTGCAAATATCATTATATTAATGTTTCACACAAATCAATATTTAAATTGAAAAAAGACAGCATAATATCCATATCATACAACTTTTTCATTGAAAGCTGTAGGAATAAAGCTTGATAAATGTGCTAAATCCTGTAAAAAAAAAAAAAACAGACTCTTTTGCATTCACTACCCGCTATTACAATAATTTATCTCTGAATGCAAAAATTCCTTAACTTACAACAAGCATCCTAAAATACACCACACAGTAACTCATATAATTTAGTATTTTCAGATAAGCAAGCAAATGTGTCAAATTCAAAAATAAAATTAAGGACATGAAAAATAGCTATAAAATAAAACAAGCCCCTGCACCTAGTTAAATTAGTATTGACAAGTAGGTCCAAATTTATCCTCTACGGAGGGAGGGTGGGTAGGTGGGGGAAAAGATCTGGAAACACTGATCCTGGTAATCGACATGAAGATTGTTATTTAAATATAGGAAGGAGCACTAACAACGGTAAGGTCTAAAGGTACGGTGTAGTTACAGGTTCTGTAAGACAAAGTACCATTAATTTCTCTAATGAAAATAATCACCAAAGGCGCCCGTTTTCTTAACGAGAGAAGTACCCTGTTAGAAATCCACCAGAGAAATAGAATTTTGATAATGAATGTGTTTGAAACAGATGACCAAATGACAATCAAGACACTTTATTCAGTTTATTTTTTCCTAGTAGGACATTTACGAAGAAAAGCCATGTCACTGCCATAAGGACAGTGTAAATGACCTAACATTCTACTGCACGTCACCATTTGTAATACATTTGCTGACAATTAAAAAAAAAAAAAAAAGATACCATTCAAAAATATAACCAGTGGTTCAGTGAAGAATCTTGGATACCGAAGCATGAGAAAGGAAACAAAAGCAGAACAGTTTAAACTGAAGAAAAGATGTACGCAGATAAATACACAATGCTTGCTTCCATATGTAGTCAGGGTAAAGCAAAAATATGTATTTAGCAGTTTGCAAAAAGCACCAGGACTGCACATAGATATTTTAAATAGCTGAACTGAATAACAATAACATCACAGCTGATATTTAGAAAATAGCTAACATACGTAACGTAGGTACATACATACACACGTATATACGGATGCTATCGGTGCCATTTCATTGTTCCATTTGAATCCCTTAACGTTCAGACAGGATTCCTAGGACTGCCTATTATTATATATTACTGCAAGTTGTAGGCACTAAATGATAGCTTACAAACAGTGAAAAGTTGAAATGTGTGCAATGCGAGGGAAGAGTCCTGAGATTTCATTTCTAAATAACCAGAGTGAAGAAAGGGGTTAACGTTTTCAAATTCTGCTAGCAGATGAGGCAAAAAGCAAGTCTTTCTCAAACGAGTTACCTAACAGGCGGTTTACAGATTTTGCAGCATATTGACAAGGGGCGTTCCTAAAAGAGTTGGGCCATTTTCATCAATAAGGAGCTTTGCAGCAAGTAAGGGCATGATACAGCCCTTTAATCATCGGAATGGCATCATATGGCTATTTACAGTTGTAGCAATAAAAATAAAGGTTTTAGCTTACACGGCGAACAGCAAGAAATTAACCCCGTGGTTAACGCCACTATTCGTCTGGTTTCCGTATCTTTTTTTTTTTTTTTTTTCATTCTTTAACACAAAACCCTGCACAAGGGGAGAACGTTCTTAATGAACATTTTCCTCCTCTCTCTTCAGACATAAAAAATAGTTCAACCAGCCCAACCAGCCAAGCAGGCCTTTCTCTTCCCCTGCGGACACCTCCTGCAGTCGAGAAGTTCATTAAGTTTTATGATCTTCCCAAGTCAGTCCTGCTTATAAGCCTCACAAAGGCCACAAATCTGGCAAACCATCATGTATGCCATTAGGCTTTACTAGTAAATGAATGCTATTTAGGGTTTGTGGTGACAGTAAATTAGGCTTTGGTTGGCAGCTATCATTGTTTCTGTCGGACTTACAGAAATAAATAAATAAATGTATACGTGTACGCATACATGCACATGCATTCAGACATTTTTATAAACGTGTGTTCCTATCTATACAAATGATTTTTAAAGACAAAAACCCAAATCATCTACCGACACAGTCCAGGACCTAATAATATGTCATTCCGTTGGGAAATAATCGCAATTCCCTAACCATTTTAAGACCGTAAGAATTAATATGTTTTCATTTCTATCTCCATGAGAATAACCAGTACCTCAGGTATAGCAACGTCCTAATGGAGGCTTAATCAAATTACAAATCTGAAGGATTTTTAGTCGGTAAAAAAGAGCTATCAAAAAAAAAACGGAGGCGCAAATCAGTTTTTGATTCCTGCTGGTAGGCGCGTAAGGAGACAGACTGTTACACAGGTATGCAACAGATGTGAGCACGCATTAAGAATGCAACTTTAACGCTTCCGAGCGACACCTCAGAGAACGGGTAAAACACAGCAAAACAGCGTCAACAGGCTCTCACTTGCTTATCTTCGTATTTTATTGGAGGGGCTTCCGTAGAACTTTGGGTATCATTTTTCTTTGAACTAATTAAAGAAGTAAGTGGCAGTTTCTTTATGAAAACCATGCTACCTTGTGGTTGCCTCAAAGAATGCATGTATCTATTAATATCTGTAAAGCTCTTAAATGTATTATGCAGCACTTTTTTAAAATGTTAAAATGTTAAAAAAGAAATGTCAGGCTAAATTCAGCAAGCTCAGTGATTTGCTTTGTACGTGGTAAATACCTCACGGGGGGGAGGGGGGGGAATCTTCAGCTCCTAACCCTAAGTAAGACAGAGAGAGAGGCTTTTAAAAATGTGATGCATTCATTAACCCTTGCGGGAGAGGGATAGAGTTGCTCTACCTAAACTGAGGATTCCTCTACGTGTTCTCTCACGACCAGTCCTCGCTGACTGTACTGAAAACTACTAAAATATAAAAAAATACATAATTCAATACAAAAATTACTTAAATATTGCATTACTTATTTCAGAACAGACATGACTGCAATTACGCTTTATGTATAGGCTACAGTCTCCCTCCTCACCTCTCGCCCTTCTCACAGAAGAAGGTAGCGATAAAGCCATCACGGCAATTCCCACTGCCAACACCAAGGTAAACTTTGGTTCTGATTAAAGAGAATTAAATGCCGGCGTGCGACCCAGTTGCAGGCGGATTTAACTACTCGGACCACAAGACAATGCAGAGTACCCGGGGGGAGGCGGGGGGAACCTCTGCTTTAATTGCATCTCAGACCGTTCATCCTTCCAGTTCAGAATTGTTTGAGCCGTTTCCTACGAAAACGGCTTCTAGAAAATATGCCAGAATTTATATTCACATTTTCTTTGCTTTAGCACGCTAACTAAAGCCTACACAGACATTTCGTCTCAACCGGGAGACCCTGAGTGAAGGTCCCCCTCCGGGAACAGTTTTTGGTGGGGGTGTGGATTCATCTCCCATCAATCACGCGGTGCATTAATCCTGTCCCTCCTGTGCTGCCGGGGCTGGCAGGATCTCGCCTTTGGGCAGGCAGACGCCTTCACTCTTTGTTGGTTCTCAGGGATTTCACAAAAGAGATAACTTGCAAACTTGGCTCGACTACTCGCAGCACAAAGGCAGGATCCCAACTTACAAGTTATCACAGAAACACCCCGAAACGTTTCAGACCGCAAAGTCTCGTCAGGTTCCCTCTCGCCTCCGAGACGGCGGTGGCCTCACCAAACACCCTCTGCCAGTAATCCCCGCCGCTGAAAGGACTTGGGTTTTTCTTCGCAGCTCACCTCTGACATGTGGTTGACTATACTTTCCTTTCAAAACAGTGAGGCTAAGCCCTCTGCAAATAAAGTGATCGCAGGACCTGCGCCTGCCTCCTTAATTGAAATCTGCCTGCCGCAAAATGTCCGAACATCGAGGGCAGGCTGCTTGGCTGGCTCCCGGAGCAGGACAGGCAAAAAGTTTAGGGCAAGGCAGAAAACAAACAGAAGCCCAAGAAGGACGGAAAAGGGTTACGAGTTGATGGAGGCACAACGTAGGTAGGTGGGGAGGGAGGGCAGAAGGGGGATCATTCCCCTCATCCCGGGTAATATAATGCAATATAAAGCAGAATCAATCTTAATATTCACAACCCAGTCAATACCCTAGTGCTCAGCTGTCAGCAGAAACTGAAGTGGATCCCCGGTAGCAAAGAAACCCTTGGACATAAAGCACCATAATTTACTGAGAACAGTGCACTTTTAGACTTCTCAGCTGAGATTTGCAATGATTTCACGTTTGTTGTTTTCGTCCATAGTCTTTATTTTTCCAGCGTGCAATTAAGGGGAACGTGACTGAATATCAAATATAGCTAAAAAGCTGGCCATTGCACGCATTTGTTTTTGAAGCCAGATCATAATAAATGTTCTTATTCTCGTGGTACAAAGCAGAATACTTTGCAAATTTTCTTCTTTAAAAAAAAAAAAAAAAAACCAAAACACCAAAACTCTGTAAATTCAGTGATGCGAAAAAACTGCAAAAAATCCCCTGAAATGCCTCTAAAAAAACCCTTAGAGTTTATAGGTGCCGCATTAACGCAGGAAAAAAAAAATATTTTTGGTACTTTTGAGACGAAAATTTTTGGCGTTTGGAACACTGTCGCCCAACAGCAGCTCAGGCTTCGCTGCTGCTGCCTGCACAAACGCGGGGTCGAAGCATCCGCCGCCGGGCGCTGCCCGGGGTCCCTCGGCAGCCCCCTTCCCCCGCCCGGCCGCCCGGGCGCCACCGCTGCCCGCCCCGGGCCCGGCACCGCGCGCCCGCACCGGGTTTATCGCCCCCGCCGCGTGCATCCCGGGGGGGGGGGGGGGGGGATGCGGTGCGAGGTAACGGAGACCTGACAAGTGTTTCTGCAAAGTGTCCCGGCGGTGGAAAAGGCAGCGCGGGCGCCGGCGGGGCAGCCCCGGCGCTGCGAGGGGAGCGGCGGGGGCTCCTCCGCCGCGCCATTTCGCAGCCAGGCAGCCTCCGCCGGCGGGACGGGCCGGGCCGGGCCGGGCCGGGCCGGGCCGGGCCGGGGGGGCCGCTCGGCTCGGCGGGGCGCGCCGGGACCCCCCCCCCCCCCGCGGCGCCCGCGGCCGTGCCCCCGCTCCGGCGGCGTGAGGGGCGGCAGCGGGCCGGCCCCGGCCCCGCCGGCGGGCAGCGGCGCGGGGAAGGAAGGGAGGGATCAAGATGGCTGCGGCGGCGGCGGCGGCGCGGGCGGCCCTTACCTGTTTTCTCCTTGATCTCGCAGAGGACACTGAACAAGGCGGGCTTCATCCTGTGGCAGTTCAGTGCGTGTTTTCTGAAAGAGAGCAGAGAGCACACAGCGGTTAACGCGGCGTTTTAGCAACATGGCGCCTTCCCCGAGAAGGATCCCCGTCTCCCCGAGCACCCCCCCTCCCCGTCCGTCGCCCGCCGGCCCCGCCGCCGTTCGGCGGCTGCTGGCGGGGGCCGCGGGGCCGCGGGCGGAGGAGGGGGCCGCGGGCCGGCTCCCGCTCCCCTTCCCTCTTGACTTTTACACCGAATTATCTTTGTGCAAATGCCGCCCGACCGAGGGGTATAAATCACCCCCCCCCGTCCCCGGTACGATCCGTCCTGCGATATTACAACTGATTTATTAAGGGGATTTGGAGGGGGGGGCGCTTCCAGAGTTAATATTCTTTGTTTTTTATTTATTGTGATTTAAAACACCCCGGGTTTGTCCTTCCCCCCCCCCTCCACCACCACCACCACCTCCCCGCAGCAATATCTTGTCAGGTTTGTAATTCATCCGCCGCCACTCCGGGGGCAGGGAGGGAAGGAAGGGAAGAAAGGAGAGGGGGGAGGAAAACAAAACAAAACAAAAAAAAAAAAAAAAAAAAAAAAAAGTTGCGCTCTTAGGGGGAGCGCGGAGCCGCCCGACGGACGGACGGACGGACGGACGGACGGACGGCGGCTCCGAGGCCGGTGTCCGCCGGACAGTGTCCAACGGGAACACGGATCAGCCACAGGCTCCCGCGCACCGCAGCGGCGGCTTAAGCATCGCATACTTATATATTTATTATATAAATCTATTATTTTTTTTTTTAAATCATTAAATAGCAACTTTGGCTCTGCCTTGGCTGCTTGCAATTTCTCCTACGGCACCGAGAAGTTGCTCTAATTGTGAGACTCCGGGTCCCCGCAGAGGAGCAGGAGGGAGAGAAACAAAAACCACACGCACACACACCAAAAAAAAAAAAAAAAAAAAAAAAAGAAAAAGAGACAAGGTTTAATTAGACGAAACCAACTTTGCTTGTGCCTCATCCAGGCTTTGGTCAGTGATGGTCATGATCTGATGGAGGATGTCGCCGATGTCCTGCTTCCTGCCGTCGCCGTCTGCCCCTTCGTGCCCGTGGGGAGGCGGCAGGGCCATGCCCCCCTGCACCGAGTGGCCGGCCAGGTTCACGCCGGCCAGGGTCTGCAGCATCCGGGACTGATCGTCCATCGCCTCCGGGCGCGGCCCGGCCGGGCGTGGGGGCGGCGGCTCCGCTCGGCGCCGGGCTCCGCTCGGCCCCGGCGCGGCTCAGTGCCGGCTCCGCGCTCCGGCCCCGCGCTCCGGCCGCGGGGCAGCGGGCGGCGGGCGGCGGGCGGCGCCGACCGAGACCGCGACCACCACAAAAAAATCGGTGTTTGTGTTTGACCGGATCTCAGCTGTTTATTCCACTCTCTTCTCCTTCCCCGTGCAGTAAATCACTCTCTTCTTTAGTTACAATCTTCTTTCATCATCATCATATTTGTGGCTCGGATAAATGACTCGATAAGGTTTCTTTGCAGTTTTCTTTCCTTGGTACAATCTTCCTCCAAAGCTTGTTTGGTTTGGGGTTAGTTTGTTTTGGGGGGGGTTGTTTCTCCCTTTTTTTTTTTTTTTTTAATTTTTATTGTTGCTTTTTATGCCTTTCCCCACTTGTCCAAAAATCTTCTTTGCAAAAAGGCAAAATTTAAAAAAAAAAAAAAAAAAAAAATACAAAAGGAAAAAAAAAAAAAAACAACCTCGCTTTCAAATCCTGAAGAAGTTAGGAGGGTGGCAAACAGCAAAAACCACAACAAACCAGGCGAACACCCCCACCCCCAAACTGCAACATAAAAAAAAAAAAAAAAAAAAAAAAAAAAGCCAAGAAAACACAATCACAGAGGGGGAAAAAAAAAAAATTAATCGCCCTCCCCCCCCAAAAATAACAAATGATCCCGAGTCTGTGCAAGGGGGGGTAAAACAGCAGCAATCAAAAGTTTGAACTTGTGCAAAGAAAAGAGCGGAAATAACGGGGAAAGAACTGTAAAAAAATTAATTACACACTCTCTGCAAAGCAATGTGCAAAAATATCAGCCCGCCGGAATTTATGAGCCCCGCCGCCCGGTGCCTGTGTGTGTTTTATGTTGTTTGATGGCCGCTCCGGTGAGGGATTGACAGCCTGCCAACGCCACTCACTCACCGCAGACGTGTCACCCTGTGAAGGAGGAGAGCGGCCGCGCGCGAGAGGGACGCGGAGCCCGCCGCGCCCCGCCCCCCGGCCCCGCCCCGCCCCGCCCCTCCCGCGGGACGCCGCGCCGCCCCGCCCCGCGCCCCGCGCCCCGCCCCACCGGGCGGGGCCGCCGCCGCCGCCGCGGGGCCGCCCCGCCCGGGGCCGCCCGCCTCACGGGGTCCGGCTCGCCGGGGTCGCCCTCCCGCCGGGCACAGCGGCGGCGGCGGCGGCGGCGGCACCCCCCCCCAAACACCCCCGGGAGGGGAGGGGGGCGGCCTCGGCCGGGAGCGGCGGGCGCGGCGGCCAATCGCCGCGCGCGGGGGCGGGAGCCGGCGGCGGCGCCGGCCACTCGGCGTGCGCGAGGCGGTGCCGCGCCCGCCTGGCCCCGCGCGGGCCCCGCCCCCCGGCTGAGAAACTTCTGATTGGGCCGTTCGAACGGTCACGTGGCGGGGCGACCGCCGTTGCGCCCCCGCCCCCTCCGTTGCTATGGTAACCCCGGGGCCGAGGCCTCGCCGCGCCGCGCCGCGTCCCCGCCGGGCCTCGGCCTGGGGGCTGCCCCCGGCCCGGCCCGGCCCGGCCCGCAGCCGGCCTCACCCCGGGGCCGGAGCCGCGGCCGCTCGTCGTCTGCCCGGCCGTGCCCCGAGCGCCCTCCTGGCGCACAAGGCCTGTCCCGAGGCCGGAGCCTTCGGGGGCGACTGGCTCGGAAGCGAGCTTTAGAGGGTGCCGCTTCGGAACCAAGGCTTTTATTTCAAACCTCTCTTTTTGGCACGTATGCCTAGGCTGCCAAAAATGTGAAGGGGAAAAATAAAAGTATGTATTGAGAATAATTAAGACTTCATTCTACAAAGGGGTTCTCTTTAGATCATGGCCACCACCCCCACAAATTGTTCTTACATGTAACACCTGCCCCATGCGAATACATAGGGGAACTTACTTTAATTTTGATCAATTTTCCTCACGTTTTGAGCAGCGTGTGACAAAACTATTGCTACAGAGACCTCGCAAGGAAGCGAAAACCACCTGTAGCGTGGCGATAAAGAGCCACAGTAGCAATTAAAATGATATTTAATTTGTTGTATGTACTTTACCTGTGATGGACAGTTTCAGTTGAAAGAAGTCATGTCCAAACTAAAATCTCATCCTCGCCGCTGACATTTCGTGGATGTATGGTTGACAACTCCGACTCAGCGTGGCTAAAACAGAGCTCTTCATCTCCCTCCTTGGCTTCCGCTTGCCTCTTCTCTCAATCACGGTTGACATCACCATCATCGTACCTTCACTCAGGACCGTAACTTGGATGTCATCTCTTTGATTTGGAACCCTTAACCGCGTCTCACCGAGGTTACATTGTTTAACTGTTGTGGGTTACTGCTGGTTAACGTAACTATGCTTTCACCGTCCCTCTAAGCAACTAGCATGTTCATGCAAATTCCAGTTATCTTCTGTCTTGATTACTGTACCATTTTCTGGGCTGAGCAAACATCTTCTTAGTCTCATCCAGCTTTATTAAGAACGCTACTCCAAAGATCTTTTTTATCACTATTCCTCTGACTATTCCACAGATCGGTTTGCCTTCGTCCACTGAGGGCAAAGTTTCACAGGAGAGATGAGCAGCTCTACTGCCTGCCTGGTACTGAAACTAACGGGATGGTGCTCCCGTCCTTCCCTCCCTGCACCAGCTCCGGTACTCCTCTCACCCCACAGCAACCTGGCTCACCTCACCACATCAGCAGGAAGCTGCTCTTCTGGGTTATTTTCTCTACTGGTTTATCAGGCTGAGTCGAGTAATTACAGCGTGAGATGACTGCTGGAGAAGGGCCCTCTGCGCTCTGCTGTGCCTCCTGGTCACGGCCTCACGCTGCCTGTGATCTGCCACTTGCTGGAGCAGTTCCAGCTCCCTGCCTTCGCTCGGCCCCTGCCGCCGGCCGTTGTTACCTGCCCTTTGCAGCACCAAACACCAATCTCCGCTCAGGGGCCTCTGGCAGCACTCTGGGCCGTGCTTGTCACCGTCCTCCTGCACCGTCCCTTTTAAAGGTTGCTTTTTGTCGTACAGCTGTTGAGAGACTGCGCGGTCAGGGTTTGCTGAGGAATTAACCCATATCGCCTCGTTATTTCCACAGGAGACTGCGGAGGCAGACTGCACCAGCAAGTCTGGAAAGGGATGACACAAATGCGCGGCCGAAAGGCCCCGGACGGACACCAGCAGGGAAACGAGCCCTGGCAGTGCCCGGTAACGGCTCCGGCCCCGGGTGAGGAGGCGGTGTGAGGCGAGCGCACCACGGAGGGTGGCTGGGCTCCCCTGCTTGCTCCACGCAGCGCCTGCCGTCCTCCGCGCTGGAGGCCACACGCTGAGTTAGGCGGAGCGCCAGGCTGAGCACCAGTCTAACCCAGCAGGATGCTTCTCAGGGCTTTAAGTGCTGCCAACACGGTTAATTACATTCTTTTGCAAGTTACTTCTGTTTAAACACATCCTGCTTATGCTTGTACACCGAGCACTGTGCGGAAGGTTTGGTTTAGACCCACAAAGTAAATGCAAGTCCCGCTGTGTGCCAAACAAGGGAAATCTGGTGAATCTGGGAATACAGCCGGTGAGACCTCAGTCAGAAAGCACCCCGGTTCTTTACTTGCAATGAGCAGCACAGCTGGCAGGTGTGACTACTGCGGTTTTCTTCATTAAAAACTCGACATTTGAGGAGCTTTTACCAACGTTTCCACGGGAGGTTTGTTACCGACCGTGCATCGGTAACGGCAGAGCTCAGCGGGGCGCCCCGCCGAGACCCGGCGCCCCGCCGTGAGGAGCGCCGCTCCCGCCGCCCCCCGGGGCCGCCGCCGGGCAGAGCGCGCCGTGAGGCACCGAGCACCGCGGCGGAGCGGGGCCGCTGCGGGGCCGCTGCGGGGCCGGGGGCCAGGCCCCCGCCGCCCCGCGCCGCTCCGGCCCCGCCGCGCGCATGCGCGCGGCCCCGCCGCCGCCGGGGCCCCACTTCCGGAGGCGGTACTTCCGGGTCGCGGCGCGGCCCAGCGCTCCCGTCCCGCGGCATCCCGCGGCCCCGGCAGCGGCTGCCCCGGCCCGCCGGCGGCGCCCGGCCCGGCCCCACGGAGCGGCGTGGCGGCCCAGCCTGTAAGTGTGGAGGCGTGCGGGGGTCCTCGCCCCGGCGCCGCGGTGCGTGTCGCGGAGGGGCGGGCCGGGGCTCGGCTGCCCGCCCGGTACCGGCCGGCGGCTCTCCGGGAGGTCCCGCTGGCTGGCCGGGGCACCGGCGCCCCGTGCTGCGGCCCCTCCTGTATTTCTTCAAATGAGAGCCTGCGGTGAGCCCGCGGGACGCCGTCACCTGTCACGGCGAGGCGTGAGCCTTCGGCCTGGGAGGGACGTGCCCGGGAGCGGCAGGACCCGAGACCCCCGCAGCGGCGGCGCCGGGCCCGCCCGCTGCCCCGGGGGCTCCGGGAGCTCCGGGCCGCCGCCGCTCCGGGGGGCGAGGCGGGAGCGGGGGGCAGCCGGGCGCTGCGGCGGGGGCGGGTGAGCGCCTGGCAGCGAAGCTCGCAGGGAAAAACGGGCGAGCGCGGTGCGGGGCGTGCAGCTGAAGTCCGTAAAAGGTTGGCGCTGGGCGTGCGGTGAAACGGGCGGGCAGGTGAGGGGGGGCCGGGGCTGCGCTGGAAATGCTCCGGGCTCGATGTGACCTGGGGTCTCCGCCGGCCTAGCGCTGCCGCTCCGTCACCTTGTGTCCTGGCCGCTCCTGCCGCCCGCGGGTCATTGCTCCGACTGCTCGGGTGCGCTTTTAGCGTCACCGCACCTGAGCGCGGTGCTGGGTCCTGTTCTCGTTGTCTCATGTGCGCGGCGAGCCGTGATGGGCACGGGTGTTCTCACCGCAGGAATACCGGCGAGGGAGCGAGACGTGGTTTCTGGGAGAAGCAACAAGAGTTGATTTCAGTGTCAGTGGAAGCTTAGTGGTCATGTAAATGAGAAATGCTAGAGCCAAGCTTGGATTTTCTGAGTATGCTCTACGTGATTTTAGGTTTCAGGGGATTATCAGGTAGATGCAAGGTTGGGAATTAAACTCTCTCCGTTATTTCCTTCAAAATCAGAGCAAATCTGTTCATGGATGCTTTTTTGGGTTAGATTAAAAAAAATTGAGATCATTGTCTACATATAGACGTGCACAGAAATAACTGAAGTGGTGAATTAGAACCAATTTAGTACGCTTCTTTCTCAGTTATGTTTCAGGTCTTTCTTCTTACACCCTTTCGTCATCTGTGTATGGGTTTAACTGTTTCACCCAGTTGCAACCAATAACAAATGTGTCCAATAGCTGAGTTCTTCTGTAGGTTTCCCTTTTGATCGGCAAACGCCTCAGCAGGTGAAGCACCTTGGCAGAACGGTCTGTGTGTTCTGCACTCTGGAGCACAAATTTTCCCAAACTTCCTAAGTTGTGAGCGTGACAAACAGACCCCTGTATTGAAAGGTCCGTTATACCAACCAACGGGACGGCAAGTTGCACCCCGCCGACAGCCCCGCGTAGGACCAGCAGGTTGCCCTGTGGCAGCTCTGTTTGACCCCATGCTCAGAGATGGACGAGTGGCGCTTGCTGAGCGCGGGGAGCGGAGAGCTCAGGCTTTCTTCAGTTCTTCCCTTTTAGCTGCTGGGAGGGACAGGCTGTGAGCGTGGGGGTGTGCAAGCAGAAGCGTAGCAGCGCTGGCCCTTGCAGCACACAAAATACTACTGCAGGGGCATCAGTACTGCAAACTATTTGTGTCGTTGGTATCGTGGTGGCTCGTGGGTGTGATGCTGCCTTGGGTTTGAGACGTGCCTTGCAGTGAGTTTGCTGTTTCAGGTTTTGCCAGCAGCAGTTTTCCATTTGTCAGAAGTGACCAAGTGAGGGTTTTTCTATTAGACGGACCTCGGAAAGACCCCAGGATGCGTTTTAATATTAATTGGTGTGTGTGTCTGCTAAGAATCTTTATTAAACTGTGATATCTAGCTATTCATTGTCTATAAGCTCAGTTTCTTACACAAGACAGCACAAGGGTAGTCCCTACCTTATTTCCTTATTGCTCGAGAAGTACTGTATCTAAATCAGTTAGTCCAAAAGCAGGACAAAGCTCCTTGAATATGTTTTGTGTGCTCTTGAAGGAGACAGACCAAAAATTTGTCAAGACAAAAATTAAAAGCCAGAGGAAAGGGAGATTCATCTGTTACTGAAGAAATGTGACTCTGTCCAGTTACATTTGATGTAGAGTCCCAAAGGGGCTTAAGTCTTGGGAGTTTTTTAAGTAGGTATTATCCTCATGAGCATTTGTGAAGTTAGAAACAGCTTGCACCCTGTTATATTAAAAAATAAGATTGTGATCACCCTTTTTATGTAATAAAAATATTTTCATGTAATCAGAAGTGGAATGACAACAAATGGGAAAAAAATGACAAAAACAAAACTACCTGTTTTGGTATCTGCTTCTGTTTAATACACAAATGCCAGAGGAACCCAACCACGCATCAGCGTTGAGGACCAGCAGGCATGTCTGTGCTACTTCTGCAGTGCTGCACAGAGGCTGTTCCGAAGACCCCGCGGGCTGGCTGCAGCTACAGCAAGTCCCCAAGCTTTGTCCCGGGCCCACCCAGAGCAAGCTCTGTAGGGCTGCGGACCTTCACGTGCTTGAAACACCTTTCAGTCAAGTTTGGCTCCAGCACATCCGGGCAGGCTTTATAAAGCAGCCGTACGAGTGAAATATGGGCAATTTATGAACAATGTCATACTTCCACGCTCACTTGCTAATTGCGGTGTAGGCATGGCTAGTGAGTCTTGCTCAGGAACACCCAAACAACGCAGCATCTCTCTGTGTTACACAGGCAAAAAAAGTAAAATGTTGAAGCTTTCTGGTTTGTTGTGTTGTTTTGTTTTTTTTAAAGGTTGAAGGTTGTATAGGTGTTTGTAAAATTTACGGGCTTTTTTTAGGCTCTTGAATACCACAATGAGAAGAGCCAAAATAGAAGTTCTAATATTTGAGCAGTCCGAGCCTACGCTTTTATCCTCCTCTTCGCAAGTAGGTATTTTATTTGTTCATCGTAGGAATGTTAAAGCTTAGCAAATTGTCTTTAAAGTATTTTAGGCATATGAGTGAAAAATCCTGGTTCTGTGTAAAAGTGCATTGCCATTGTTGAAAGTACTCCTTTCCAGCTTTCTGTGCAAGCAGAAGTGCAGTCAGCTTCACCCGCTCATGGACAGCGGCTGCTGTTCCCCATTTCTGGAAAAGAGTGTTCATCAGGAATAAAAATAAAACAGAAATTGTAACGTGTTATTTAAAAGGTACTCTGTTTTGTTTTGTTATTTTAAAATCGGCAGTTAAGCCTTAACAATGACCTCAAATACTCATGTTTTTTCTGGATAGTGAATTCTCTTGAACACATGCTGTGAAATGAGGTGGTAGGGATGGATTCCTGTGCGGTGGGTCATCGCAATATGACACCGCAGATGTAATGTGTGTGTTAGGTAATGCTTGCTAGCCAGTATGAAAAAATAAGCATAATCATAGACATTAAAAATTAAGCAAAGTGTTTGCACATATTTAGATTAGGCAAAAACTAGGCAAGATGCCGCTTTTCTAAACTGCTTCTATCCAAACCATTCAGTACAGTATCAGAATGAAAAATGACAACACTTTGTCATCTGTTCAAATTGATATTGCACTCTTTGCAGTGACAGCTGAAAAGGCCCACAGGTGCCATATAAAGAGGTGACCATGTTGTCATATTTCATTTAGGCATCCCTCTGCAAAGCCATAATTACCTAATTAGGTTGTTAATTAGGAGATTAGCATTTCACTATATTGATAGAATGCTCTTTGCAGGCATGAGTCTAGATACAGATTTGTCTGCCCTAATTTATAATCTCTGCGGTTTTTTTATACTTATTTATTTGCTTAAAATCTTGATGCGAGATAGCTCAGGTTAGCTGAGAATCAAGTTGTTTACAATTAAATGAAGATTTGACAAGATCAGGAAACAAATAAAGGCGAGTATACAGTTTCCATACATACTCCAACATTCCCTCCCTCCTTCCCTAAAGCTCAATAATTAAAATATTGGAGTTGGTATAATTTGCATCCTGATTAGCATGACAACAAAAATACAGCCAAATTCCAAGCAGTTCATAAACATAGAAATACATAGCTAGTGCCAGGTTGATTTACAGGTTTGAAAACTGACAAATAATTTGTCGGAAGTTGTGTCTAATGTAGTGTTTTCTCATCGTAACTTTCAAATTCCAGTTTCACTTGTGAAAGAGCGCCTCTTTAAATGATTATTTGCTTTTTAATGATAGGACCCAGAGCATGAGTGACAGCTTCTCTAGATAAGTGTTCATTCTTAAATGCACTTGAGCTTTTGTTGAAACATAAACTTGAATTTTCATATATTGCGGTTCACTTTCCTTTATCCTGCATGCACAGGAGCCTGTCTGGCATTCAAGGGTTTTGATTATTTGTACTGCTGCAAATGGAGATAACCAGAAGCATTTCTTTTGCAATTGCAGACAGAAGTTAACTGTGAAATTATTTCATATAACCTGAATCATAAATTTTGAAATACATTCACACTTTCCTATTCCAGCTTATATGACATGGCGTGGGGGAATCAATTTTTTATTCTGATCTGCCCATTTTTTTCATTAGTTTTTAAGACCACTTTAAAGAGCTACAGTCAGAGAGGTGTTTAATCCGGTGACTGTGGAAGCCCTTGAGTGATAAGATGACCTGTAATGTTATAATTCTTCTAGCCTGCTGTATTCTGAGATTATTAGCAATTATTTTAGATCCAGGGTGTACCGTCCAGAAGCTGCATCTTTGTTTGGAATATTTTTGTTTACCTTGAATTGGGCTTCAATTGTTTATTACTTCCTTAAGGAGGACAGTCAATTTAAACATATTTTCTTCTTTAAAAAAAAAAAAAGCTACAGCTTTGCAGAGTAGGGAGAGAAGACCTTTTTTCTGCTTCTCACTTTTTACTTTTAGAGAGCAAAATAACCTTGCAGGAATTGGCTCGAGAGTTTTATGGAGAATTTACAGCTACTTTTAGCTGTTTGAACTGAAGGATTCTTAAAATTATTCCATTAACATTGGTAAAATTTCAGAGTTGTAGCTCTTTCCTGTAACAGAACATTTTTAGTTGCTTATAGCCTTCTCCAATTTTTATCATTTATTCTAGCTTATTTAGAGGTCTATGAGCAAATTTCCATGTGTGCTACATGTGATACATTTTGAAGCCTGAAAGGCATAAATATCAAAATTTTCTGAGCGGAAAATATTTCTTGTACTTTGACCAGTTGTAGCATGTCGTGAAAAGGTGGAGTAAAGCTTGCAGTTTTAGGAACAAGCGTCCTTACGTCAAAGATGGGCTGGTGGTGACCAGGTAGTGTTCGGTGGAGCTGTAAGTGTTTAACCTGATGTCTGTAAGCTCCTTACAGGGACGGGTGCGGTGCACGAAAATGTGCCCGTTGTCAATAGTTTCACCGTACCAAGCGAGGCCCGTAGTTCTGCCAGAAAACGTTTAAGGAGCCTGCAGGTGAGGACAGGGAGCCGAGCGGAGGGCTGGGGGGCAGTGGAAGGCAGACTCGGGGGTCCTGCACCGCTGCTGGCAGGCGTGAAAGTGAACCACGCCGGCCTCGGCTGTTGCTGCCGGTGGGTAGTGATGAGCCACCTTTCCCTGGGCAGCAGTAGGGAGGGGTTCCGTCAACTTCAACCATGTATGTTTAAAACAAACTGGAAAATTCAATGCAAAATAACTGTGTTTTCCCAAAAGTAAGGTAACCTGCGCTCAGCGTTTTCCATGCTCAAGGTCAAATGTTTTCCTCTGGAAATAGCGGTAAGAACAGGCTGACACGTGGTTGCAGTCCCACAAGTCAGCGTGGCCCAGCACCGGAGCAGCAAGACAGCGCTTCCAGCTGTGCCTGCTGTTGTCTGCGCTGGTGCGTGGTGGGTTGATGGGGTGGATGGGATGGGTGGCAAGCACAGGAGGTGTGTGTTTAGCTTGTCCGTTCCCCTTATCTCACACTTGCTTTGATATCTTGTTGGCACTTGATGTAGGATAACGTGCATATAAATCAGACTGGTGTCTGGGGTATGTATGGGGTTTTTGGTGGGGAAAGAGGAAAGTGAGGAAATCTTCCTTTAACTTAAATAAATACAGTATATCAGGCAAGCAGGAGGGTCACAAGAACACTTAATACGTTTGTGAAGTTGCCTCCCCAAATTCAGATGTGTTTGCCTGTGTGTTTAAGGTATAGCCTGCATAACTACATACCCTCTTTTCAAGACCTTTCTGTCACCCACTGGGAGCTGAATAATTTGTTAGAGCGTTCTGCATTACTTATTGTATGCTGTGTTATGAATGAGGTTGATCTGCATAACAGCCTCGCTTCACTTGCTGTGAAAGTCTATAGATGCCATAAATATAGCAGTGGGTTACTGGAAGAGGAATATTTCTGATAAAAATAGTAGACTGAGATCCAGCTGTCTGATTTTGCTACAAAGTTCCTGTGAAACCTGGCAAGTCGTTCAGCCTCTTGAAGGTGCGGTTTTGCATCTTTGAGGATGTTCTGTAACCGCACAAGACTTGCAGGGGGCTGTGCTCCCCCTGGTCTGTGGGGCACTTCAGTAATGCAGCGATGGGACCAAGGAGAGGGTGAGAGAGGGCATTCCTATCCGGGGCATTGATTAGATGATACGCGGGAAGTAAGACAGATGAATAATAAAGATGAAGAAGAAAGTGAAGGGCGGATTCAGCTCTGTCCACCTATGTGATGAATCATGGGAGGTGTTTGCCGATAAGTAGTATATCATTGTAACACTAACCTGTATATCATGTCATACATAAATACTGTTAAGGATGCATAGGTTTCACATTGCTCCCTTCATTTTTAGTCTTCGCATAGAGTATGCTTGACAGCTGTCTGCAAAGTATTTTATTTAATAGTAGAATAATATTTATATAGTGCAAGTATTAAAAGAACATTTATTTTTTGTCTATGATTGAAGAATGTATAAATTGCTGATGCTCAGAACGTCCCTGAATTCCCTTAAATTCAGCGACTACACATGGATGTGGTAATCGTGTGTGGGTGTAAGGAATGCAGAGGAGGCGGTATGCTGGCAAATCTCAGGAGATCTAGAAATTGATCTTGTATTTGTAATTTTGCTGAAACTGATGACGTGGAGGCTTTAGGTATTCACGTAAATGTTTGCAAAACCGAACTTGGCTCCTCTGAATTCTTTTACTTCATTGGAGGTCACTGTTCCTCAGACCAGGGCCGTGCCATCTATTTGTGTTTTGCCTTTATCAAAAGGAGGAACCCGGTGAGAATTGTGTAGATAGCAACTATTAAAATAAGGCATAAAAATCTGAACTTTTTTTCTGATTTTTTTGAGGGGGGTTAACTGTTTATAGAATTTCCAGTTACCGTTAATTTATTGAGAAATTAGTTTTAATGTATCCTTTTGAAAATTCTGAAGAGGAGGAGGAAAAAATCGTGTTTGTATTAAACTTCAGAGTTTGAAATAGAATTTCTGGCAATTTTTCACTGTTCATGTTTATGGGAAAAGTGATGGCTTATGTAAAATTGTAAAGAAGCTTGGGTAATTTAGCACACGGACTGTTAATAGCATGAAGTCGGGGTGCAGAGTATAAAGGTAAAATTCTCGCATCTGCTGTTACATGTTGTTAACTCCCTTAGCAGACATTAAATCATTTCAAGTACAATAATAGTGTGGGAGGTAAATTAACTAACCATTAACAATCTTATAAATACACAATTAACATGCCAACATTTATATGACACATTGATGGGGCAGCAGTAATTTTTGATTGGGAGTTTGCAGACCTTTTAGAAGCCTAAGGCGGTTGCTTATTTAAACAAGTTCTTACTGCTTGCAGGTAAGCATGGCCTTTTCTAATAAGCGGTGTGTAAATAATTAAATTTTAAAGAACATTCTCGGCACACTTTTAAAAATACCCATACACAGTGTACTTAGTTGTGCCTGTATTCGCGAAGTCTCACAATACCAGTCACACTGTCACGGCTTAAAGGCCTTTAACACGGAAATTACAGCCGGTTGCCTTAGAGTAGGATATTTGCCTTATGGCCTCTTGCTTTGAGGACAGCGAGAAATCCTTCAGGGAGAGCAGGCCTACTTTCTGTAATGGAAATAGTCAGAAAATAAAAAATAGAACTTGGAGTCGTGGCGTTGCTGAGGTTGGCGGGGACCTCTGGAGATCTAGTCCGACCTCCCAGCTCCAGGCAGGGCCAGCTAACGCGGGTTGCTCAGGGCCTTATCCGATTGGGGTTTGAATATCTCCAAGGATACTGATGGAGCGTATTTAGCTAATAGCATAATTTATTAAAATGTATGGTGGGGGTAGTGGATTAATAACAAGCAGCATGTCAGTTTTATTTCTCTACCATTGTTTTATTGAATTCCTTCTTGCTGCTGGGTCTGTTGTTTAATATAATACTTTTGATTTTTGTCTACATTTTTTTAAAGCAGAAAGGACATAGCCTTTCAGAAAAAACAATGGCAAGATCTGTGGCCAAGGGAGCAAAAAAGGCCTAAAAATGAAGGATGTAAATCTCTATGTATTGACTGTTCTAATTAGCAGATGCTGATGTTTGGTGGTAGGGAGGATCCCAGTGGGGGTGGTGGTTTTGCAATTTACAATACACCCTCAAAATTTTGCTTTTGTCATTGTTAGATGAGTGTCCAAATAAAGTATTACTTTTGTTTCCAACTATTGAAATGCAGAAGCTGCTTTGCGGGGCTTTATATGTTAATACACCTTTCCCCTTGGAAGCATACGGGGGAAATGATGAAATGTGTTTGGTCCTGGAACAAGCCTGTCTGATGCTTTCTTTCACTTTCTTCTGGTTTTAAAGTCTGCCAGCAGAAGGCCAGCTGCGTTTACCAGGTTTACATGGGATATAGCTTTGTGTGATTTAAAATTGTTTCTTTTCCTTTGGTATTTTCTTCTTGCTCACAGAAGTTTTGCAAACAGCAACAATAGGGTTTTTGTTGTTGTTTCTATGTTCAAAATACTAAATAAACACATGTAGTTCTATGGCTGGTATTAAAATGTTGGGGTTTTTTCTTAGATATGCAAATGATTAGAAAAGCAGCGGGGACTTTGAACTTCTGGAATTTATGTCTAGTCTTGCATCTCTCTGTGAGCTTAGACTTAAAACCCCACCAACCTCCCTCTTCCTCATGCTGAGGTTTCGCAGTCGCTTTGAGCCGGCCGTGAGCACCACTGCTGAAAGGGGAACCTCGGCTCTCCTCCATCTTTTGATATTCCTGCTGCCTGTGTTATGTTGGTACTGGTGCTCTTGCAGCTGTTTGCTGGTGGACTGGTTGGCCTGAAAATCAGTAATTCTTTTTTTTTTTCTTTTCAGGTTATTTTCAGCAGGTCATTCTTTTAATCCAGCTTGCCTCACAGCTACACAAGTGCTAATGCCAGCCTTTGGGAGGTGGCAGAAATATCTGACCGGGGCCAGACAGGAGCATGGAGTTGCCCCTTTCAGAGGCAGCCCAGACTTGAATTAGATTAACATCACTCTAAATCCACAGCTACAGTAAAATAGGATAACAGTTGGAGTGTGGTTTGGGTTTTGTGGTTTTGGGGTTTTTTTTCTTCTTTTCTTTTTTGCATTCTACTTTGTTTTGTACGGCCGCTTGAGTAGTCTAAATGAAATATTTTAGGTAAGTGGCAATTACTGTTGTTAAAGTGCTTAAGAATTCAGCCGTGTGGGATATGATATAATCATAGAGCTTTTTGTGTGTTACAACAGTTGCCCTATATGAAGCGCCACGCAGCAGCAGATGTTCAGTATTCTGCCCTGAGATACTAGTCTCTTAATGTTTAAAGTTTTTCCTGGAAATACAAAACCTGAAGAGGGTCTATAATAAAGTCATCAAAGAGTTGGTATACAGAGGTAGAAGAGAAACAGTAACACGCTATTATGATGGGTGAAAAGAAATTCAAAACCCTACCTGGTTTTGTAAATTTATTCATTTGAATGGACAGATGTTTCTTGTATGTATTTTCTCTCCATCCTTCTATGTGTAGTACTTAGAATATTTTGCCTTACAGCAACCATTTGTTGTAGAGTAATGGGACCTGTCTGTAGGTGTCTGTTGTGTTCTGTTGTCTTGGGATTCAGGTTTCAAGCCGTTCTCCAAAGCCACTGTTCTTTAAGTGGATCTCAGCAAGCAGTGTAACTGAAGTAAACTGGAGCAGAATTAAAATAATTCACAGTACAAAACCAAGTCAGTTAGATTTTGTGCATCCGAAATATAAACCTTCTTGAATCAAGATTTTGGTTTTTTCTTTTTTCTAAAATGCTGTGTACGTTGTATTTCTAGGTACCTGTGTCCATGAAGCAAGATGGAGAGAAGATAGTATAGTGAAGCGGTGGACTCGTGGACAGAATGGCTTTCCTGGACAACCCAACAATTATACTTGCTCATATTCGGCAGTCACACGTGACCAGTGATGACACAGGGATGTGTGAAATGGTCCTGATAGATCACGATGTCGATCTGGAGAAGTTTAATCCCTCGTCAACATATGGGGACAGTGGTTCAGAAACACAGGGAAGCAACGGTGAGACTCAGGGGGGCTATGTATATTCCCAATCAGTCGATATTACCTCAAGCTGGGACTTTGGAATCAGAAGACGATCAAACACAGGTAAGTGATGTTTGCAGCCAAGATAACATTAGCTTTTTAAAATCAGTTTCTATTAGTCTGGCTTGCATGGACAAATCGGAGCATGACTAGCTAGGTATCTGTCAAACTTTTCTGTTTGTAATGTGGAGACCCTTTTTATGAAAGGACATGCAAGGATTCAGTTACTTTAGTGTGCTGTCAGCTGAGTTTTAATTGCTGTTTTACTTATTCATGTACAGAGGAACACTGAGGTAGTCAGTTTATATATAAAAAAAAAAAATTAAATTGTAAAGACATCAAGTCTAAATCCAAAGTACATGAACAGTCTTTGATATTTCTGTTGTTAGTGTCTGGAGAGGTGTTAACTTCTGAACAGGATAGTTATTTTCTGAGAAAAATCTACCTAGTGAAGCGTCAAAGCTATTTGTTATAAAAGAGAGGAATGGAATTTGATGTGAGCCCGTGAAGTGAATGATTTGTCTACATTTTGTCTTCTGAAGTTTTATTTCTGAGAAAAATCTTGAGCTAAGATTTAAGTTACCAAATGAGGAAGTTTAAGGGCGTACACCTTCTCAAAATACGCTCTCTTTGTCTTGACTGGAAGAAAGTTGTCCCATTTGTCATTTCATGTGAGGGGTATTCAGACTTCTACTTATACCTGAGGAATGCTACGAACAAATACTCTGCAATATAAAATATATGTGAAAAGGTTGGTGTGGGGTGGTCAATACTGATCTCTGTTTTTTCTGTGTTACAGTATATATTATTTTCAAATGATCTCTGTAGGTATTATAACACCACCTAGAGCTCAGAAAAAACATCTGTGCTCTACCTAACAAGTATAATGTTGTATGGTATTGAATATCTTGAAATACCTTTTACAAATAAGAAGTTGTCAAAAGGTACAGAAAAGACAGGGCACTGTTCTCTCGTGATGGAGAGTCAGATTTGGAAATAAGCTGACTAAGTAGCTGCAACAGACTGTAAGGCATGGTGAAAAGTTCAGTGTGCCAGCCTGCCTAGCACTGTCCATGAGGTCTTGTTTAGTTCAGTTGATGGTGCAGTTTATGAGGAAGGAGAGGCAAAGTTTAAAGTTTTATATAATTGCTCCAAAAAATAATTCTGAAGGATTATTTCACCAAGTGAGTAGACTGATAGAATAATCTCCATTTAAATTATGGATTGAAACCATTTCAGTTTCCAATTGGTGGCATATTCTAAAATAATGGTTAGGACACTCAGTCCGTTGGGGAGCCAGTTTTTGGCCTCTCTCCATCTGGCATATCTTCTGTGTTCCATTGTGTGTGCTGGTACTACTGGGAACCTAATACAGTTATCAAGGCAATCAGGCTATGATTTGAAACAGGGCAGGATGGAAGAAAGCTGACAAAGAATGCAAGTTGATCAGTACTGAATCCTTTTCAAAAATACAGGAAGAGGAATAAATTCAATAAAGTGAACTATTTTTAATATAAATGCTTTTTGTATTAGAAAAGTACTTTTCTAAGTTCTCAATGGAAGAAAACAGATACATAGAACAAAGCGTTCATACATCTCATAAGTACGAAAAGTCATTAACTGTGAAATCTGCAATTTTTGCTCCTGGAATGGGCGAACGTAAGGACACCTCTTTTTTACTTAATCCGTAATTACCTGAGTAGATTTAGCAAGAGCAGGAACATTTGTTCTTTGAAAAGCAGATAATGGTTTTTAGGTTTGGAGAGAGAAGATAGTGTAATTTTGTGTATCAACAGGTAATAGCGGCCAATGTTTTTAACATGCAAGCTCTTCTTTATTCTCCTTGGTTTTATACCCTGCCGAGTAAAATCATTTCTGCTTATGCCATCTTCAGCCGTTGGTTTTGGATGGAGTCTAACTTTTTATTATCTTCTGCAAAGCTGTTTCACAATCAACGTACCTTACCAGGATAGTATCTTTTTCATAAATTGCAGAAATAACGTGTTACTCTAGAAGACTCGACACATCTCTGTAGAGACTACAAAAACGTTGGCTATTAGGTAGTTCTCATGTGGGTATGCAAATTTGGAAATGAATTTTATGTGCGTTCTAATATCAGAGTTATCCCCTTAGTCTTGAAAGGGATGTGCAGTGGGTGAGGCACGTTAGGGTATTGCACATCACGTTTGGGGAGAACATGGGGCTTGTCTGCCACTGAATTCTTCCTCCTCTCCTGCAGGAGCAAGATGGGTCATAGGTGGTCTTTGGCTCTGGGCTCCGTCTCCTCACGGCCCTCTTTCTGCCCAACCCAGAGGGACTAAAAAAACTGAAGTGGGGACAGGTCTGCACAGGGTGTTGGGTATGTGGGAAAGCAGCAAATTCTCCCAACCCCATGTGACTAGAAACAAAGGCTCATCTAGTTGCTAATAGTTAATGGAACAAGAACTGCATTTGGTCAGTGACATTTTTCACACAGAAAGCTTTCAAACTAGCATGCTTCTTGTGGGAATGAACCTTAAATAATTCAGGCTTCTAATAGGTACTGATAATTCCATCTAATTTGGAGTTGCTGTAATACAATCCCACAGTAAATGATCATTTGTGATCAACTGTAGATAGAAGAACAGGACGGAGGTAGCAAAGATGGTGACTGCGCTTTAGTACGTTTGTTTTGACAAGGTGTGAAAATATCAAGCAGCATAAAAACATGTATTATTCTTATTTCTATTCTACGTTTTTTCCTTTATCCGTTGTTTACGTATGAATGTAAGATATTTTATGATGTCCCGTTTGGGAAGAAAGGGTTTTAGAAGGTAATTTTGAGCTACAGTCTGGACAGTAATTGGAAAAAAAAGTTTGTCTTTCAGAATAAAATACCTATGCTACAATAGTGTTTTACCCAATATTTAAACTTACAAGCGGGGATACATCTTCTTGCTTAAGAGTAGGATACATAGAGGTATTTAGGCACTAACCTCACGTTGACTTAAATGGGAAATAGGCATCAAAGTCCCTGTTTGTGTTTGTACCTTAAACTGCGTGTTACAGCTGTTAAACCTCCAAGTATTATTTTTTTCATCAGTTCCCAGGTTGAAGTTTTTTATGGGGGCAAAAATATTCACTTCAGTCCACAATACAGTTCAAAGACTAAATGTAAACGAATAATAATAGGAGGGACAGAAAATATTTATTAACCTTTTTTTAATTGGTGAAAAGGCTCAGGGAACTCAAATTGTATCTAAAAATTGTCAGAGTAATTTAGCATTTTACAATCTCTTCTACAAACCCATTTTAGTTAATGAATGATCTCAATACATCAAAATTGCTAATATATCCAGCAAATTGTTTCTTTCAGTGATCAACATTATTAGTCCTACTTTCCAGTCTAATCTGCTTTCTTATTTTGAGTGGACGCTTCCTAACATCAGTTATTTCTTGTGGTCATTGTCTTGGGTTGCTTCTGTCAGGTTTAGCTGACCATTTCCTGAGAGAGATCTTACTGTTAACAAAGGGATTATTTAAGGTATTAATCTGGTACCCTGGCCTGTAAGTTCTTTGGTGTTATAACTATTTGAGGCTTTTTTCAAACCATATTTTGAAGATGGAGTCAAAATATACGTAAAGAAATATTATATTCGTTTTAGGATTTGACTAATGTTGTGAAGATACAAATCATTTATTTTACTACCTATAAACTGTTTCAGCACACTGAAGAAAAAGCTATGCTAATTTATATAGCTTTGACATTTTATAATTTTCATGATTTTTAGATAAAGGATTTTATATTTAAAACTTTAATAGTCTAGTCTGAGTTCATTTATCTTTAATTTTTGAAACGGGTAGAGTAATTCATAACAGTAATTTTATTCCTGTAATGTAATATTCACTTCAGTTCATTTGTGCATTAAAATTCCTTTAAGACCGTTATTAATGATTTATATAATGAAATGTCATATTAATCACAGAAGTTTTCACATTTTATTATTCTCTTCCATGTTAATACTATCTTTATGATCTCTATTAATGTTTTATATCCTCTAATTTCAATTATAAATCAAGAACATTTTCATGTTTTTGTTGGTATTTGCTTTTCAGGGGTGCCACCTTTAAAATTTTATGACTTTTTTCCCTACATATGCAGTATAAAACATCTTTATTCATATAAAGGTAGTTAATTATGTCTTTGTTTATAGTAAACTTTCATTGACAAACTTATAGTTATAATATTTCTTTTCAAGCTCAGAGACTAGAACGTCTGCGGAAAGAAAGACAAAATCAAATAAAATGCAAAAATGTTCAGTGGAAAGACAGAAATACTTCTTACTCAGGTAAAAAGAAAAAGATCTTCTATTTTCCTACTGGTTTTATTTCTGCCTTTGGTGGTTGCAACATTTTCAGTTTGTAATTTTTGCTTAAGCATAGAGGAAATACTAATTACTGTATTTGCCTTCCATTCCCCAGTTATGTCTTTCCCATAGTTTATTGCTTGGGGGGCGGTGTGCCACGGGCGTCGCGTTTTGGTTTCAGCTACGACTAGGGCATCCCGCGTTATTAATAAAGGCAAAGTAAAGAAAAAATGTTTAAATCCTCGCTTGTTGGTCTGAACTAATTTGAGTGGCTGCTTTATTTTTTGCAGTATAAGGTATTAAAACAGTGTTCGTGTATTCTGTCATCTTGTAGCATCGTTATCTTCTAAGGCTTCTATTGTCTCACTGAGCAAGAAGTGGAGACAGTAAAGCTCTTAGTGTTACTGTGAGGCATGTAAGGAACAGGACATGTCTTTGCTCTAAGGGCAGGTGATTGGCAGGTGTCTGCATTCAAAATGCAGGATCATTATCTCCATGTAAGTTATGGCTTTCTAGCTATTTCCAGTGGCATTCGGTGTACTGGATGTGATGAAGAATTTCACAGAGCTTACTTTTATAGAATATTTTCATGGTTACTTTTCTAGATAAGGGGAAGATCTTAAGAAATACTGTGTATACTTGATCTACTTAAATGAAAGCGTAATAAACGCTGCTTTAGCTTATCGAGCCTTTCCTTGGAAAAAATAGGATCGCTGATTTCTCAAATATGTTGGGGTTTTTTTTAATTATATAATTAAGTATTTCTGACTGGATGTTCTACATAGTTTAAATTGTAATATATGAAATGAAAAATCTGTCTGAATTCTCTCATTTTATAGCTCAAGCTAGTATTTATTCCTGTTGTATTTGACACACATTCAAACCTTTGTACGGTCTGTCATGCCGACTTCTTCCAAAATTTGTGTATACCTTAATGAGGTCCCTGTGTAATCTCCTTTTTTTTTTTTGCCTAAATCCTTGTATCTTGCTGGCTGTCATTTGCAGAACCCTCTCCAGCTCTCTAATACCTCTTTTTCAGAGGAGTGAACAAAGCTGCTCACATGAGCAACACGGTTGCACTAATCCTTAGCACAGTGTTCAGCTGTGTTTGATACCTCTATTAATGCATTCTAAAATGTTCTTGCCTTTCTACTTCTGTAAGCAGAGTTGTAGGTTTTAAAGTTTAATCTACCATAACCTCCAACTCTCTTTGCTAAATTTTTTATAGCATTTGACCAATGATGATGCAATTCTCTTTCTTCTTTATCCCTAACCATATACTGCTTGATATTTCTTTACACTGAATTGCACTCAGGCTCCAGTTTCCTGCTGGGTCTATGCTGCTTGTGGTTTTTTATTCATGTGGGCTCCACCATGACAATTAGTTCCTTTTACGTGCTTCCCTGAAGATAGACGTAATCTGTCAAAACAGCAGTAGTGGAGGTGTCCCCCTCCAAGAATGCACAGGGGTTGCAATCAAATAGATCAGTCCCTCCCTGTTACAGAACTAATTTAAATAAAAAATAAGTAAGTTACATAAAAACTCCAGGCACTCGGTATCTCTATTGGCAGAGCTGATTTTCATTCTCGGCTTAGTCACTGGGCTTCTGCATGTTTCTCACTTATTTGCATGAAGAACAACACAGTAGGAAGAGGTCAGGAAAAAGAGAAGCCCCAAGAGTATCGACTGTATCTTCCTCTTAGTCACGTGTGTGTGTGTATGAGACTTTGTTCTGTTCCTTGGGTCTAGCAATATTGGAAAATATGTATGAAAGCAATAACAACAGAAAGCTGTTCTCAGACGGGGGGATTTTGGCTGCCGCCTTCTGACTGTGTTTATCTGAGCTTTAGACAAAGTCGAGCCCGTGGCTGACACCATGCAAGCTAAAAGGGTGCTGGAAGGTCAGTGTTTTGTTAGTCTGATGACACCACCTCCAGAGATCACTCGTTGGAGAGATGCCTTACTGTAGAGAGAAACTCTCGTAAGCATTTCCACTGTCCGGCAGGTGGATACGTAGTTGTAATTTGAGGCATCTGGCGACTGAGTATTTTTTGTGATTCCCATTTTTAATTGCTATGTCAGAAATAAAAGTAAACTAACCAGGATAAAGGGCAGTGAGAGACGAGTAGTTTTGTGTATGGTAAAGAGGGAAAAAAGAAGAATATTTTCTACTTATCTGTTTGCCCACTGTCACGAGGCAAGCTGTTTGCATTGTCAGGAATGAGTTTGAAAGATAAGGTGGTAGTAGCATATGGACTTGAAAAACAAAATCTCTGTGCGTTCAGAGTTGGTTTGGGGATTAACAAGTACAAAGATGCTTCGGGGTAGTTGGCTGACTGGAAGTGTTACACACTGGAGGTCTGGTTTTCTTGTTCTGCTGTGCCACCAATTCACATCGCCTTTCTGTGCATCAGTTCTTTTTCAGTGAAATGAAAAGACCATTTCAGCTTCATGCAGCGTAGAGATCAAATTACGTTAGTAAAGCAGTCTGTGGGTCCTATAAACCAAATATGGATATACATACAAAAGGTTACTCTTTTTTATAAAATACTAGGTATTTTTAGATGAAAGTAAGAAGTAAAGCATTTATTTACATTGTACATTCATTCATTTCAGAGTATATAAAATGTAAATTAATAATATATTGAGGGAATCTTTCAAAAGTCTTGCATTCAGCCCATATAGAATAGCTCATATAGCTAACAAAACCACGAAAGGTGAAAAATACATATAATATAGAGTAACGGCAAAACTTAGTTTTAATTAAGTTAGGTTTTATTTAAATTTAATTTAATTAAAAATTATGGATTTAAAGCTAGTTTAATGTAAAAATATGAGACTTTTTTCCCTGAAATTTGAGAATTTAAGTGTTTTTTCAGTGTTTTTAATTGGAACTCTCACAGCCCATATCTATCAGAAATTATTTGACAAAGCGCTCAATGGGAGGTCTATCTCCTTCTAGGTTTTCGCATAAATCTCTAGAAGGTTTTGGGTTCCTCTTCCTAAATGAGTTTAATTTTTTGAAATTATGACCTTTTCTGGAAAAGGAAAACTGTATCTCAGCCAGCTGAATTTATGCTCTTATAGAATGTACTATTACTTAAACTCTTCAGTCATGTGAGAGATTTGACTTGAGTAAAAGCCATACAAAACTCAAAGCAAAACAGGTGTCACACTAATGAATGCAGAAGATTTCTTGAGGTCCTCTTTTTGCACATCCCAACAAAGGAAACGATACACAAATCATCTTAACATTTCACTAAAGTCAAAACTTGAAGATAAAAGACTTGGTTTTATTGGTTCAAGTGAAAAAGCATTATATTGAATTCCAAGGTACAGAGTACTTTCCAAATGCCCAGGAAATACCAGTTAAGTGTAACACTCTAGCATAATTTTAAGAGATTTTTTTTAAGAGATAAACATGTTACAAAAAAATGAATACCTAATGGAGTTTAAGTTGCCACATTTAAAAAGGATTTAATCAAGCTTTTTTGGTTAATTGCAGCCTCTCACAAGACTGTTGGGTATCTCTTAGTGCCAGTATTTAGCACTTTTGCCAAGTGTCTGAATTTTCAGGCAATCTGCTGATAAAAATAAACTGAACTTTTGACTAGTTATAATTTGACAAGTTTTAATTTTGCATTTTAAGAAATTAACCAACTCCCTGCAGATGAAGCCCCAAGTCGTTCTGCCTTAGGAGCAGTTTCATTTCCCTGGAGAAGCCACATGTAAATCTTTGAGATGTGAGAGAATCCAAACGTAGGAAAGCAGAGCAGAGCTGGTCTAGGAGAGCTGATGTTGGTTCTCAGGTAGTGATTGATGGAGGTTGGGGGTACTTGGTTCCTAGAGCAGATGTGGCAAAAACTTGTCCAGATTCAGTCACAGTGTCTTGCAGATGAGACCCCTTGGTACTAATATGCTAAAACACCCCAGGCTCTGTCCTGATTTTGTGGTCCTCTTATAACATAAGAAGCCCTAATTTTTAATTTTTTTAAGTATGCCTGTACATTTTGAGTTAAACTGTTGCTGGAAATTCAGCTATGCAGTGTCTTCATATAAAAAAAGCTGCTTGTCAGAGGCTTTTATGAGCTTTCATGGACCACACAAAGAACTCACTAACTCTTATCACCTTTGTTTTTAGAAAGATTTTTTGGTTTTGTCCAGACTGTTTATCTGGAATGGTGTTTTCAAGTTTGACTTTTTTTTGAGAGGAGACCATATCCAGTCTACTATGCAAAGTAAAATCTGAAGAAATTATTCTTTTGGAACAGATGTAGCCGCAAGCATACTGCTGACAGCATAGCGACTTTATAGTATAGTAAAGGGGCAGTATAATATTCTCCTGTAATACAGCATAATATCATGTGTTACAGGCTCAGTTTGAAATGCTTTTGCATGGCGTATTGCAGATGTGTCAACAGTTCTTTCGCATAGCATTTACTGTTTATTTAGAAAATGGTAGGCAAGCAGAAAGACCAGGAATGCATAATTTTCTCTTTGAATCTTGATTTTTATCTTGACTCGAGTGGATCTTGTAGTAATCAGTTCCAATCTCTGTATGGGAAAAATTCATCTTTTCCTCAGCCTAAACAGTAGCTTCATTCAAACTTATTATGGTTTCATATCTTTGGGCTATGAAAGAGTGGTGGTGGATCCTTCCCTGCTAAAGCATTTGTTTTATGTATTTGATTTTGTTCTCCCTCTTATAATGTTATCCTTTTGTGGTAAAAGTAGCCTCTGTACCTCTCCTAGTACAACTACTCTAATCTCTTTTCTGATCTACAGCAGAGGAGCTGAGCTCACTATTTGAAAAAAAGAATTTCAGAGTAAAATCTCCATGTTCTGGGAAGCAGTCAATACTGTCTGTGCGACTTGAACAGTGTCCGCTGCAGCTGAATAACCCCTTCAATGAGTACTCAAAATTTGACGGCAAGGTAAGTGGACCAGATGTTTTTCCTCTCATATCCAGGTGGTCCCTGACCTGAAGATGATAGGCCTTAGGCAGTTCTCGTGCGCATTTACTTGTTCAAGCTTTAATTAGACTTTATAGTAGGCCATCAGTTATTTTAAAGTGGTTATCTAGAAACATGCCTCTCTTATTCTTAAATATAATGGTTCCGGGATCGGTAGAATTGTTTCTCCTGTTTTCATTACAAAATTATGCCTTACAATTAGGTGTACCTTACCTTGCTGTTTTCTTCTCCAGCAGGTTGGTTAGGTAAACATTTAGCATGGCAGAGTCCTAGGACATCTCTCTACAGAGTTGATGGTGAGACCCTTTGGATAAATGATTGGTTATTTGGCATTTAAAAAAAGCTATTCCGTCTAGCCACATCACAGCACTTGCTGAATATTCCATGATTTGGCTGTCTTTATCCTCAAAATGTTCCAATGAGAGTGGGAAAAGCCACTGTCTCTTTTGAGGGTGGAAAACTGAAGCATCAATAGGTCAATATCTGGGGCAAAAAAAGGACTAAACATGTTGTTCTGCGCAAGTACTCATTTATGTAATACACGGAGGAGGTTCACTACAAACCTGGTAGGTCAAATTCATTCCTTGACTACACTCATTTCAAGAGCTTGCATTTGATATTACTCAGAATTGTGGATAACTGTCTTTCCTTGGGTGCAGTTTAGTTACTCTGTATTGTCAAATATTTTTCTCCGTCATAAACTCTAGCAACTGAAATATAAACGTTGGTGTGATGGATCAGTGTCATATTGTTCCAAAACAATTATAAATACTGCACAGATCTGTTTCCTGCTGGATTTGTTTGTGGAGTCTCCTGTGGGAGTATGAAGTCTGAGCTTCGTTACCATTGTGATGGAAGAATTTCATATTCTGTTAAGTATTCTTGAAGTGGAAAGTCAGATCTGTAATTTCATTAGCATATTTAGAATATTTGTGAAATGGTAACTTTTAAACTATGAAGTCCACGTAGCAAAAGCTGCCTCTATTGTTATTTTATGCTTACTGGGATGTAGTAATTAGTGCTAACTCAGTTTTTCGAAATTTCTGGCCTCAGTAATAAACGACGGCAGTACTTCAATGCTGACAACACTAAGATGCCTTTTCTCTAAACTCAAAGCTTGCTGTTCTTATGTCATGACATTTCAGTTTGGTAAACATTTAAATGTACTTCCAACCGTCGTGCACAGAGGAAGTAAAAATAAAATAAATACCTCTTTATTAAGAGAAATTTTATGGTAATTCAGTGGTGTCCCAGTCTTGTTGATTTAATACTTGAGCATGATTTGGCCTACCTGCTAGAATTTTTCTCAGAAACTTGAGGAACTTAAGCATGTTTCCTTCCCGCTTTGATAATCCAAACTACTTTTTACTGTATTAATAGGAATTATAGTTGACTGTAATGAACATCTTAATTTTCATATTTAAAAGTCTGATGCATTTAGTGGGTGTTTGGTCTATTTGAAGGAAATTGTACTCTACATAATAGCTTGAGGTATTAATGAAATACCTCAGTGTTACTCTGTTGTGATTTGTAGGGTATGATATGAATCAACTTGATTGTGATCTAGAAATCAAAATACCTTTTTAACTCTCCAAAGTAACTGAATTAGCATTTTGTTAGAGTATAATCTCACTATTTTAATATTAACAGCATTGTTTATATTACTCTGGTAAGTTTGTCAATAGTATGCTTATAAAATTTATATTTTGTACTTCCATATGTATTGTCTGGTTTTTAAATACCTACTTGACCATCTGAGATATAGAAGAAACGTTATAGTTCAGCAGTGAGTTATTTTACTTATTTCAGTTTTCTTGCATTTTCAGACAGTAATGTAAAATCGAAAACCATCTAGCTTTTAAAAATTATTTTTAATGAAATGTCGTAGGTCTCATATTTATTTTTATTGATAATAGATGAGCAGTATTTTTCACATAAATACAATTCTTTCAGGGAATAGTGCGTGACTTATTTACATAATTAAGAGCCACATATCTCTTGGAAATGGTACCTAATTGGGGAGAGGCGGGGGGATGAGGAGGGGCTAGGGGCCTAATTAAACATGTCTTAAAACCTCCCCTACTTAATTATGTATTTACTCAAGGGATCACAGTGGCTCTGAAATCTATAAGATTATAACTAGCCCTTTGGGGGGTGTGTGTGTGTGTATATATATATATATATAAAGTTTTGTAATACAGATTTTCAGCTTGTGGAATAACACACATTTTGTGGTTCACTGGCAAAGCACGAGAAAAGCTTTACTTGCTGTATTGAAGCTCTTTGTTCGTGTGCGTACTCCTCTTAACTCCTTTCTGAATCGTTTTAACTTACCACTAATTCAGCTCCCTAACTGACCTGAAATCGAATAAAACCATTCTCTTCAGGGTCCTTCATGCCCCCTCCCTCCATTTGATGTATTGTTTTAAACTAATCAGTTAAAAATAAGAAAACATTGCATGCTGTAATACCAACCAAACAAATCTATTAAAATGCTTATGTCTTGCAGGTGTTTTCTACCAGATTTAGTGTCTTTTTCATAACCACTTCTGCAACTTTATGAAATAATAAAATTTTAAAGCACTCTAATTTCTTCTTGTTCTGATCAGTTCATTAATTATCAAAATAGTAGAGAATATGCCTTGTGAAATGCAACTACAATGGAAGCATTCTAATCAGCTTGAGAATTCAGGTGATTCTTGCCCCACAGCTACACAGGACAGACCTGTGGCTTTCAGGTACACTATAAAACTTCAGCTCTTAACTAAAGACATACACACAATAACTACTCTTGGCTGTATCTTCAAGTTCTTCCTTAAAATAGTTAAAGTAAACCTAACCCCTGCATCTGTTTGCGTGGTTTGCAAATCACGTGGGTTGGATAATAAATCTTAAACTCTTGCTAAGAGTATTGCATGAAAAGAAGCCTTTGGTTATTTATAATTACTTCAGTTGTCATTTGTATAGAAAATTACTTGAAGGCTTAAGAAATCAGTGGCCAAATTTATTTCCTTTATCTGCACAGAAATTATCCATTTTATAGACAACTTCCGGTATATTTCTGTTTACAGAATTTGAAAAATCAAATTTCGATGGCTTATTGTTCCAACTTGCCAACTGTTGATACAGTTGGGAAAATAAGACTGACCGTAGGACAGATTTGAAAGCCATAGCCAGGTACCACAAATGAAACACAAGAGTGTTGTAATGGGTTGTTTCAGTAATGACCCACTGTCATTATTGTCTCATGTCTCACAACTGTGAGATCCACAAGATTCAGTTTACCTACACATTGCCTGCCTGCTTTCATTAATTGTTTTAAAAGCATGTGTTTCATGCTATAGAAATTCAGAATATTTATTTTCAAATCACAGGTATAACTTGCATGAGTTGCTGGAAAGCATGGCGATGAGTTTTCTCTGAGATATTAATCTTAAAGGATACTGATTTAGTACAGTATTAGTGTCAAAGCTATTCAACTGCATGACCATTCCCACTAGTAAGAAAACTGTTACCAAGATGTATTTCATTACTGGAATAGAGGAAAATCATGCCAGAATCAAATGTTCAGCTTTGCAGGAACTGCATACTGAATGAGTAACTCTGCAGGCCTCTGTTTACAGTTCCCCCTGAAATCATCTTTGAAACCAGCCCACATTCATTTTTTCTTCCAAGCCTCTGCTACCTTTAAGAAATTTTAATCACTAAAATGCCTCGTCAATTCAATTTTTGACACACCTGCCACCAAATGGCTGCTCCCACATCCCCAGAAGAATATCAGCAAACACAGAAGGGTTCCAGTCAGCAAAGAGATGCTAAAGATATGCAAAATAGTCAAAGAAGAAAGGTGGAAAACCACAAGCAAAACATAAGGAAGGGATCATTCAGCTCTAGAATTAGTTGCAAGTTACAAGACCAAAAACCTTTCGTGCATGCAGAGTAGAGTTTTCTCAGGATATTTTTATTTCTGACTACTAATTGAAAATGAAGATTTAAGGAGGTCTAGCTTTTCTGACCTTAGAGGGGTTTTGTGGGTTTACTTGACTACTGGAGATAATTTAAATAAAAACAGGTGAGCGTAATTTTTTGGCTGGACAGATGATAAAAATCCTATTGCGAGGAATGGTACCTCTGTGTAGTGTTGCAGGGTTCCTTGTGGCTAATTTTCGTAATGGGTTAAAAACCAACAATTTCTCTTGTAGCAACTGTTTTAAAAATGATGTTGTAGAAAGCATGGGGGAAGGGATAACTCATGAGTGCTAATTGCTTGGCTGTTAATTTTCATAAGTGTTGATAGAAGCAGTTCCTTAAATTAAACTTTGTTTAAAATGTATCAAGGGAAATATTCCACAATGTCGGGCCTGAAGTGAAAATTAATATGAGTGCTGTGGCAATTAACACGTACTGGTTAATAGCTTTTAGCAGCATTTTGGGATGATAGTCCTTAAATACATTTTTGCATGCTGCTCTTGTTTCAGTCTTGTTTGACTGTATGTCTGGATAATCATGAACAAATGTTTTCTGCAATCTCCAGTATTAAATAGCTTTACTCAAAGTAGATAAAGAACTTAAGAAAGAAGCAATATTGCTTTAATTAATATGGAAAATGTCTAAAATAATTAATCCAGGATCAAAATCTCAGTGTGGAAAAAATGCATTTTTTTATTTAAATATTTTGCCCCTAAGCCGAGTAGAGTGAGCCTCATCTGAATCCTAAATAAGTTTGCATAAGTTGGGGTTTTTTTAAAGCATTTGCTTATTCTGCCAATTTTAGTGGTTTACATACTACCTGCACTCTACTGAAATAGTTGAAATAAAGATGTTTATAATGTTATCATTTATGTTTTACAACATATATGTTAACATAATGTTCATAAAAATGCAGGGTCGGTATTTATGCTGGGGAGCCTCCTGCTGTCCTCGTACCCAGAGCCAGCGCATTGACGAAGCTGTGCTGCGCTGGGGCAGTGCCACCGGTGCTGAGCCCCTCCTGCGGCCCCCGCGCCGGTGGGGGACCAGCCGCGCCGCATTCTTGGCTTGCACAGACCTACCTGGCCTCAGGAGAAAGATTTCTGTTTTGCTGAAATGGAAACAGTCCGTTCCCTTGGCTTTTGTTTGCATTTCATTTGTATTTCGTTTTGCTGAGGAGCCACCTCTGTTGGGAGACGCTTGGGCTCGCTCCAGGGAAGGAGGAGCGGGCTTTGCCCAGCACGACCAGGGCTCGGAGCAGCGCGGTGTTCCCGGCTGGGCGACTCTGGTGAAGCCCCGCTTCAGGCCGTTGGCCGTCGGAGCTGCGCCTGTCCCTGCCCTCGTGGCCCGCGCCGGCGTTTCGGTGTGGTCAGCATGCCTCCTGTGCCCTGGGTTTGCCATGGAGCACAACGTACGGAAGCAGGGATGCCGGGGGAATGAACAGCCTTAGAACAGGTTTTTAGAACCACAGGCTGCTGCTTCTTGCTCAACCCAGTTCAAAATCTGCACTGCAGTTCTTTAAGACACCTAAAATAAGTGCTAGAAACGTGTAATGTTATCATGCTTTCCCTTTGGTGTCCATCAGCTCCCTGTAAAAGTCCTCACCCAGCCAGGGGACCTTGGGAGAGAAATCTCCCATAATACTGAGAATACCTCTCGGTGTTCGTGACGTGCATTGCTAACGATGTAGGGTTTCATAACTCTCATGTGTAGCGTCACATGCCCTGCTGTACAGAGGGTGAGTCCGGTAATGCTTTTGTTAAGTTGAAGGTTCTTAACTGAAAAATTACCACTTTCTAAAATAAATTTTCTTTCATAATACGTGATTAACATGAGTCATGCCAATAGCTGAGTTGTATTTAAATAAAACACCCCTATATTAAGAATGCCTGGTTGTTCTTTACTGTGTCGAAGCTGTAATGATTTCGATGCCTAATGAGTGCACTTAACGGTTTCCTCAGCCCCTGCAGATTTGTTGGGTTTTGCTGGGTAGAGACAAGCCCTGCACAGAGGGACCAGTTAAATACTGTAACGGCGGTTAGAGCACAACAGTCCTTGGGTTTCCATACAGTGATTAAAATATATTAAGCTTGACTGTTGCTTAATTTAAAATGCTTCAGAATGTGTTTTGTTGTTTCATACAGAAAAGCCATTTACAGTGCGATAAGGAAGCACCTCCTAATGGTGGCTGAACGCTTATTTTAAGTAACTGGAAGCACAGACAGAAAACTGTTATGAATTCTGGGGCGGGAACAGTCGCTTGAAGCATCTGCTTTGCGTAGGTGCGGTGGGGGGTGGCTGTACATGTACGGCGCTGTCTGCCGTGGGGTGGTTTCATGTGCACGTGGTGGCTCTGTACTCTGCAAAAACAATGCAGAAATGGTGTAGCCGCCCTTCTAGC